>JBBMOL010000317.1:369941-579407 GCA_037954665.1 Laguncularia racemosa | reverse complement strand
TATGTTGGATGAGCGTATGGTTCAAGTTTTCCCCAAAAGTTATCTTAAAAGCGGATATCACCCAGTTTGGGATTAGTGAAGGGATGAATGGAAGACCGCTTTTTAAAACACGCCGGCTTTACAAAGGGTTTGGGTTATGCCCTTTTGGGTTTGAGTAATCTCCTAGCACTTTTATGAGATTGAGAACCATGTTTTTGAAGGATTTCTTAGGAAAATTTGTTTGGTTTATTTTGATGATATTCTGATTATAGCAAAGACCTAGAAAAAACATTGGAGCATCTTCGGAAGTATTCTCAGTACAAGGGCACAACATTTTTTGCGAATTTTCAGAAGTGTTCCTTTTGTAAAACTGAGGTAACTTTTTTTGGGTTTTGTTGTGTCGGGTGCAGGAGTTAAGATGGTGGGGAGAAAGGGGGGAATTTAAAGGGAATGGCCAACACCCACTCAGTTACTGAGGTAAAACGTTTTCATGGGCATGCATTTTTTTATAGCCCTTTTGTCCAAAATTTCAGTAGCATTTCAACCCCCACATAACTGCTAAGAAGAGTTTCCTTTCATCGGGATGAAAAGGCCCAGAGGATTTTTTGAAGAGATTAAGGAAAAAACCTTGTGCCCCATTACGATCTTACCGATTTTGACAAAATTTTTAAATTTGGGAATGTGATGCTTCGGGATTAAAATTGGTGCTGGTTAAGCAGGAGAAGAGGCCTTTGCATATTTTAGTGAAAAGTTGAGTGGAGCAATTTTGAACTTTTCTTATATGAAAGGAATTTTTTTCCCTTAGTTAGGGCTCCATGATGTGGCAGCATTATCTCCCCCAAAAAGGGAGTTTATTTTTTTAACAGATCATGAATCTTCAAAACATTTCAAGGGCACAAAATTTTTGTCTAAGCGTCGGGCTAAGTGGGTGGAATTTCTGGGGGGGTTTTTGCTTAGTGATTAAGTACAAAAAGGGAAATCAGAATATTTTGCTGACGTTTTATCCCCGGGTAGTAAATCACTTCTCTTCAGAAAAAATTTACGGGGTTTTTCGAACTGTTAAAGGAACAAAATGTATGTGAGGGGAATTCAAAATTTTCATGGAGAGGTGTCTTGGAGGGGGGATGTATGATGGTTAATTTTGTGATAGATGGCTTTCTTTTTAAATCAAGAAAATTTTTATTCCCTCGGTCGGAGGGGAATTGTTGGTGAGGGAAGCACATGCAGGTGGTTTGTCAAGGCATTTTTGGGGGAAGAGAACTCTAGCCATTTGAGGGAGAATTTCACTGGAAAGGATGATAAGATGTCCATAGGGATTAGAAAGGTGGGTTGTGGGGAAACCAAGGGGGGGAAAGGGGCACAGGGGGAATATATGCCTTTTTCCTAACCATCTAGGCCCTTTGGGCTGAATCAGCATGGTTTTGTGTTGGGATTACCCAAACACAAAGAGGGAAAGACTCTATTATGGTGGTGTTGATCGTTCAGCAAAATGCATGTTTTTTGGGCCCTGCCACAAAACAACGATCTTTTTTCTAGCAACCTTTTTTGTGCAGGAAATTGTCAAATACTGGAGTTCGACACAGCAATGTCAACAGAGATATTAAGTTCCTTATTTTCTCTGGAAAAACTAGGAAAAGACTGGGGCTAAACTGATGTACAGTACCTCTTGCCACCCCAGACCGCGGACAAAAGAGGTTTTCAACCGCACGCGGGGAAATTTTTCAAACAACAGTTGGCAAGAACCTTACTATTGGGACTTGTGTCTTTCCCATTGTTGATTCGCTTACAATAGGTCTAACAAGTTCAACTAGTAAGTCTCCCTTTGAAGATTTATGGCTAAACCTTCTATTCCATTGGATTTTATACTGGACCACGACAAAGGAAGAAAGTCTTTGTGGAGTTGACCGAGCACAAAAGATTCAACACTACATGATCGGACCACTGAAAACCTCAGAAGACCCAGGAACAACAGAGGATCCAAGGGAAACAGGCACAGGAAAAACCTCTCATAACCGCGGGATTTTTGTTGGGGTTAAAACTTAGCAGGGACAGGTTTCCCACAAAAAGCACAGAAGCTATCTCCTAGATTAACGGGCCATTCAGGGGCTTAAAGCGCATCAACAACAAGCTTATCGACGATTTTTCCAGGAATTTATGGGGGTATCAGCCACTTTTTAAATTTTTGATCTTTCACCTTATTTACAGATGCTTGCACGAAGACCCCTCAGTTTGACAAATCTTCCAGAAGCCGAGGAATGATAGGAAACAACTTTTCCAGACTTATTTACCAGGGGTCAGCAAGGGGCTCTAAATCTAGTTATGAGGGGTTTTCAGAGAAACCTAACCTTGAAACTACCTCACTTTTTCATCTTTTCACTATAATTTAGATGCATTTCAGCAGGGTTTTTTGTCATCTTTCAGGATGCAAAAACACCCTTATTATGAGTGAATCAGGTTGTCAACTGAAACTGATTCAAAACTTTTTGAAGACCAGCATCTTTAAGGACCCTTTCTTTATATATTTACTCTTTTTTAAATATTTTGGTTTTATTTTTTTTTGGGACACTTTTATTTTTTTTGAACTTTCATTTGGGGTTTGCCACCTTAAAAGTGGCAAAATTGTAAATTTTGATCACTTTTTAACCCAGAAGAGCAAGTATAAAAAAATTTCTTAAGAGAGGGTTTGGAGGAGATTATTTTTTTCAGAATAACACCTCTTTTTAGTTGAATTAGGGTTCATACCTTTGGTTTCCCAAATCTTTTCAATTTCAAATTTCCCAAAACTTGAAATTTTGGGCGAGTGCAACATCTTGAAATTGTGAGTTATATCAATTTCATTTTGTTGTGATTTCTTTTCTTCTCTAGTGTGTTGTATCTAGGGTTATTTGAGAAGTTTTTGTCAGATTACATGTTATTATTCATGAATTTTTGTGATTATTTGAAGGAAATTATCAAATTGATTCCATTCATCTTTAAGGTTTCCTTGAAAACGTGATTTTCACCATTGGGAAAGGGACTTACTTTTAGGGTTTTCTTTGTCAAATGAGGCTTATTGCGGGGATTAATAAATTAAGTGTTGTTAGAAGGAATTTTTTTTTTTGGGGTATTTTGTTTATATTATTGGTTATTGAATTTCATCTTTTCAACGTTAGGGTTCATTTGAAAAGTGCCTTTTTGGGATCCGTTTTTTTGCCAGACTTGAGATAGTTGATCTTAAGTCTTTTGGATGTCTTTAAAGTGATTAGGCACACAGCAGTTTGGGTTAAGTGGACAATTGACCAAGTCTGCCATTTATACTTATTAAGTATGAACAAGTCGAAGAAATAAGCTCAGATAACATACAAGAGAAGTTAAACTACAGGGTTGCATGCCCACTTCTGATAGAGATACGATTTTGTAAGTAGTTTTCTGGAGTAGCTTAAAAAAAATTTTTGGGTAACAAACGCAATTTAACACAGCATTCCACCCTCAGAGGGAGGCAGCGAAAGGATTGTACAAATACTGGACGTTTTGCTCAAAGCAAGGCCTAGTTTTTGGAGGCAATTGATAAGATACATTAATTTATTTTTCCTTTTAGTTTATTTTAAATGTATTTAAATTTTAAAGAAAATAAAAAAAAATGATATTTAATGGGTTTTAATTGTGAAAATTCAGGTTTTGAGGACCCAAAAGAAAATTTTAACAAGTTAATTGGAGGAGTTTGTAAAAAAATTGAAGAAGCGAGTAAATTGCCTAAACCCGCCGGCCTTTAACCGCCTAATTTAAACCGGCCTCAAAAAGCATTAAAGCCGCCGGCCTTTAAAACCGGGCCCACATTTTAAGGCCGCGGCCGGCCGGCCACATTACTCCCCCGGATACCCATTGCGAAAATCGCTCCAAAAAATATCTTAATTAATTTGCTGATTCAAAACCTCATCAATCAACCCTTATCCCCCCTCTTTGGATCTAAAAAGGCCCCTTGTGTGAACCTTGGGGGCATCCCTTTTGTTTAGCATCCCTTTTGCTTAGCATCTTTTGTTTAGCACCTTTGTTTAGCATCCTTTTTTTTTCTTCTTTTTGTTTTAGCATCATTTGTCTTTTTTTTGAATCATTAGAATTTTCCTAAGGGAAATTTAGGATTTTACATTTTCTTTAATTCCTTTTCATTTTATGTTTTTCCAAAATTTAGTTTGAAGAAAGAATGTTATTTTGCTGAAGTTTGCTTTTAATTGAAGAATTCGAGGAATCATTTTTGGGAAAAATGAAGTTCTACAAAACCCTTTAAGATTAAGCAATTGTTTTTTATTTACTTTATTTTTCTTTTATGCCATTTTAAGTTTATTCTTGTTATTCAATATGAATTTCATTGCACCCCTTTATTTCAATTGTTTTTAGCAAATCAACATAATGTTTTAAAACATCCTTGTGGGAAACATGATGAAGCCATAATTCAAACTAAAATGACATTGTATTTATGTTATAGGAAATATGATATACGGGAATTTCATATAAGAAGTCTTGCTATGAAAAGCTTTTTTAATTTAAATCAAGCAAGGGAAGTAAATGACTCGAAAGAGAAATTTAGGTTTTTTCGGAATTTCCTAAAATAAGATTTTAATAATTCATGTGGAAACCGTTTTTTAATTTTATTTAAAAATTTACCTAAGTGTTCATGCAATATTTTTTATTTAAATTTTTTACTAAGGATTAAGAGAAATTATTTTAAAGATATTTGGAATCATATAATTGGGAAATTATGTTGTGAATTAAATCCTCATTTTATTTTAATTAGCGGGAGCTATTAAATTTTAATTGAGGTAACGTTACTTTAACTCTTGATAAAGGATTAAGGTTTTTTTAATTTCTTGGAAAATCCATATAGTTATGAGTTATTATAACAGAAGGCAATATGATTAGTAAATTAGGGTGGTTCTATTTCCCACCATCAAATTTGTCATTTTTCAAACACAATTCTCTTTTTAAACATTTAGTATAATTCATTCAAAATTTCTCAAATATCATTTCCTAAATAATATAAAATTTCTAAAGGCTATTACTTTAAACAACTTCATGGGTTTGACACCTTTTCTCATTTTTATTACTTGATCCATCCGGGACACTTGCCGGGTTTTTTTCACCTCATTTTATATCTCTTTTGCGTGGATCAAGTTTTTGGCGCCGTTGCCAGAGATTGATTAATATTAACCATCTTCAGATTCTATTGTTAATTTAAAACACAATTATTTTGTTTTTTAATTTGTTTTTCATTGTGGATTGTTTCCTGTTCTCTTTGAATTTCTTTTTATGCGCAAGAGTAGAAGTGCGAACTTCTACCAAATTAAACTTGAGATAGAACGCACCTTGCACAATTTGAAGAGAGAGAGAAGAAAAAAAGAAGAAACATGGCAGTGAGAACAACAATCGGATTCAGGGTTTTGGAAGCACTTCAGGAAACACGATACCTTTAAAAGAGCCATTTTATACTAAATCTTTATAGTAAAATTGGTTACTTTATTATTGATTTTATGAAATCATAAGGAAATGGTACTTTAATTCGATCATCGTGAAAATCAATTTAAAAAGGGAGCAAGGATGCAAATAAAGTATTTTGGGAGAAGTCATCTACAACTTGGATCAAGACAAAAAATTTAAACCCCCGGGAGGAAGCACAGTTAGGCACGGCCAAGGTTCAAACCGTGTTACACACTAGACAAGAAGGCGAAAATGAGACTTTAACAAAAAAGAAACACGGCTAAGGCAGGGCCGTGGTGGAACCGTGGATAAACCGTCTTGAAGCCGTGGTGGAAGATAGATGTGCGGGGAGAAGAAAGTGTGGAACACCCAACCACATGAAGACACGGCTTGAAATCTAGCCGTGGTTTGTAACCTTTCTACACACTGGACAGGGATGAAAGACTTGAAGATTATGCACAGACGAAGGCAGGGCTTGAAATCTGGCCGTATGTGTAACCGTGGTTCACACTGGGCGCGGTTGAAGACTTGAAGAATATGCACAGAGGATGGCACAGCTTAACCCACGCCGTGTGGTGGGGCGTGCCAGGCAGACGTATCTTCACTTCTCGAAATCTACTTGAAAAAGGAAAGATATTTTCGTATCTTGCTAGCAAAAGATCACATGCTATCCATCTAATAGTATAAATAGAGCCAACCCTAGAGGGTTAGGACAACTTTTGATCTTGGAATCATTGGATCTTGAAGAAGGAAACGCGGAGGCAGAGCAAGCAACCGGTTCATTATGTTACTATCTTTATTTTCTTTTATTGATGAACATGTGTAGCTAAGCTACTTTTCTAGCCAAAGGGTCATAGATGTTTAATTCTCCACGAATTGTGAGGTCTAATTGACTTGTATTTGTTCTATTCTTTGCTTTTGGGTATTCATATATCTTCTGATCGTTTTGTCATTATTATCTTTGTTGATTGGTATGAATAGAGCTCTTCTACTCAATTAGCAAGTTAATATATTGTCAACTAGCACGTCAAATCCGTAATTGTTTGATTGTTCTAGTCTTAGTGATGCAATAACATGTTTGGTTATAAAAGAGATGATCGAATTCATGTTATGGAGGTGTGTGATCATGTTTAAATAGGTTATCTTATAATCTACTGCATGAATTGGTAGTCTCTCTAGATCTTAATGCTATTGATAGATTAAATCCTAAGCGCTTGTCTAAGGGTTATTTAATCAATAAGAGAAATAATTCAAAGCGCTTGTCCGAGGTTATCGAGAAGTAAGGAGAATAGGTTTGTTAGAGCTTGTTAATAACCATAACCAATTTATCTAGAACAAGAATAGAGAACATTTGCATCGATGAACAATTCCTAGAATTAAACCATCTTGATTCCTTTGGCTAGGCTTTTACCAATATCTGATTTTCTTACCTTGTTTTACTTTATTTGATTCACAAACAAAACCCCCCATTTTCCTTTTTCTTATTGTTTTCTTTGAATAGAAAATCTTTACCCCAAACCCTGTGGATTCGACCCTACTCACCCTATATGCAAATCATATAATTGTCTAGGAGTAGGTTTTATTTTGTTGGATTCGACACCCATCACCTGTTGTTAGGTCCTTCAATAAGAAGACCAACAATTCAGGCTAAATTTTGAGTTAAAAACCCCGCCTCTTCAAATGGTTCAATCAAATCAATTTGGAGGGTATCCAAATGAGAGTCCCGATGAGCATATTGCAGTATTTCTTCAATATTGTAATACAGTGAAAATGAATATGTATCTGATGATGAAATTAGGCACAACGTTTTTTTGTTTTTTACTTAGAGAAAAAGCTAGGGCTTGGTACAATTCACTGCCCAAGACTCTGTAACCACTTTGGTTTTATCTCTCATCTAAATTTTTAAGGAGATTTTTTCCACCTGCTAGAACTGCTAGGTTAAAGAAATGACATCACAAAACTTCACTAAGTTTAGTGGTGAATCACTTAATGAAGCATGGAAAGATTCAAGGAGGCAATTAGAAAATGCCCCCCATCATGGATACCAGATAATCTCCTTATTGAGATATTCTATCTCAGTTTAGATGACACCATTGAGATCTCTAGTAATGCTGCTTCTTGGTGGCACTAATGAGTAAGACATATGATGAGGCTAGTGCTTTGATAGATGAAATGCCTCTAGTGCCATAATTGGCAACATGAAAGAGTAAGTCTAGAGTGGCATCTGTCAATGAATGGACACCCCTTAACAGCTCAGATTTCTACTTTTACGCCTAGGGAAGTAAACTCACCTCTGTACCTTCTTTTAATGAATAATCAAATTTCTTGTTTTGGGTTAAGCTCAGGACCAAAACTCAACTTCTTAAGTCCCATCTGGAAACTTTTCCTCCTCATCCCATGGAGAGCAAGTAAATTTTGTCAATAATTTTCCAAGAGGGAATCAATGACCTTATTCAAACACCTACAATCCCGGGTGGGGTAACCATCCAAATTTCTCATGGAGAAATGATAACAACGCACTTTAAACCCCCTAGAAATTTTAAAAGCAAGGTCCCCAATCATAATATTCCCCATCAACAATATCCTAAACGTTTAATACCTCTTCTCAGCAAGGTCAGTCTAAAATGGAAGAACTCATGATAAGTTATATGCAAAAGACTGACACAATATTGGAAAATCAACAAGCCACCATTAGGAATCTTGAAAATCAGCTTAGTCAAAATGTCTCAACAGTTGAGTAATAGACCATCTGGGTCTTTACCTAGCAATACTGAGTAAGAATCCTAAGGGTGTAAATCTATTATGCAAAGAAGTGATAAGGAATTGGTTGATAAGAAACTTAAGGAAAAGGAGGTTAACCTAGAGAAAGATAAAGGGAAACAAAAAGAAGAGGAACCAAAGCAAAATTCACCAAAAGTGAAAGCATATGTTCCTCCTTTCCTTTCCCAGGAAGGCTGAAGCAACAGCAATTGGATTCACAATTTGCAAAATTTTTAGAAGTCTTTAAAAAATTGCAAATTAACATTCCTTTTGCAGAGGCACTTCAGCAGATGCCATCATATGCTAGGTTCATGAAGGATTTACTCATAAAGAAGAGGAAGATTGAAGGGAAGAACCAGTGATGCTTACAGGGGAATGTCCTATGATCTTACAAAAGAATTTATCCAATTTGCCAAGAAAACAAAGAGATCAGGGAAGTTTTACTATTCCTTGCACTATTGGTAATTTTCATTTTGATAAAGTACTTATAGATTTCTGGTGCAAGTATAAATTTAATGCCTCTGTTCATTTTCAAAAAAACTAGGACTTGGAGAATGTAAGGAGACGCATGTCACCTTACAACTTGCGGATAGAAGTATCAAGTACCTAAAGGGTATAGTGGAGAATGTCCTAGTAAAAGTGGACAAATTCATCTTTCCAGTTGACTTTATAGTCTTAGAAATGGAAGAAGATAGAGAGGTACCCATGATCTTAGGAAGACCATTCTTAGCAACAGGTAAGGCATTAATTGATGTGGAACAAGGTAAGCTTACTTTGAGAGTTATGGATGAACAAGTCACATTTAATGTGTATGAGGCTGCAAAGAAATTTGATGACTGTAAATCCTGTTACACTATTGATATTGTTGATGAGCTTTCCTATGAGTTCATGGAAGAGAATGCAGGTGTGGACACGATGGAGTCGGTTCTTAGGGATTTAGATGATTGGAGTGATGATGAGGATGAACCCCAATAAGAACATGCTGAATAAGTTTATGAATTCAAGACTCGACACTATGAGGAGCTGGGGACCACTGAAAAGAAACCAATTCCGTCATTGACACAACCCCGGTGCTTGAGCTTAAACCATTACCTAGTCATTTGAAATATGCATATCTTGGAACGAATGCTACTTGCCAGTAATTGTTTCTCTTCTTTGACAGGTGATCAAGAGCAACAACTTTTGGATGTTCTAAGAGAACATAAGGAAGCTATCGGGTGGACCATTGCTGATATTAAGGAAATTAGCCCTTCAATTGTACTCATAGAATATTTCTTGAAGCTGAGTGTAAACCTACAGTACAACCACAAAGAAGACTTAACCCAACTCTTAAGGAAGTTGTAAAAAAAAGAAGTGCTTAAATTGTTAGATGTAGGCATTATTTTCTAATTTCTGATAGTAAATGGTTAGTCCTATCCAAGTTGTACCAAAAAAAGGTGGTATGATTTTAGTAAAAAATGAGGCTAATGAATTAATTCCCACTTGCACTGTAACTGGTTGGAGAGTCTGTATAGACTATAGAAAACTGAATGATGCTACCCGCAAAGATCATTTCCCCCTCCCTTTTATAGATCAGATGTTAGAAAAACTTGCAGGGCATGATTATTACTGCTTTTTATATGGTTATTCTGGTTACAATCAAATCCATATAGCACCCGAGGACCAGGAAAACCACCTTTACTTGTCCCTTTGGCACATTTGCTTTTAGGAGAATGCCTTTGGTCTTTGTAATGCACCCGCTACATTTCAAAGATGCATGATGTCCATATTTTCTAACATGATAGAAAATTTTATTGAAATATTCATGGATGATTTTTCTGTTTTTGGGAAGTCATTTGAAACATGTCTGACAAATTTAGGATGTGTGCTTAAGAGATGCAAGGAAACTAATCTGCTTCTTAACTGGGAAAAATGCCATTTCATGGTAAGAGAGGGAATAGTCTTAGGGCACAAAGTATCTAAGCAGGGAATTGAGGTTGACAGGGCAAAAATAGAGGTGATAGAGAAGCTACCACCACCTACTACAGTGAAAGGAATTAGAAGCTTCTTGGGACATGCTGGCTTTTACAGGAGATTTATCAGGGACTTCTCTAAAATCTCAAGACCTCTTTGTAATTTTTGAAAAAGATTTTACCTTTGTTTTTTATGATAATTGTTTGCAGGCATTTAATCTATTGAAGGAGAAGCTCACTACTGCACTAGTGATTGTTGCACCTGATTGGGAGCTTCCCTTTGAGTTGATGTGTGATGTCAGTGACTATGCTGTAGGAGCGGTACTTGGGCAAAGGAAAGATAAGTCATTTCATGTAATATACTATGCGAGCAGAACCTTAAATGAGGCCCAAAGGAATTATGCCACAACTGAAAAAGAACTTTTAGCAGTCATATTTGCATGCGATAAATTCCGACCTTATCTAATAGGTTCTAAAATCATAGTATATACTGACCATGCTGCCCTTAAGTATTTATTTGGTAAAGCTAATGCTAAACCTAGGCTAATTCGATGGATTCTACTACTACAAGAATTTAACCTGGAAATTAAAGATAAGAAGGGAACTGAAAATGTGGTGGCTGATCACTTATCCCGTCTTGAATCCAATTGTTTTGATTCACCTATAAATGAAAAGTTCCCTAATGAACAATTGCATGTAGTAGAAGTTCAACGATTACCTTGGTATGCTGATATCGTTAATTATTTGGTTAGCAAAATCACTCCATATGGTTTTATCCTACCAACAGAAAAAGAAATTTTTACATGATGTGAAGTTTTAATTTTGGGATGAACCATTTCTCTTTAAAAATTGTGTTGACAAAATAATTAGACGGTGTGTACCTGAAAGTGAACAGCTTAGCATTATACAACATTGTCATTCTAGAGAGGCAGGAGGTCACTTTGGTGTAGAAAAAACGGCAGCTAAAATTTTATCATGTGGATTTTATTGGCCCAGGTTATTCAGTGATTGTAGGAACTACATCATATCTTGTGCTCAATGTCAAAGGACTAGCAACATTTCTAGAAGACACGAATTACCACAAAATAATATACTTGTAATTGAGCTTTTTGACGTTTGGGGAATCGGCTTTATGGGTCCTTTCCCCTCACTTTTTCAAACAAATATATTCTTTTAGCTGTTGATTATGTTTCGAAATGGGTAGAGGCAGTTGCTCTACAAACTAATGACAGCAGGGTTGTCATTAAATTTTTGAAAAAGAATATATTTTCGAGATTTGGGGTACTTAGAGCTATAATAAGTGATGGGGGAACACATTTTTGTAATAGGCAATTTGAGAAATTATTATTAAAATATGGAGTTACTCACAAAATTGCCACCCCTTATCATCCACAAACGTGTAGGCAGGTTGAGGTATCCAATAGGGAAATTAAGCGAATTCTAGAAAAGACTGTCAATGCATCCAGGAAAGATTGGTCTTTAAAAATCGATGATGCATTATGGGCTTATAGAACAGCGTTTAAAACCCCTATAAGAATGTCCCCATACAAGATTGTTTTTGGTAAATCGTGTCACTTACCAGTAGAGCTCGAGCACAAGGCATACTGGGCTATAAAATACCTTAACTTTGAGTTGCAAGCTGCAGGTGAAAAGAGGTTTCTCCAATTGAATCAAATGGCCGAGATGAGAGAGGAAGCATATGAAAATGCGAGAATTTACAAGGAGAGAGCAAAGTGATGGCATGATAAGAACATCTTATAGCGAGAGTTCTTGCCTGGTCAAAGAGACTTATTGTACAACTCTCGATTGAAGCTGTTCCCAGGTAAGTTGAAATCACGATGGTCTGGACCAATTGAAATTGTTAATGTGTTTCCTTATGGTGCAGTTGAGTTGAAGGCAGAAGACAACCGTACTTTCAAGGTAAACGGTTATCTTCTCAAACATTACTATGAAGGGAACATGTTGATAGAAATGCCACAACTGTGGATTTAGGAGATTCGAGAACTTGAACTGGAAAAGTCGGGCTAGCGACTATAAACTAAGCGCTTCATGGGAGGCAGCCTATGCTCAATAAGTATATACACTAGTGTTCTAATTTTGTTACAAAAAAAAAAAAAAATCTAATTCAAGGCTGGATAAGAGCCGCCGGTGCATTCAAGACACTCTAAGGATGACAGACATTTTGGGAGGAATTTTCTTCCTGATGAACAATTTTACACCAAGGAAGTACCAGTATTTCAATTTTTGCATTGACATTCTTTTCCTTAATTTTGTGCTATATTAGGAACAATGAAGACATTGTCCAATTTAAGTGTGGGGAAGGGATTATAAATGTAGAAGTATAATGATTGCACACATCATGAGTTTACAAGTCCCATGCTTTATTTATGTCCTTAAGTGTTTATCATTAATGAAATCCTGAAATTGACTTAGATTGGTGCCTTACTCACCAACTGTTGTGACTAGTTTACATAGTTAAAATTTAATAGTACAATCTCTAGAGAACGGGGTTTACCCTATGTTTAGCCTTTGAACTTAAGATTGAGTCCTTAAGTTGAAAAAACAAGCAAGTTTACTTCAAGGAAAAATTGGTTGGGATAAATCTCTCTTGAAATTTCTTTGAGAATACCTTAACACCTAGTGAAAGAGGTAAAGAAAATATTTTACTTAGTGATCCCTTAAAAAAGAAAAGAAAAGAAAAGAGCCTTTACTCCAATAACTCAGGAAAGTGAGTTAAGAGTATCCAATCTTAAATGTTAGCATGAGGAAGAGTTCGTAGGGGTCCCTTTAAAACCTGGTCACATAGGCGATGAGCCCAGGATGTGCCGACTCAATGAACTCACAATAACGAGAAGGGCGGAAAGGCAAAAATTTAGTAACTTAATGAAAGCTAGGTTGACATGGGCGAGCTTTAGTCCCTCAGGAGAGTGAAGTCTCACTTCGCTGTCAATTAAGGCAAAAAAAAAGAAGGAAGAAATTCTAGGAACAAATGGATACCATATGCTTTCACTTCTTGTTATCTTGTTTAGAGAAGTAAAATTAAGGGAGATTATACTTGCTAATAACCAATGAAGTTTAAATGAATGTTTTTCCTTATGGACTAAGTATTGTTTTTATTGTTAAACACTGGGATTAAAAATCTGTTGTATTTAGATTAACTACTAAATTTGAACTAGATATACTAGTTACAAATTTCAGTATGGTCAGAACAATGGGCACCAGAAGTTCAATGATGGATTTCTCTTGTTTAAATCAATTATTTTGCTTGAGGACAAGCAAAAGTTCAAGTGTGGGGATGTTGATAAGATCACATTATACTTATATTTCCTTTTGGATTTATATTAAATTTATTTCAATATTATAAGAAAATATGAAGAAATGATATTTAATGGTGTTTATTGTGAAAATTCAGGTTTTGAGGACCCAAAAGTAAATTACAAGTTAATTGGAGGAGTTTGTCACAAAATTGAAGAAGCGAGCGGAGGATTGCACTGAAGGCCGCCGGCCTTAGGCCGACCTACATTAAACCGGCTTCAAAAAGCATTAAAGCCGCCGGCCTTAAAGCCGGCCTTGAGCCGGCCTACATTACTCCCCGGATACCCATTGCGAAAATCTCTCCAAAATCGTATCTTAATTAATTTGTTGACTCGACTCCTCATCAGATGAACCTTATCCTCCTCCTCTTTGGATCTATAAATAGGCCCCTTGTGTGAACCTCAGGAGCATCCCTTTTGTTTAGCATCTTTTGTTTAGCATCCTTTGTTTTTCTTCTTTGTTTTAGCATCATTTGTCTTTCTTTTGAATAATTAGAATTCCCTTAGGAACTTTAGGATTTTACATTCTCTTTAATTCCTTTACATTTCATGTTATTCCAAATTTTAGTTTGAAGAAAGAATGTTATTTTGCTGAAGTTTGCTTTCAATTGAAGAATTCGACGAATCATTTTGGAAGATTGAAGTTCTACAAACTCTTGAAGATTATAGCAATTGTTTCATTTACTTTATTTTCTTTTATGCCATTCATTATTTTATTCTTGTTGTTCAATATGAATTTCATTGCACCTCTTTATTTCAATTGTTTTTATGCAACTCATACTATAATGTTCTAAATCATCCTTGTGGGAAACATGATGAAGCCATAATTCAAACTAAAATGATCATTGTATTCATGTTATAGGAAATATTGATATACGGAATTTTCATATAAGAAGTCCTGCTATGAATTGCATTTTGTAATTGAAATCAATGCATAGGAATGTAAATGACTCGAAAGAGAAATTTAGGTTTTATCAGGAATTCCTAAGTAAGATTTAATAATTCATGTGGAAGCAGCGTTATTGAATTTTATTAGAAATTGACCTAAGTGTTTCATGCAATATTTTTATTAAATTTTTCACTAAGGGATTAGGAGAAATTATTTTAAAGATATTAGGCAATCATATAATTGGGAAATTTATGATTGTGAATTAGAATCCTCATTTGATTTTAATTAGCGGGAGCTATTATATTAAATTGAGGTAACATTACTTTAACACTTGATAAAGGATTAAGGTTTTGTTAATTTCTTGTGAAAATCCATATAGCTATGAGTTATTATAACATGAAGGCAATATGATTAGTAGAATTAGGGTGGATTCTATTTCCCACCATCAATTTATCATTTTTCAAACACAATTCTCTTTTTAAGAATTTAGTATAATTCATTCAATTCTCATCAAATATCATTGCCTAAATAATAGTAGAAATTGATAAAGGTCTATTACTTAATCAATCTTCGTGGTTCGACACTCTTCTCTCACTATATTACTTTATCCGATCCGGTACACTTGCCGGTATTTATTCACGCTCATTTTATATCTCTTTTGCGTGGATCAGCAACTGGAATGAACATATACCTCTGGTGGAGTTTGCCTATAATAACAGTTACCAAGCAACCATAAGCTCTTTATGGAAGAAGGTGTAGATCCCCACTACACTTGGATAAAGTACGAGAAAGATAGATGATGGGGCTAGAGTTAGTATAAGATGTAGTGGATAGATGAAACTAATTAGGTAGAGAATACAGACAGCCTAGTTTTGATAGAAGAGGTATGCAGACAAGTGAAGATGCCCTTTGGAATTTCAAGTGGGAGATAAGGTCTTGTTGAGGATTTCTTCAACAAAAGGAGTGATTAGATTCGAGTTGAGAGGAAAGCTAAACCCAAGGTATATATACCCATTTGAGATCTTAGAAAGAATAGGTACAATGGCTTACTGGTTAACTCTTTTGCCAAGTCTGGCTAGGATACATAATATATTTCACATTTTCAAGCTCAGGAAATATGTACCTAACCTAGATCAAATCACTGCATTGGACCCTTTGCAAGTGCAGCCAAATCTCATAACAGTAGAGAGACCTATCAGAATTGTGGATATTAAAGAGTAGAGTTCAAGAAGGCGGCTTATTAGATATATCAAAGTGCAGTGGAGCAATCAACAGAAAGAGAAGAAAGTTAGGAATTAGAAGAGGATATGAGAAGAAGATACCCATAACACTTTGATCCACGCAAAAAGAGATATAAAATGAGTGTGAATAAATACCGGCAAGTGTACCGGATCAGATCAAGTAATATAGTGAGAGAAGAGTGTCGAACCACGAAGATTGATTAAGTAATAAACCTATATCAATTTCTACTATTATTTAGGCAATGATGTTTGATGAGAATTGAATGAATTATACTAAATGCTCAAAAAGAGAATTGTGTTTGAAAAATGATGAATTGATGGTGGGAAATAGAATCCACCCTAATTCCACTAATCATATTGTCTTCATGTTATAATAACTCATAGCTATATGGATTTTCACAAGAAATTAACAAAACCTTAATCCTTTATCAAGTTTTAAAGCAATGTTACCTTAATTTAATTTAATAGCTCCCGCTAATTCAAATCAAATGAGGACTCTAATTCACAATCATAAACAAGGAAAATTTTATGAAGAATCTATCAATTATGAACAAGGGAAATTAGAATTCACCCTAGATATGTTAATCAAATTGCTACCATGTTATATCAACTTGTGGTTATAAGTTTATTCAAGTGAGTTTAGAAAATCCTTTTTAGGGATGTTGACCTCAAATTAATTAGTCAGCTTCCGCGTCTCCAATTAACCAAGGAATCAAAATTATGTTCATACACCTCCCGATGCTACAAACAACTAATGCCCTAAATCAATTAACCCCAATCCATTAGTGATTAATTAACAAGAAACATTGCATTGCGCCCTCCATAGACTCTAATTAAACCAATTATCGCAACTCCCGTATTGACAATCAATCTAATTAAGAATTCCTAACAAATCCTCATCAACTCCCATATCAAAAGGATTTCTAACAATTATAATGAAAGACCAATTATAATTGAAATCAAAGGAATTGCAATCATGAATAATCCTAATAATTCCTAATCATATAACATGGCTACAATTATCCTTTTAACATTCTAGGGTTTCATCCAATTTCCCACAAGGATGATTTAGAACATTATAATATGAATTGCATAAAAATAATTGAAATAAATAGGTGCAATGGAATTCATATTAAACAACAAGATTAAACTAATAAATGGCATAAAAGAAAATAAAGTAAATGGAACAATTGCTATAATCTTCAAGAGCTTCAATCTTCCAAAATGACTCCTTGAATTCTTCAATTGAAAGCAAACTTCAACAAAACGACTTTCTTTCTTCAAACTAAACTTTGGAAAAATCTAAAGTACCTAAGGAAATTCTAATGATGCTAAAACAAAGAAGAAGAAAAAGGATTCTAAACAAAAGAAAGGATGGATTCTCAAAAACAAAAAGGGATGCTCCCAAGGTTCACACAAGGGGTCTATTTATAGATCCAAAGAGGAGGGGGATGAGGTGGATCTGATGAGGATGTGAGTCAGCAAATTAATTAAGATATGATTTTGGAGAGATTCTCGCAATGGATATCCGGGGAGTAATGAAGGCCGACGGCTTTACTTCTTTTTGAGGCCAGTTTAATATAGGCCGGCTCAAGGCCGGCGGCTTTGAATGTAGGCCGGCCCAAGGCCGGCGGCCTTTGTGAAAAACTCCTCCAATTAACTTGTAATTTACTTTTGGGTCCTCAAAACCTGTATTTTCACAAAAAACACCATTAAGTATCATTTCTTTATATTTTCTTATAATATTGAAATAAATTTAATATAAGTCTAAAAGAAAATATAAGTATAATGTGATCTTATCAACATCCCCACACTTGAACTTTTGCTTGTCCTCAAGCAAAATAATTGATTTAAACAAGAGAAATCCATCATTGAACTTTTGGTGCCCATTGTTCTGACCATACTGAAATTTGTAACTAGTATATCTAGTTGAAATTTAGTAGTTAATCTAAATACAACAGATTTTTTATCCCAGTGTTTAACAATAGAAAACAATACTTAGTCCATAAGGAAAAACATTCATTTAAACTTCATTGGTTATTAGCAAGTATCATCTCCCTCAATTTTACTTCTCTAAACAAGATAACAAGGAGTGAAAGCATATGGTATCCATTTTTTCCTAGAATTTCTCCCCTTTTTTTTTTTATATATGTTTTATTTGCCTTGATTGGCAGCGGAGTGAGACTTCACTCTTCTGAGGGACCAAAGCTCGCCCATGTCAACCTGACTTGCATTAAGGTACTAATATTTTTGCCTTTCCGCCCTTCTCGTTATTGTGAGTTCATTGAGTCGGCACATCCTGGGCTCATCGCCTAAGTGACCAGGTTTTAAAGGGACCCCTACGAACTCTTCCTCACACTAACATTTAAGATTGGATACTCTTAACTCACTTTCCTGAGTTATTGGAGTAAAGGCTTTTTTTTTTTTTTTTTTTTAAGGGATCACTAAGTAAAATATTTCCTTTACCTCTTTCACTAGGTGTTAAGGTATTCTCAAAGAAATTTCAAGAGAGATTTATCCCAACCAATTTTTCCTTGAAGTAAACTTGCTTGTTTTTTCAACTTAAGGACTCAATCTCAAGTTCAAAGGCTAAACATAGGGTAAACCCATTCTCTAGAGATTTTACTATTAAATTTTAACTATGTAAACTAATCACAACAGTTGGCGAGTGGGGCACCAATCTAAGTCAATTTCAAGACTCCATTGATGGTAAACACTTAAGGACATAAATAAAGCATGGGATTTGTAAGCTCATGATGTGTGCAATCATTATAATTCTACATTTATAATCCCTTCCCCATTGTTCTCAATGTCCTCATTGTTCCTAATATATCACAAAATTAAGGGAACGAATGTCAATGCAGAAATTGAAATACTGGTACTTCCCTGGTGTAAAATTGTTCATTAGGAAGAAAATTCCTCCTAAAATGTCTGTCATCCTTGGAGTGTCTTGATTGCACCGGCGGCTCTTATCCAGCCTTGAATTAGTTTTTTTTTTTTTTTTTTTTTTTTTTTTCAAACAACACTAGTGTATATACTTTTTGAGCATGGGCTGCCTCCCATGAAGCGCTTAGTTTATAGTCGCTAGCCCGACTTTTCCAATTCAAGTTCTTGAATCTCCTAAATCCACAGTTGTGGCGTTTCTATCAACATGTTCCCCTTCATAGTAATGTTTGAGAAGATAACCGTTTACTTTGAAAGTACGGTTGTCTTCTGCCTTCAACTCAACTGCACCATAAGGAAACACATTAACAATTTCAAATGGTCCAGACCATCGTGATTTCAACTTACCTGGGAATAGCTTCAATCGAGAGTTGTACAATAAGACTCTTTGACCAGGCAAGAACTCCCGCTGTAAGATGTTCTTATCATGCCATCGCTTTGCTCTCTCCTTATAAATTCTCGCATTTTCATATGCTTCCTCTCTCATCTCAGCCATTTGATTCAATTGGAGCAACCTCTTTTCACCTGCAGCTTGCAACTCAAAGTTAAGATATTTTATGGCCCAGTATGCCTTGTGCTCAAGCTCCACGGGTAGGTGACATGATTTACCATAAACAATCTTGTAGGGGGACATTCCAATAGGTGTTTTAAAAGCTGTTCTATAAGCCCACAATGCATCATCAAGTTTTAAAGACCAATCCTTTCGGGATGCATTGACAGTTTTCTCTAAGATTCGCTTAATTTCCCTATTGGATACCTCAACCTGTCCACATGTTTGTGGATGATAAGGGGTGGCAATTTTGTGAGTAACTCCATATTTTAATAATAATTTCTCAAATTGCCTGTTACAAAAATGTGTTCCCCCATCACTTATTATAGCTCTAGGTACTCCAAATCTTGAAAATATATTCTTTTTCAAAAATTTAATGACAACCCTACTGTCATTAATTTGTAGAGCAACTGCCTCTACCCATTTCGAAACATAATCAACAGCTAAAAGAATATATTTGTTTGAAAAAGATGAGGGAAAAGGACCCATAAAGTCGATTCCCCAAACGTCAAAAAGTTCAATTACAAGTATATTATTTTATGGTAATTCATGTCTTCTTGAAATATTGCCAGTCCTTTGGCATTGAGCACAAGTCATAATGAAGTTCCTGCAATCATGAAACAAACTGGGCCAATAAAATCCGCAAGATAAAATTTTTGCTGCTGTTCTTTCTACCCTAAAGTGACCTCCTGTTTCTTTGGAGTGACAGTGCTGTATTATGCTAAGCTGTTCAATTTTAGGCACACATCGTCTAATTACTTGGTCAGCACAGGCTTTAAACAAATACGGCTCATCCCAAAAGTAATTCTTCACGTCATGCAAAAATTTCTTTTTCTGTTGGAATGACAAACCATATGGTATGATTTTTCTAACCAAGTAATTAACTATGTCGGCATACCAAGGTAATTCATGGATGTCTATTGCATGCAAATGCTCATCAGGAAATTTTTCATTGATGGGTGGTTCTAAACAATCATATTCCAAACGTGATAAATGATCAGCAACCACATTTTCACTTCCCTTTTTATCCTTAATTTCTAAGTCAAATTCTTGCAGCAATAGAATCCAACGAATTAACCTGGGTTTAGCATCAGCTTTAGCAAATAAATACTTAAGAGCAGCATGATCTGTGTATACTATTACTTTAGAACCTATCAAGTAAGACCTAAACTTGTCACATGCAAATATCACTGCTAATAGCTCTTTTTCTGTTGTGGCATAGTTTTTCTGGGCCTCGTTCAAGGTTCTACTTGCATAGTATATAGCATGAAAGATCTTACCTCTTCTTTGCCCTAGTACTGCCCCCACGGCATAGTCACTAGCATCACACATCAGTTCAAATGGAATCTCCCAATTTGGTGCAACAATCACTGGTGCAGAGCTGAGCTTCTCCTTCAATATATTGAATGCCTGCAAACAATTTTCATCAAACACAAAAGTAGAATCTTTTTCAAGTAAATTACATAGAGGTCTAGAGATTTTAGAGAAGTCCCTGATAAATCTCCTGTAGAAGCCAGCATGTCCCAAGAAGCTCCTGACTCCTTTTACTGAAGTGGGTGGTGGCAACTTCTCTATTACTTCCACTTTTGCCTTGTCAACTTCAATCCCTTTTTCTGACACCTTGTGACCTAACACTATTCCCTCTCGTACCATAAAATGGCATTTCTCCCAATTCAGAAGTAGGTTAGTTTCCTTACATCTTTTGAGCACACAACCTAAATTTTTCAGACATGATTCAAATGACTTCCCAAAAACAGAGAAGTCATCCATAAATATTTCAATAAAATTCTCTAACATGTCAGAAAATATAGACATCATACACCTCTGAAAAGTAGCAGGTGCATTACAGAGACCAAAGGGCATTCTCCTAAATGCAAAAGTACCATAGGGACAAGTAAATGTGGTTTTCTCCTGATCCTCGGACGCTATATGAATTTGATTATACCCAGAATAACCATCAAGGAAACAGTAATAATCATGCCCTGCGAGTTTTTCTAACATCTGATCAATGAAAGGTAAGGGAAAGTGGTCTTTACGGGTGGCAGCATTCAATTTTCTATAATCTATGCAAACTCGCCACCCTGTCACAGTACGGGTTGGGATTAATTCGTTGGCATCATTCTTTACCACAGTCATGCCACCTTTCTTTGGTACAACTTGGACAGGACTAACCCATTTACTATTAGAAATTGGAAAAATAATGCCTGCATCTAACAATTTAAGCACTTCCTTTTTTACAACTTCCTTAAGAGTTGGGTTAAGTCTTCTTTGTGGTTGTACTGTAGGTTTACACTCAGCTTCAAGAAATATCCTATGAGTACAAATTAAAGGGCTAATTCCCTTAATATCCGCAATGGTCCACCCGATAGCTTCCTTATGTTCTTTAAGAACATCCAAAAGTTGTTGCTCTTGATCACCTGTCAAAGAAGAAGAAATGATAATTGGAAAAGTATCATTTGTTCCAAGATAAGCATACTTTAAATGACCAGGCAAAGGTTTAAGTTCAAGCACCGGGGATTGTGTTAATGATGGCATCGGTTTCTTCTCAGTGGTCCCCAGCTCCTCATAGTGTCAAGTCTTGAATTCACAAACTTGTTCAACACGTTCTTCTTGGGGTTCATCCTCATTATCACTCCAATCATCTAAATCCCTAAGAACTGACTCCATTGTGTCCACACCTACATTCTCTTCCATGAACTCAGAGGAAAGCTCATCAACACTATCAATAGTGTAACAGGATTTACAGTCATCAAATTTCTTTGTAGCCTCATACACATTAAACGTGACTTGTTCATCCATAACTCTTAAAGTAAGCTTACCTTGTTCCACATCAATTAAGGCTTTACCTGTTGCAAGGAATGGTCTGCCAAGGATCATGGGTACCTCTTTATCCTCCTCCATCTCCAAGACTATAAAGTCAACTGGAAAGATGAATTTATCTACTTTCACTAGGACATTTTCCACAATCCCTCTTGGGTATTTGATGCTCCTATCAGCAAGTTGCAAGGTAACATGAGTTCCCTTACATTCTCCAAGTCCCAATTTCCTAAAAATAGATAGAGGCATTAAATTTATACTTGCACCAGAGTCAATAAGAACTTTATCAAAATGAAAATTGCCTATGGTGCAAGGAATAGTAAAACTCCCCTGATCTCTTTGTTTTCTTGGCAAACTAGGTACATCATTCTGTAAGATCATTGAACATTCCCCTGTAAGCATCACCGGTTCATTCCCTTCAATCTTCCTCTTCTTTGTGAGTAAATCCTTCATGAACCTAGCATATGATGGCATCTGCTGAAGTGCTTCTGCAAAAGGAATGTTAATTTGCAATTTTTTAAAGACTTCTAAAAATTTAGCAAATTGTGAATCCAATTGTTGTTGCTTCAGCCTTCCTGGGAAAGGAATAGGAGGAACATATGCTTTCACTTTTGGTGAATTTTTCTTTGATTCCTCTTCCTTTTGTTTCCCTTTATCTTTTTCCAGGTTAACCTCCTCTTCCTCAAGTTTCTTATCAACCAATTCCTTACCACTTCTTAACATAATAGCATTTACACCCTTAGGATTTTGCTCAGTATTGCTAGGTAAAGACCCATATGGTCTATTACTCAACTGTTGAGACATTTGACTAAGCTGATTTTCAAGATTCCTAATGGTGGCTTGTTGATTTTGCAACATTGTGTCAGTTTTTTGCATATAACTTATCATGAGTTCTTCCATTTTAGACTGACCTTGCTGAGAAGAGGTATTATGATTAGGATATTGTTGATGGGGAGTATTATGATTAGGACCTTGCTTTTGAAATCCAGGGGGTTTAAGTACATTGTTATCATTTCTCCATGAGAAATTTGGATGATTACGCCACCCTGGATTGTAGGTGTTTGAATAAGGTCCTTGATTACCTCTTTGGAAATTGTTGACAGAATTTACTTGCTCTCCATGGGATGAGGAGGAAAAGTTTCCAGATGGGCACTCAAGAGTTGAGTGTGGTCCTGAGCATAACTCACAACAAGAAATTTGATTAACATTGAAAGAAGGTGTAGAGGTGAGTTTACTTACCTGGGCGGTAAGAGCAGAAATCTGAGCTGTTAAGGTGTCCATGTCATTGACAGATGCCACTCTAGACTTACCTCTTTCATGTTGCCAATTATGTGCACTAGAGGCCATTTCATCTATCAAAGCACTAGCCTCATCATATGTCTTACTCATTAGTGCACCACCAGAAGCAGCATCTACTAGAGATCTCAATGTATCATCTAAACTGAGATAGAATATCTCAATAAGGAGATTATCTGGTAATCCATGATGGGGGCATTTTCTAATTGCCTCCTTGAATCTTTCCCATGCTTCATAAAGTGATTCACCACTAAACTTACTGAAGTTTGTGATGTCATTTCTTAACCTAGCAGTTCTAGCTGGTGGAAAAAATCTCCTTAAAAATTTAGATGAGAGATCTACCCAAGTGGTTACAGAGTCTTGTGGCAATGAATTGTACCAAGCCCTAGCTTTTTCTCTAAGTGAAAACGGAAAAAGTTGTAGCCTAATTACATCATCAGATACATTATTCATTTTCACTGTATTACAATATTGAAGAAATACTGCAATATGCTCATCAGGACTCTCATTTGGATATCCTCTAAATTGATTTGATTGAACCATTTGAATGAGTGCTGGTTTTAACTCGAAATTATTAGCCTGAATTGTTGGTCTTCTAATTGTAGGACCTGAAACAACAGGTATCGTGTATTCCCGAAGTGCTCTACCAACACCTTGAATCTGATTGTTGTTCTCATCTGCCATGTTCTCTTCTTCCTTTCTTCTCTGCTCTCTTCTAAGTTGTCGCAAGGTGCGTTCTATCTCAAGATTAATTGGTAGAAGTTCAGCACTTCTACTCCTGCGCATAAAAAGAACCTTAAAGAGAATGGAAAACGATCACACAAAGATAAGAAAAATTAAATAACAAAATAATTGTGCCTAAATTACCAACAGAATTACGAAATCTAATATCTATTAGTTCCCCGGCAACGGCGCCAAAAACTTGATACGCTCAGAACGTATATATAAATTGGGAGCGTAAATTGCAGCAAGTGCACTGGTCGTATCAAGTAATAAAGTGGTGAAAAGTAAGGTTGTCGATCCCTCGAGGAACCAATAGAGTACTAGATCTATTGCAATTCTTACCAATATCTAGGTGATTAAAAAGGGGTTTTGAAATGTCTAATCTAAAAATTTAACTTAAAGCAACAAGGAAAATTTTATGAAGAATCTATCAATTATGAACAAGGGAAATTAGAATTCACCCTAGATATGTTAATCAAATTGCTACCATGTTATATCAACTTGTGGTTATAAGTTTATTCAAGTGAGTTTAGAAAATCCTTTTTAGGGATGTTGACCTCAAATTAATTAGTCAGCTTCCGCGTCTCCAATTAACCAAGGAATCAAAATTATGTTCATACACCTCCCGATGCTACAAACAACTAATGCCCTAAATCAATTAACCCCAATCCATTAGTGATTAATTAACAAGAAACATTGCATTGCGCCCTCCATAGACTCTAATTAAACCAATTATCGCAACTCCCGTATTGACAATCAATCTAATTAAGAATTCCTAACAAATCCTCATCAACTCCCGTATCAAAAGGATTTCTAACAATTATAATGAAAGACCAATTATAATTGAAATCAAAGGAATTGCAATCATGAATAATCCTAATAATTCCTAATCATATAACATGGCTACAATTATCCTTTTAACATTCTAGGGTTTCATCCAATTTCCCACAAGGATGATTTAGAACATTATAATATGAATTGCATAAAAATAATTGAAATAAATAGGTGCAATGGAATTCATATTAAACAACAAGATTAAACTAATAAATGGCATAAAAGAAAATAAAGTAAATGGAACAATTGCTATAATCTTCAAGAGCTTCAATCTTCCAAAATGACTCCTTGAATTCTTCAATTGAAAGCAAACTTCAACAAAACGACTTTCTTTCTTCAAACTAAACTTTGGAAAAATCTAAAGTACCTAAGGAAATTCTAATGATGCTAAAACAAAGAAGAAGAAAAAGGATTCTAAACAAAAGAAAGGATGGATTCTCAAAAACAAAAAGGGATGCTCCCAAGGTTCACACAAGGGGTCTATTTATAGATCCAAAGAGGAGGGGGATGAGGTGGATCTGATGAGGATGTGAGTCAGCAAATTAATTAAGATATGATTTTGGAGAGATTCTCGCAATGGATATCCGGGGAGTAATGAAGGCCGACGGCTTTACTTCTTTTTGAGGCCAGTTTAATATAGGCCGGCTCAAGGCCGGCGGCTTTGAATGTAAGCCGGCCCAAGGCCGGCGGCCTTTGTGAAAAACTCCTCCAATTAACTTGTAATTTACTTTTGGGTCCTCAAAACCTGTATTTTCACAAAAAACACCATTAAGTATCATTTCTTTATATTTTCTTATAATATTGAAATAAATTTAATATAAGTCTAAAAGAAAATATAAGTATAATGTGATCTTATCACAGAAGTACAAAGTGAAGTTACTTTAGCAATTTTTTTTTTGAAATTGTGAAACTTACCAATTGTTGCCGTGAAGTAGCTTGTGGTGTGAGGAGTTGTATTGTTTGTTGTCTTTGAATTCCATTGTGTAATTCTGAATTTGTGAAGTACAATTTGCAGATTACATTAAGTTTGATTAGTAAGGAATTATTTGAATTCAAATCATATGCAATTAAGTTGTGGGAGTTAATGATTGCTTTTTGAATTTGAATTCATTGTTACCAATTGAGGAAGGTTTGCAATAAGTGAAGTTATTTGAATTTCAAATTGAAAGTTGCTGCCTATAGTGGGATTCGGAATTCATTTTAGGAAAGCTACTTATTAATCTTTTGTCTTCATTATTTGCTGTGGAAGTTGAAGACTACTTGTAATCAATATTCACCTTGTTGTTGCCGTGGAAGTGATACATCTTAATTGTAGTTGTTGCTTGTGTGTTGCCATGGAGTGAACTTGTGGAAATTAAAATTGTTGCACCGTGATCTTAAAAGGAGTGGGGAATATTGTTCACGTGTTGATTGAGTTGAATTTCACAATGTCTAGTGAAATGCTTCAATATGCTAATGTATTGCGACCCTCATTAAGTACACTTGCTAGTAAGGAGGAAGAACAAAGGGGAAATTTGTTCCACACTTCTTGTAGGATACAAGGAAATTTATGTGTCCTAATAGTAGATGGTGGTAGTTGTACTAATGTAGTAGTTGCATCGTTGGTATCGAAGCTAAAGTTTTCAACTATTCCACATCCTAAACCTTATAAACTACACTGGCTTAACAATCAAGGGAGTTTGTATGTTACCCAAAGAGCTAGGGTACCCTTCAATATAGGGGACAAGTATTGTGATGAAATTGAGTGTGATATCTTGCCCATGTGTGCATCTCATATTTTTCTTGGCAGACCTTGGTTATATGATAGGAAGGTCTTACATGATGGCTTCAGAAATACATATATGTTTCAAAAGGAGGGCAAGTGAATTATTTTGAATCCTATGCCACCTTCAGAGGTCCATAATGTCCAGCAACAGATTAATCGACCATCAGAGGCTAAGAAGGTTTTGATTCAAAATAACGTTTCTGAGGGGAAAAAGGTATTGTTGATGGGACAGGGTGAGATGGAGAGATTAATCACAGAGGAGGCTCCAACATACTTGCTTCAGTTGAGATTTGTCTTAGGGCTACGGGAATCACAGCCTCTACCTCCAGCAGTTTCTCAGGTATTAAATGAGTATACTAGAAATGGAATTTGCGTGAACCCGAATGGAAAATTGATGCAATCCAAAAGTTTAAAGATGCAATCAACCTCCAATAATGATCAACTTCACTAAATAACAATAAGATTAAGCGAATTTCACGTGAAATGGATGAAAAGAAAAGCACCAAACCGTGATATATTCTCTTCCAACACAAGCATAAATTCACGCCACCAATGTGATGGTAAGATCAAGTACTAAAGTAATCAACCTTAAACAAGATAATTGACCACAAATGCAATAAAAAATCTGACCAAGAAACTTCCAATTCAACCCTAGATATGACTCACTAGAGATGAAATGAAAAACAACAAAGAAGGAATTGATATGACTCACAATTTCCCCTTATTGCACTCGCCACAATTCCAATTCTTGGGATTGAAATTGATAAGAGAAAATGAACTAGGAAGAACCCTAATTCCCACACATTTAGTGTATGTTTCAAATCTGCAAAAATGGCCTCCCCAAACCCTACTATAAGCAAGTATTTATACTTGCTACTCCTAGGGTTAGAAAATGGTCAAAAATTACATGTTTGCCACTTTTAAGGTGGCTGGCCCTAAATGAAAATTACAATAAAATGAGAGTGTCCCAAAAGAAAATACAACATAAAATAGTTCATAAAACAATTACAAAGTACAAAATATCATAAGTCTTCATGGGCTAATGCTTCGGAATGGAAAAATCGTAGCGGATCTTTAATTGTAAATCTGAAGTTGTCCCGTGTCCATCTACTAGTGTAGGACATATTGGCATCCCATGGAGAATTATTATTGTACCTGTAAGATTATTTCTCAAATATTTATTAGAATAAAAGATATAACGTAAAATATGAGTGATTTGGACCATCAGCTAAATCCAGTTCTGAAGGTATAGGTGGTGTTGGAAAATTTCTCATCACTGGTGGCTTTGACTCTAAGGCCAGCTATCAAAGCTGGCAACATAGCCCACAAAGGCTGGCAGCCTTCATTTCTTCAAAGCCAGCAGCGTATAATCCAAAGCCAGTGGCCTTCTTTGCCAAAGCCGATGGCTTATGTACTTAAGCCGGTTTAGTTTGTGGCTTTTCGTGTTTTGTTTTTCCTTTCCTATAAATAGGTTTGCAATTTAAGAATTTGGGACTTTTTTGGAACATTGGAGAAATTGCATATTGAATTTGATCTTCATTTTTACTCTTATCAATTCGTGGGATTATGGCGAGTGATGGTATTGATACGCTCAAAATGTATATAAAATAAAAGCGTAATAGCAGCAAGTGTACTGGTCGTATCAAGTAATAGAGTGGTGAAAAGTAAGGTTGTCGATCCCTCGTGGAACCAATAGAGTACTAGACCTATGGCAATTCTTATCAATATCTGGGCGATTAAAAAGGGGTTTTGAAATGTCTAAGCTAAAAATTTAACTTAAAGCAAACAAGGAGAATTTTATGAAAAATCTATCAATTATGAACGAGGGAAATTAGAATTCACCCTAAATTCGTTAATCAAACTGCTACCATGTTATATCAACTAGTGGTTATAAGGTTATTCAAGTGAGTTTAGAAAATCCTTTTTAGGGAAGTTAACCTTAAATCAATTAGTCGGCTTCCGCGTCTCCAATTAACCAAGGAATCAAAATTATGTTCATACACCTCCCGATGCTACAAACAACTAATGCCCTAAATCAATTAACCCTAATCCCTTAGTGATTAATTAATAAGAAACATTGCATTGCGCCCTCCAAAAACTCTAATTAAACTAATTATCGCAACTCCCGTATTGACAATCAGTCTAATTAAGAATTCCTAACAAATCCTAATCAACTCTCGTATCAAAAGGATTTCTAACAATTATAATCAAAGACTAATTATAATTGAAATCAAAAGAATTGCAATCATGAATAATCCTAATAATTCCTAATCATATAACATGGCTACAATTATCCTTTTAACATTCTAGGGTTTTATCCAATTTCCCAAGGAAAAGACTTAGCAATTCATGGAGATAAAGACATGATTATGATTCAAGGAGATTCGTGTAAAAGAAACCATATTCAATAGTTGGATCAAATACTTGAATTTCATATAAGAGATAAAGTTCAGAAATCACCAATTCAACAATACAAATAAAACCTTAATTGCAAGGAACTCCACAAATCCTTCACAAAGGATGATAATCTCCACCAAGATCACAAAGTTTTCTTCAAGATTTGATCTCCACAATTCTCCCTTAAAACTAGGTTAAAACTACTTTAAGAACAAGAGAAATTGACCAAAGATCCCCTACAAATCGACCTAGGACCTATATATATGCAAGGGGAGGCGAGGAGATGCAATTAAAACAAGACCGACCCAAAGCCGGCAGCCTTCATTTAAGCCGGCCATAAAGGCCGGCGGTGTTGCATGGAAAGTCGGCCATAAAGGCTGGCGGCTTTGAATGTCATTTTGCCGGCCTAAATGGCCAGCGGAGCACTAAAGTAGGCTGGCCTTTTAAAGGCTGGCAGCCTTGATTTTCCTTTGCCATCCTTCAATCTTTTCATGCTTCAATTTGTATGCAATCTCTCCAAATTGATTAAGCTTTGAACTTAAAGTCCTCCAACATCTGAAATGTAAAAATAAACATGATTAAGTACCATTTCCTTGTGATTTCTCTAAAATCAATAATGAATACTTGCAAACTGCTTAATGAATTATGAGCAAAATATGCCTTTATCAATGGTGGACGATCTGATCGTTCTAACAAGTTAAATCCTATACTTAATCCTAGCTTACGATCAGTTCTCAAGCAAGTATACCTATCAATTAGCAGTATAGCATTGGAGAACAGGTATTGATCCTACGAAGACTTATAAGTACTAGTACTAACGATTATCCTACTATTTAACTTCTCACTATTGATGATCTCAGTTATCCTAATTACTGATTAAATTTGAAAGGAACGAATAAAATGATCAACGTAAAGAAATTTAAATACTCCTTTAGTTAATTCAATTATCTAAACATACCCTACCCAAGATCCACCCCTAATTCTCATGCAACTTTTATTCAATTACAAACTTTCCAATGATTAATACACAACATCTCTGATATGCAGAGTTTCTTACACTAGATTAAGGTCTTTCTCAAGATCAATAATCCCTAATCCTAATTAAGTCAATTAAGATCTCTCTTTAATTAACATAATTAAGATTGCAATAAAATCCTAGGACTCTCAATTGAACCAGACCACAATGACCTCGTTCAATACAGAAAACCTCCTATAACCTATTTCTAGGATTACAAGTGGTCTTTTTATTCATGCCAGATCTACTCTATTAAACAATTTCTCAATCTTAATAACAGAGATCTAATTCGATCCTAATACTGCGCACATATCAAGATGAACGAACCATGATTGCAACTTGAATAAACTCAAAGATCATGATTAATAATTGAAACATCAACAAATCCGTTACATGAAAATTAGGGGTTTCTCGAGGGATCAGGTATAAAACAATTAGCTACTCATGAATCTAATAAAAAGAAAAAAAGAGAAAATAATTGAAATCATAAATAAATCTAAACACAAAGATCTTGGCTTCAATTCCGAAAACTCTTCTAACTTCTCGTCTCTAGGGTTTCTCTCGTGCCGCCTCTCCCCTCCTACCTTTAAGGTTGTTCTATTTATACTTTTAAGGAAATGGTAGAGGATTTTCAGCTGGAAAGATACGAATGTATCTTTCCTTTTCTAAGTGAATCTCGAAAAGTGAATAACATACGCCTGACATGCCCACCTATACGACCATATTTTGAACCGTGTCTCCCTCTGGTCGATAATCCGCAATTCCTCATCCTTGTTCAGTGTGTGGTACGGCTAGAAACACGGCTAGATTACAAACCGTGCCAAGTTCTGGACTTTTCCACTTCTCTGCAGCATCTGCCACGGCTTCAAGCACACCCATATCACAAGCCGTGCTTCCTTTCCAAGTGACAACTTTCATCCTCAAGTGTGCACACGGTTCATGACACAGGCGTGGCTTTCCCTATGTTGTCCATAAGTAGCTTTAACTTGATCTTTTAAGCTTCAATCATGCTCCTTTTGTTATCTTTCTACTTCTCTTTGGTATTATACCCTGAAACTGATATATTTATCTATTAAGTACCGAATCCACATTGATTTTATTCAAAAGACTACACAAATTCATCATTAACTCCCACGATTTAAAGGATTAATTTACTCTTATCAAATTTCCCCACACTTAAGCTTTTGCTTGTCCTCAAGCAAACACGGATTAAAGAAAACCCAAAGGACAAGTTCCCATAAGTTCCAACAATCGAGAAGATATTTTAGCATCATCGATTTCATGCTACACCTCAATCATTGATAATCTTTACCCAATCTTACCTTTAGTTGTATACAAAATACAAATACTAAAATTCCCAAAGCTAATCCAAGTAAATTAAACTATTACCCTTATCTTTTAAACTAAAATTCCCAAAGTCAAAATTGCCACAAGATCGAGACTAGTAAAATAAAGTATACAATCCTTTTAACCACTGTTATAAGCAACACAACAGGGACTAAAGGCATGTTGTATCCACTTGTCCCCTAGCTCTTCCTTTTCTGTTTCATCCAATTCTTAAGTTAATCTTGGGAGTTTACCATTAAAGTACTTAACTAAGTTAACCGACCCATGTAACGAACTTTCGATCGATAATCCTGAGTTCATCACTCGAGTTAATAGATGTTACTCCCTCAGCGTAGAAGGCATCCCTAGGATTTACTTGTTCGAGTCCAATTAACTCATTTAATTAATTAATTAATTAATTAAGACGGTTTCCATGGTCAGTAAGTCCCAGAGCAGGTGATCTTAAACTACTAGGTTTTAAAAATACCCCTTCGAACCTCTACCATCTCAATCAATCAACTATCATTCATATAAGCTCATTTAAGTTCAGTTTTCTCAGACTTTTCTCACGACCCTTGTAGCGAGCTTTCAGCCATTGATCCCAAGTTCGTCACCCGAGTCAATAGATGTTATTCCCTAAAAAGGGCATCTCTCAGGCTTAATTACTCGAGTCTATGAGGCCCACTTCTGAACTATTTACATATTATTATATTCTTCAATTACTCCCAATTTTTTTTTTCAGAAACTTCTTCGAAAAGGAATCACCAAGTTACAAGTATCATTTACACCTTCACTCCAAGTTACATAGCTCACCCACTGAGCAAAAAGAAGAGCATACTAAACTCACTAGTGACCTTATTAGCAAGTCTCTAGTTGAGCCATCAAAGGTCACATTGATACCACCTCCTTTCCCCTCCAGATTAGCGGAATCCAAGAATGAAGCGGAAGAAAAAGAGATTCTGGAAACTTTTCGCAAAGTCGAGGTAAATATTCCTTTGCTTGATGCAATTAAGAAAATACCGCGCTATGCTAGATTTCTCAAAGACTTGTGCACTAACAAAAGAAAGCTGAAAGGTAATGAAAAGATTAGTGTGAGTGAAAATGTTTCAGCTATTATTCAGAAGAAGCTTCCTCCCAAATGCAAGGATCCAGGTATGCTTACTATTCCTTGCAAAATAGGTAATCTTAGAATTGCTAAAGCCATGTGTGATCTAAGAGCTTCTATCAATGTCATGCCTTTGTCTGTTTATCAACGTTTAAATGTTGGTCCTTTAAAGGAAACAGGTATTATTGTTCAACTTGCCGATAGGTCCAATGTTTATCCTGAGGGAGTTCTAGGGGATGTTTTAGTTCAAGTCAATGGGTTGGTTTTTCCTGCTGATTTTTATGTGCTTGACATGGACGATAGTGATTCTCATACTTCATCACTGATATTATTAGGACGACCATTCCTTAAGACTTCTAAAACGAAAATTGATGTAAATCATGGCACCCTCACTATGGAATTTGATGGTGAAGTGATTAAATTTAACATTTATGATGCCATGAAACATCCTAACGATATCTCTCCTGTTTTTGTTACGGATGTTATTAACCCATCACCATAGGCACCAAGGCTGGAATCAAAATCCTTATCCGAATATTTAGCCAGGAACGTCTAGCCAAAGAGTTAAAGAAAGGCGCTTCATGGGAGGCAACCCATGTAAACAAAAAAAAAAAAGTTTTGTTTTGCATTAGTTTTGGTTTATTTTAATTTTGTTTTGTTTTAGTTTAGTTTGTTTTGATTTTAGTGTAGTTTTGAATTTTTTGGATCAGCTGTAGCAAGGATACACATAATCAGATGACACTTTCCAAAGCTTAAGGGGAAAACTCCAATACCAGGGAAGTACCAGTATTTCCTTTCTCTTATTCTCTAATGTTCCTTGAGTTGTTAATTCCTTTTCAATTGTGCTAAATTAGGAACAGTGAGGACACTGTTCAAGCTAAGTGTGGGAGAGAGGATAATAAAATATAGAGAATAGAGAACTAACTTATACTCTGAAGGTTTGCCCTTAAGCAATTTTAAGCCAAATTTTTTCAACATTATCATGAAATTTAGAGATTGTACTAAATGTTGTAATAAGCATCTACAAAATGTGAAATTGACTTGTTCAAATGTTTTACTCACCCACTACTGTGATTAGAATACATGGTTAAAATTAAATAGTGAAATCTTTAAGAAACAAATTTACCTTGTATTTAGCTTTAGAATTGGAAGTCTAAGAGTAGGTCGAGTCCTTAAGTGAAAAATAAACAAGTTTACTTCTAGGATATATTAGCTACTATATACTCTTTGAAAAAAAAAATAAAATAAAATAAAATCAAGCATAGCCATTACTCCAATGATTCAACTAATTGAGTTAAGAGTATTCAAACTTGAATGTTAGAGTGAGGAAGAGTCCGTAAGGGTATCTCAAAACCCGGTCACTTGAGTGATGAGCTCGGGATGTTGCCGACTCAATGAACTCACTATAACGATAAGGGCGAAAAAGGCAAAAGTTCATGAAAAGAAGTGGGCAAAAACCCATCAAAATAGATGCTTGAATAAATCAAAAGAACATGAATGTGAACATTCATTGAATAAAACAAAGATGTATAAAAGGGAGAATATCTAGTAAAGAGCTTATACTATATGCTTTTACTTTATACTGCAAGGATTATATGTTTGATAATATCCAATGAAGTTTAATTGGGTGTTTTTCCTTAGTAGATTAAGTATTTACTTTTGGAATAAAAATTCTTTTGCTAAACATGAGGATTAAAGTTTGTTTTGTTTAGATTAGCTATTGAATTTTTTCCATAGTAATTTGATCACAGGAAACCAGTTTGGTTGAAGTAGTAGACATTAAATTACAAGTCATGAATTACAAATGAATAGATGCTTGGAATGATGAAAAGAAAGTTTGTATAATCTATGACAGATTTCTCAATTGATTTGATGCAATTGCTTGAGGACAAGCAAGAGTTTAAGTGTGGGGGAATTCGATAGAGCCATTTTATACTCAATCTTTATAGTATAAATTGTGTTAAATTATTATTGATTTTATAGAAATCATAAGGAAATGGTACTCTAATTCTATCATCATGATAAATTAGGTTAAATGGAGTCAAGGATGCCAATTCAAGTAAATTAGAGAAGCCATCTACAACTTGGTTCAAAGACAAGGATTTACACAGCCGGAGGGAAGTACATGGGCGTGTAATTGAAGTACACGACCATGTACTTGGTTTTGAATCAACAGGAAGATACACGGTTGAAGTACACGGCCGTGTATCGGAAGCACGGTTTGAGGCACGGCTATGGCGCAAACCGTGTCACACACTGGACAAGAAGACGGAAATGTAGACTTTGAACAGAGAGAGACACGGCTTAGGGCACTGCTGTGGTGGAAGCCGTGGGAGCAACCGTGCTTGGAGCTGTGGTGGAAGCTAGACGTGCCAAGGAGAAGAAAGTGTGGAACATGAACCAGATGAAGGCACGGCTTGAAATCTAGCCGTGGGTCTAACCGTGGTACACACTGGACACGGATGAAGACTTGTACATTATGCACAGATGAAGACACGGCTTGAAATCTGGCCGTGTGTGTAACCGTGGTACACACTGGGCGCGGATGAAGACTTGAAGAATATGCACAGAGGATAGCACGACTTGACCCACGGCCGTGTGTTAGGGCGTGCCAGGTGGACGAACATTTACTTCTCGAAATCTACTTGGAAAAGGAAAGATATTTTCGTATCTTGCTAGCAAAAGATCACATGCCATCTCCCTAACAATATAAATAGAACCAATCCTAGAGGGTTAAGGGAACTTTTGAACTTTTGAATCTTTGGATCTTGAAGAACCTTGGATCATCTTGGAGGCAGAGCAGGCAACCGGGTTCATCATGTCTTTACTTTTTATTTTCGTTTTATTGATGAACATGAGTAGCTAAGCTACTTTTCTAGCCAAAGGGTCATAGATGTTTAATTCTCCACGAATTGTGAGGTCTAATTGACTTGTATTTATTCTATTCTTTGCTTTCGGGTATTCATATATCTTCTAATCGTTTTGTCATTATTATCTTTGTTGATTGGTATGAATAAAGCTCTTCTACTCAATTAGCAAGTTAATATATTGTCAACTAGCACGTCAAATCCGTAATTGTTTGATTGTTCTAGTCCTAGTGACGCAATAACATGTTTGGTTATAAAAGAGATGATCGAATTCATGTTATGGAGGTGTGTGATCATGTTTAAATAGGTTATCTTATAATCTACTGGCATGAATTGGTGGTCTCTCCAAATCTTAATGCTATTGATAGATTAAATCCTAAGCGCTTGTCTAGGGTTGTTTAATTAATAAGAGAAATAATTCAAAGCGCTTGTCTAAGGTTATCGAGGAAGTAAGGAGAGATAGGTTGTTAGAGCTTGTTAATAACCATAACCAGTTTATCTAGGAATAAGAATAGAGAACATTTGCATCGATGATCAATTCCTAGAATTAAACTATCTTGATTCCTTTGGCTAAGCTTTTATCAATATCCGATTTTCTTACCTTGTTTTACTTTATTTTGATTCACAAACAAACCCCCCCCCCCCCCCCCCCCCCCCCCCCCCCCCCCATTTTTATTTTCCCTTTTATTCTCCTTGAATAGAAATAAGTTTAACCAATCTCTGTGGATTCGACCCTACTCACCACTATATGCAAATCATATAATTGTCTAGAAGTAGGTTTTATTTTTGTTGGATTCGACACCCATCATGCTTGATCGGCGAGAAGAATCAGATACAATCACCTCAGTATCCTGCTGATTGCTCGCTTCGGCAGTAGTAACTGCTGGACTTTCATGTCGTGCCATGAAAGCTGCAGCCGAGGATTCTCTAAAATGAAAGCTTGGATCATATGCACCGCTCGAATGATGATCTCCTCCAGAAACAACCCGAGTAGCTTGTGATACGACATCTTCATCACTAGAGCCACCACATGCGGGAGGATCTACCCCCAATTTCTCACCAATACGTGATAAACACATGACGAAGTAACTCTTCAGGCCCTTCACCTGCTTTGACTGCCTGGCTTGTTCTCTCTTAATTTCTTCCAAATCCGCAATCAATCTCTTTACAGAATCTGCTAGCTCCTGGTTCGGTACAACCTGCTCTTGAGCTTACTCTTGCTCCTCAACCTGCTCGGGTTCTATCTCCTGCTCTTGTTGTTCTTCAGATGCATCCAGTATGCGAAACCTCCACCTCCGCAAAACACCCTCAGGGAGAGAGGTACTCCTTCCACAACTGTCCCTTTGAACCCGTGTTGGAAAGACACCATAGTTCTTCAGAATACGAGAAATCCAGGAGTCGACAAAAACCTTGTGATGCCCTAGATCGCACTACTTTTTAAAACACCAAACAGCTGCCAATCTAACATTAACCCGGGTACCTGTGATCATACTCCACAGCTGATACAAATCCGAAGCATTCACAACACCTTGAGAATGACCTCTACCAGTGGTTGAACGGGCCAAAATGTAATGAAGCACACGCACAGTAGGATCCCGTAAATGGCTTCCCTTAGATTTAGATGGATCATACCCGCCATTTCCCATACTGTTCCACACTCTATGCTGCAATAAGCCCCTGGGAAAAGCATTTGGAAGCTGAGAGAACTCATCGGAGTCGATAAACTCATTGTCATAAATGCCCAGGTACTTGATAAATTCTCTCATTTCAACACGGTGGTAACTCCCTTGGCAGTAGAAGGAAACCACGTTATCAAGCCGGGTATGGCGGCTGAAACTAAGCTTGAATGTGGCGACAAAGTCATAGCTCAGCGAAGCATAAATGTCTTCCTCAATGCTCAGAAGTGCTCTCTAAGCTGAATCGTTCAAGAATTGATCAAATTGTTCCACCAACCCATACCGAGCGAGCACTTCCCAATCGATTACCACATTAGGCGTGAATACCTTCTGTTCTCGCATCGTGTCATACTTAGCTTCATCCTCCTCCTCAAGTTAGGAGGATAGCGTCTTGAAGCTCTAGATGAACCCCTAGTTAAACGAGGCTGAGCATTCTTGCGTGCCACTATTTTAGACCTAGGCATCTTTGATACAACACGCTCAAGAAATCTTTGAAGATCGATAGAGGATGTCCTTCACCCGGTGGAACCAACAAAGAGGAGAAAAACGAAAATTTAGAGAGGAGTGGTGACACTATAGAGAGGAGTGATGTGTGAATGAGGAAAATAAGTGTAGGAAAAGGCATCTTATAGATGAAAATCGCAAACCTTAAGGGCTGTTGATGACATGGTTGCAAACCTGGGCGTGTTCGAAGCCGTGTCAGGCACTGCTCCTGTACAAAAAATTGTGAAAAATCTTACCTTGTGGCACGTCTTGTAACTTGGCCATACTGTTACCCGTGTAATCCCTTGACACCTTTCACAAATGCCCACACACTTAGGTGTGGCTTAGACCATATCTTATCCTCTTCGTTAAAATCTCACCTGCAAAACCACAAATCACAAATATATTGATGATGGTAGTAAAAGGAAAACTAACCTAGTAGATGCATGGTTTGCCTCCCAGCCAGCGCTTTTATTTAACGTCGTTGGCTCGATCTAATGAATAGAAGGAGATTAGTTATGGATTTGAATGAGGGTCAGCTCCGCTCTTTCTTCAAAGACCTTCTTGTCTCCTAAGTAATGTTTAAGTCTCTATCCATTGACCTTGAAAATACCCTTTTTAGGGTGTTTTAGCTCCACCGTTCTATAAGGGAAAACGTTCTTGACCTGAAAAGGACCTGACCATTTTGATTTAAGTTTCCTAGGAAAAAGTTTCAACTTGGAGTTGAACAACAATACCATATCCCCTTCCCCAAATTTCTTGTGCTGGCGTAACCTTGCTTCATGATATGCTTTGGCTCTCTCCTTATAGATATTAGCGTTGTCATAGGCCATAAGTCATAACTCATCAAGCTCATTAATCTACCTTTTCCTGTGAGCTCCTGACTTGTTGAGATCGAGATTGATAGTCTTGCTTGCCCAAAACGCCCTATGCTGAATCTCAACTGGAAAGTGACATGCTTTCCCATATACTAACCGGAAAGGTGTTGTATCAAGTGGTGTTTTGTAGGCCGTCCTATAAGCCCATAACACATCGTCTAACCTGTCTGCCAAATCTCGCCCATGCTGGAGAGTTGATCTCATTAAGATGCGCTTTAGCTCTCTATTTGTCAACTCCACTTACCCACTTATCTGTGGATGATAAGGAGTGGCAAGATGGTGAGTCACTCCATATCTTTTTAAGACTTTTTCAACCTGAGAGTTGGAAAAATGTGTACCCCAATCACTGATTAGTGCTTAAGGCATCCCAAAACGGCAAAAGAGCTTCTTGAGGAACTTGACAACCACCCCAGCATCATTTTTTGGTAGAGTTTGCGCTTCTGCCCACTTAGATACATAGTCCACTGCTACCAATATATACTTGTTTCCATATGAAGGAGGAAATGACCCCATAAAATCAATACCCCATACATCAAACACTTCACACTCCAGAATATAGTGTTGTGGCATTTCGTCCCTCTGTGAAATGTTGCCGTCTCTCTGGCATCGATCGCATTGAGCTACAAAACTTTAGGCATCCTTGAATACTGATGGCCAATAAAAACCAGCCTCTAGCACTTTGTGGGCCGTCCTGTTTGCACCGTGGTGTCCCTTAGTGGGTCTACTATGGCAATGGCTTAAGATCTCCCGTCCTTCCGCATGTGAGACACAACGCCTGATCATTTGGTCTGAGCAATACCTGAACAAGTAGGGGTCCTCCCAATAGTAATACTTCAGGTCAGTAAAGAACTTCTTTTTCTGTTGCTTTGACATGTCCTGTGGAAGGACCCTAGCCACTAGATAGTTGGCCATGTCCGCAAACTAGGTGGACTCCGAACTGCTAACTTTGTTGATGGAATACAAATTCTCCTCAGGAAATCTATCGTTAATATCTTCTTCCTTCAGCTGCTCACCACATGGGTTCTCCAATCGAGATAGATGATCCGCTACAAGATTTTCTGCTCCATTCTTGTCTCTGATCTCATGGTTAAATTCTTGCAATAGGAGTATCCACCTGATGAGGTGGGTTTTTGCATCCGTCTTGGTCATTAAGTATCTCAATGCGGAGTGGTCAGTATACACTATCACCTTAGAAAGAACAAGATTGGATTGGAATTTGTCAAAAGCGAACACTACTGCCAATAACTCCTTCTCAGTAGTGGTATAATTCTCTTGAGCACCTGTTAGAGTTTTGTTGGCATAGTATATCGGCTGGAAATATTTATCCTTTCTCTGACTCAGGACAGCTCCTACAGCATGGTCGCTGGCATCGCACATTAGTTCAAATGGTAGGTTCCAATCTAAAGCCACCATGATAGGAGCCTTGGTCAGTTTCACCTTTAGCGCCTCAAAGGCTTGGAGACATTCATCATTGAAATCAAAGGCGATGTTCTTCTCCAACAACCTGGTGAGAGGACGAGCAATTTTGGCGAAATCCTTGATGAACCGTCTATAGAATCCAACATGTCCCAGAAGGCCCCGAATAGCTTTAACCAAAGAAGGTGGGGGAAGTTTGGCTATAGTATCAACTTTGGCGTCATCTACTTTAATCCCCTGTTGAGATATTTTATATCGCAAGACAATACCTTCAGTCACCATGAAGTGACACTTCTCCCAATTCAAAACTAAGTTGGCTTCTTCTCAACGTATGAGCACCCTTTCCAAATTCTGCAGGCAAGAAGCAAATGAATCTCCAAACACGGAAAAGTCATCCATGAATACCTCCATGATATCTTCAACCAGATCTTCGAAAATTGCTAACATGCACTGTTGAAAAGTGGTCGGTGCATTACATAACCCAAAGGGCCTCCTCCTATAAGCAAATGTGCCATAAGGACATGTGAAGGTAGTTTTCTCTTGATCTTCAGGGGCAATTTGGATCTAGTAATATCCCGACATCCCATCTAGAAAACAGTAGAACCTATGTCCAGCAAGCCTCTCTAACATCTGATCGACAAAAGGCAAAGGAAAATGGTCCTTGCGAGTAGCTTCATTTAATTTGCGATAGTCAATGCAGACTCGCCATCCCGTCACCGTCCTCATTGGTATAAGCTCATTATTCTCATTTGGGACCACCGTCATTCCCCCTTTCTTTGGCACCACCTGGACGGGGCTTACCCATGAATTATCAGAAATAGGATAAAGTAGTCCAATGTCAAACAATTTGATTACCTCTTTCTTAACGACTTCTTTCATGTTTGGATTAAGTCGTCTTTGAGCTTGCACCACTGGTTTGAAATTGTCTTCCATCAGGATTTTGTGTGTGCAAAAAGATGGACTAACCCTTAGATATCCTAGATTTTCCATGCCAAGGCATGCTTATGCTCCTTCAAGATCTTCAAGAGCTTTGCCTTCTGAACAATGGTTAGCCCGGCTGCAATGATGACCGGCAACTGAGAGTCCTTCTCTAAGAAAGCATACTCTAGATAGTCAGGGAGTTACTTTAGTTCCCGAATTGGAGGATCTTCAATAGAGGGCTTCAATCTGGTAACATCTCCTGCATCAATATTCTCCCTTTCTGTTTTTAACCAAAGTTCTTCCTTGCCATCAAGATGAGTCAACAATTTTTGTATTGCACAATCTTCTGTCTCTTTAATATCACATACTCTCAAACTCAACTCTAATCGATCCTTACATAAGATATCTTCCACAATGGTAGCAGTTAAATCAATTGCATAACAAGTATCATAAGAACTTACCAATTTCTTTATCATAGCTGGTATTTGTATCACTAACTCGTCTCCCCCAATGCGCAGCACTAATCGGCCCTCAGCCACATCAATGATTGCTCGGGCTGTGGCTAAAAAAGGGCGTCCCAAGATTAGAGGAACTTCAGTGTCAACATCCATGTCCAGGATCACAAAATCAACCGGGAAGATGAAAGTTTCTACTTTCACTAATACATCTTCAATAACCCCTCTAGGAAACTTCACTGATTGGTCTGCCAATTGAAGGCTCATTTGTGTGGGCTTTGGTTCCCCTAATCCCAGCTTTTGAAAATGTGAATACGGCATCAAGTTCATACTAGCCCCCAGATCTGCTCATGCTTTTTCTATGGGTAGATTACCAATGAAACATGGTACGGTGAAGCTCCCTGGATCTTTCAATTTCTTTGGAAGCTTGTTCAGTAAAATCGCGGAACAAGCCGCACCAATTGTTGCAGTGGATATCTCTTCCATCTTCTGCTTATTAGACAGCAAATCTTTCAAGAATTTGGCATACCTGGGCATCTGAGAAAGGGCTTCCACAAGTGGTAAGTTGATGTGTAACTGTTTGAACAAATCCAGAAACTTACCGAAATGTTCCCGATCTTTGTCGTTCCGCAGCCTTGCAGGATATGGCAATGGGGGTTTATAGAGCTGGACAATAGGTGTCTTCTTTGCTTCTGAGTCTTTTGTTCTTTCCTCTATAATTCTGCCTTTTTCTACCTTATTAGTGGTCTCGCCCATATCAACAATCTCATTCCCCTTCCTAACAACAGGAGTTTCCCCACACTTATCTGATTTCACTTCCTTTCTACTCCTAAGAATTACTGCCTGCATGTGTTCCCTTGGGTTAGTCTCTGTATTTCCAGGAAGAGACCCTTGTGGTCGCTCAGCAAGTGCTTTAGAGATCTGCCCCATCTGGTTTTCCAAGTTGTGGATTGAGGCTTCATGATTTCTTAGAGCTGCTTCTGTGGACTGCTGGCATTGCTCCGACGCTTGGATGAACTTTGCAATCATATCCTCAAGGCTAGATTTCTTTTCTTGGAAAGGAGGTGGAGCTAGTCTTTGGAATCTTGGAGCAGATGCATTACCCCTTGGAAATTGCTAATTACTTTAGGAGAAATTGGGATGATTGCGCCACCTTGGATTATATGTGTTGCTATAGGGATTGTTTTGTGGCCTTGTGGGGTTCCCCACATACTCAACACGCTCTGTCACTTCAGATACCGCATTGTTGGAATGAGGTTCAATTGAGCAGTATTGGGATGGTTGAGATACAGCCATCCCTTCTACTTTTGAAGCGTGCGCATCCACTTTTGCTGCAATTGCTGTCATCAAAACGACCTCATAAATACCAGCTGCCCTGTGCTTTTGTCTACCATGGCTCCATTGGTGATTATTTTTGGCCATGTTCTCAAACAAACTCAACGACTCTTCCGGCGTCTTCACATTCAAAGTACCCCCAGCAGCAGCATCAATTGTCTGCCGAGTTGCATAGTCAAGCCCATTATAGAAGGTAGAAACTTGCAGCTAGTTAAGCATTTGGTGATGTGGACACCGCCTAAGAAGATCCTTGAATTTGATCCACGCTTCATGTAGGGGCTTATGGTTTAGTTGGGTGAATGATGTGATATCATTTCTCAACTTGGCAGTTTTTGATGGTGGGAAAAAATAGTCCAGGAAAGTCTCTGCCATCTGGGTCCAAGTGGTTATGGAATCCCGGTTTAGTGAACTAAACCACTGCCTTGCTTTCCCCCGGAGAGTGAAAGGGAAAATTCGCAATTTCAGCGCTTCCTCTGATACCCCGTTTTGCTTGACAGTTGCGCAAATATCCAAGAACATCTTAATGTGCGCATGAGGGTCCTCGTCAGACAAATCGTCAAACTGGCTTTGATTGTGAATCATGTGCATTGTAGAGGCCTTGATTTCGAAGTTGTTGGCCTCTATTGTTGGTTGCACAATACACAAACCAGTGCTACTCAGAGTAAGTCGAGCATATTCAACCATCATCCTTCGTTCATCTGCCATTGGTTTAGCTTCTGTGTTACCATAGGTGATAGAAGTTTCCTTGTCAGCTACTGATATTGCTTCTTCACTTTCTAAAGGTTCGTCGAAATTCAAATTCCCTACTATCTCCTCAACACCTCTCAATCGCCTTCTAAAAGTTCAGTCAATCTCAGGATCAAGGTCAAGAATCTTAGATGAAGAGCTCCTTGTCATAAATTGCGAAAAACAAACGATGAACTTAGTTTCCTCAACAAATTTAAATGGAAGCACAAATGAAACTAAGAGAAATTATTAAAAAAAAATTATAGTTAAAGTAGTAGGCGTCAAGTTTTCCTAATATTACAAATCCTCGGCAACGGCGCCAAAAACTTGGTGGACGATCTGATCATTCTAACAAGTTAAATCCTATACTCAATCCTAGCTTACGATCAGTTCTTAGGCAAGTATACCTATCAATTAGCAGTATAGCATTAGAGTACAGGCATCGATCCCACAAAGACTTATAAGTACTAGTACTAACGATTATCCTACTATTTAACTTCTCACTATTGATGTTCTCAATTATCCTAATTACTGATTAAATCTGAAAGGAACGAATAAAATGATCAAAGTAAAGAAATTTAAATACTCCTTTAGTTAATTCAATTATCTAAACATACCCTACCCAAGATCCACCCCTAATTCTCATGCAACTTTTATTCAATTACAAACTTTCCAATGATTAATACACAACATCTCTGATCTACGGAGTTTCTTACACTAGATTAAGGTCTTTCTCAAGATCAATAATCCTTAATCCTAATTAAGTCAATTAAGATCTCTCTTTAATTAACATAATTAAGATTGCAATAAAATCCTAGGACTTTCAATTGAACCAGACCACAATGACCTCGTTCAATACAGAAAACCTCCTATAACCTATCTCTAGGATTACAAGTGGTCTTTTTATTCATGCCAGATCTACTCTATTAAACGATTTCTCAATCTTAATAACAGAGATCTAATTCGATCCTAATATTGCGCACATATCAAGATGAACAAACCATGATTGCAACATAAATAAACTCAAAGATCAGGATTAATTATTGAAACATCAACAAATCCGTTACATGACAATTAGGGGTTTCTCGAGGGATCAGGTATAAAACAATTAGCTACTCATGAATCTAATAAAAAGAACAAAAGAGAAAATAATTGACTTCATAAATAAATCCAAACACAAAGATCTTGGCTTCAATTCCGAAAACTCTTCTAACTTCTCGTCTCTAGGGTTTCTCTCGTGCCGCCTCTCCCCTCCTACCTCTAGGGTTATTCTATTTATACTTTTAAGGGAATGGCAGAGGATCTTCAGCTGGAAAGATACGAATGAATCTTTCCTTTTCCAAGTGAATCTCAAAAAGTGAATAACACACACCTGACACGCCCACCTATACGGCCAGATTTCGAACCGTGTCTCCCTCTGGTCGATAATCCGCAATTTGTCATCCTTGTTTAGTGTGTGGCATGGCTAGAAACACGGCTAGATTACAAACCATGCCAAGTTCTGGACTTTTCCACTTCTCCGCAGCATCTGCCACGGCTTCAAGCACACCCATATCACAAGCCGTGCTTCCTTTCCAAGTGACAACTTTCATCCTCAGGTGTGCACACGGTTCATGACACGGGCGTGGCTTTCGCTATGTTGTCCATAAGTAGCTTTAACTTGATCTTTTAAGCTTCAATCATGCTCCTTTTGTTATCTTTCTACTTCTCTTTGGTATTCTACCCTGAAACTGATATATTTATCTGTTAAATACCGAATCCACATTGATTTTATTCAAAAGACTACACAAATTCATCATTAACTCCCATGATTTATAAGGATTAATTTACTCTTATCAATCAACTCCCCCACACTTAAACTTTTGCTTGTCCTCAAGCAAAATAAAACTAGAAAGAAATCCATTCTTGAAAGTACAAAATTTTTCATTATCATACAAACTTGAACATCTGTCATCTCTACTTCTGACTCACTACTTTGTGATGCCCACCACTCAAACCAAACTGGGAATATGTGATTAGAGTACTATACTCAAAATTAACCAACTAATCTAGAGAAAACAAACTTTAATCCAAGCGTTTAACCTAAGAATTCTTATTCCAAAATTAGATATTCAGTCCTAAAGGAAAAACACCCATTTAAAGTTCACTGGCAATTAGCAAGCATATGATCCTTCCCTTCACTTCTTTAAACAGGTCAACATAAAATGAAAGCATATGGTATCAATTCCTTTCCTAGATTTTCTCCCTTTTTATTATAGGTCCAATGTAACTTATTGATAAGTATTCACTAAAACTCTACCTTTTCTCTCTCTCTCTCTCTCTCTCTCTCTTTTTCCTATAAAATAAGTTCGTGTACTGAACTTTTGCGTCTCTGCCCTTATCGCTATAGTGAGATCACTGATTCGGCACATCCCGAGCTCATCACCCAAGTGACTAGGTTTTAAAGGGACCCCATCGAACTCTCCCTCACTCTAGCATTCAAGTTTGGATACTCTTAACTCAATTACCTGAGTCATTAGAGTAAGGCAACTTATTTCATTTGAATGCTATACAGAATTAAGACTTTTTTATAAAGGATCACTAAGTGAGGAGTTTCCCTTACCTCTTTCATTAGATGTTGAAAAGCTTTCAAAGAAACTTTCAAGAAGATATACCAGCTAGAGAAGAGACCCGAAGTAGACCTGTTTATCTTTCACAAGAGGACTCAATAGACTCTTAAACTTCAAATTATAAGGCTAAAAACTAGGTAAATTTGATTTCTAAAAATTTTATTCATTAATTTTAACTAAGTACAAGAATCACAACAGTGGTGAGTAGGGCATAATAATGAGTTATTATTTTTAATAAATCATAAACAGATGCAAAAGGCTGCCTCCCAAAGAGCGCTTGTTTTATAGTCATCAGCTTGACTATCAGGGCTTGTCATCTCAACTTAAATCAAGGAGTTTAAACAACTCCTCCAACACCATCGTCTTCAGATTAGGATTCCAAGCTTCCTTCCATGGTATGGTGCCCTTCTTTTCAGCTTCCACCAATGTTTTGTAGGTGGATATTAACAAACTTACCTGCTGGATGTCTGCCCTTGACCACCCCAGAATTTCCCTATGTTCATCCAACTGGCCTTGAATCTGCTGCCGCAATTCTCTTGTCATAGGCGCTGGATTAATGTTAGGCCATGGATTTCTTGAATTCAGACACTCATAATCAAACAATCGATTAGAAAAGACATTAGGTTCAAGTGTCTGCATGGGCATTTGTGTCGGCACTGGTGGCTTCTCATAGTGGTCCATCTTCTCGATGCAACAACATTTTCAGTCTGAGGGGACTTGCTCACAGCCTTTGTTTTCTTGCTCATCCCCATCCCCCCAATCATCTATCTCATTCAAGACAGCTTCAAGAGTGGTTTGCCCTACATCTTCCTCCACATCATTGTTAGGAATTTCACCCTCAACAGATATGTCAGAATACATTGCTTTCTCATTAGACAAAAACACAGGATCATACATATCAAATGTTTACTTGGTCATCTAGTGCTCTAAGGGTGAGCTTACCTTGTCCTACATCAATTAGAGCTTGACCCGTGGCTAGGAATGGTCTACCTAAAATGAGTGGAATGTCCTCATCTTCTTCCACATCCAGTATGACAAAATCCACTGGAAATATGAATTTATCGACCTTGACTAAGACATCCTCCACTGTACCCTTGGAAAACCTTAAGCTCTTATCAGCTAGTTGCATAATGATTGGTCTTCTCTTGCACTTTTGTGGCTCTATTCCAAGCTTCCTAAAAACTGAAAGTGGCATTAAATTAATACTTGCACCAGAATCAATCAAAACATTCTCAAAATCAATATTACAAATGGTACAAGGGATACTGAAACTTCCCTGATCTTTCAGCTTTCTAGGTAGCTGAGCAGATTTCTTCTCTATGACAACTGAACTCTTGCCAAGAAGCATTACTTTCTAAACACTCTCCATGGATCTTTTGTTAGAGAGCAGCTCTTTCATGAATTTGGCATAGGATGGAATTTGCTTCAAGGCCTCTAAGAGAGGTATATTGATTTGAAGCCTCTTAAATATGTCACAAAACCTGGCAAACTGGGCTTCTAACTCCCTTTGCTTGAGTCTTCCTGGGAAGGGGATAGGTGGAACATAAGGCTACAACATTGGTGCTTTAGATGTGAGTTCCTCCTCCTTCTGCTTACCTTTCTCTGGATCTTTCTCTTGAATTTTTACTTGCCTTTCAGCTTTCTTCACCTCCTTACCACTCCTTAGCATGATGGCGTTGACATGATAGGTGTTCTCCTCAGTTTTGCTAGGCAAAGACCCTAAGGGTCTAGTACTTAGCTGCTATGCAATTTGACCGAGCTGACCCTCCAAGTTTCTGATAGAAGCTTGTTAGTTTTGCAGGAGGCTGTCAGTCTTTTGCATGTAGCTCCTCATGAGCTCTTCCATCTGAGTGGGTTGCTATTGGGAATAGGCATTCTGAGCAGAGGCTTGTTTGGGAAATCCAAGGGGCAGGTTAAGTGCTTGATTCTCATTCCTCCATGAGAAATTTTGGATGATTGCACCACCCAAGATTGTATGTATTCGAATATGGTCCTTGAGTACCTCTCTGGAGGTTGCCTACAAAGTTTACCTGCTCTCCACTAGATGGAGTTGACGACTTTCCAACCATGCACTCACTAGCTGAGTGAGGTCCTGAGCAAATTTCACAACTAGAAGATGGATTAGCATTAAAAGAATTTGAACAGGCAAGTCTACTTACCTGAGTGATGAGGGCAGCTATCTAAGCAATCAACTGAGCCATATTGACATTGTTATTCACTGAAGCCACTCTTGTACCACTTCTCTAATTTTGCCAATTATGTGCACTAGAGGCCATCTCTTCTATCAATGCACTGGCCTCTAAGTAAGTTTTTCCCATTAGTGTACCCCCAGCTGCAGCATCTACAAGGGACCTCAATGTCTCATCCAGACTCAAGTAAAAGATCTCAATAAGGAGATTGTCTGGTAAACCATGATGTGGGCATTTTCTAGTTGCTTCCTTGAATCTCTCCCATGCCTCATAAAGGGATTCACCACTAAACTTTGTAAAGTTAGTGATGTCACTTCTTAGTTTGGCGGTCCTAGCTGGTGGGAAGAATCTCCTCAGGAACTTAGTTGATATGTCTTCCCAGGTAGTTACAAATCCCTGGGCAATGAATAAAACCAAGCTCTAGCTTTATCCCTCAATGAGAAAGGGAAAAGTTGTAGTCTTATGGCATCATCAGTGACACCATTCTGCTTGACAGTGTTGGTGTATTGAAGGAACCCAGCAAGATGATCATCAGGGCTCTCATTTGAATACCCTCCAAACTGACTCGATTGCACCATCTGAATGACTGCCGGTTTAAGCTCAAAATTGTTGGCTTGTATAGCTGGCCTAACAATGGGCGGTTCCTGAATCTTAGGAATAAAGAAATCTCTAAGTGCTCATTGAACACCTTGAATCTGGCAATTATCCTCATTCGCCATCTCTTCTACTTGTTCTATTTGCGTGTTGTCTCTTCTAATCTGACGTAGAGTACACTCAATCTCATATGTAACACCTGCAAAGAGACCAAAAGCCAAGAAAAACCTAAAATTGCACCTAAACTACCAAAAGAACTACGAAATCTAATATCTATTAGTTCCCCGGCAACGGCGCCAAAAACTTGATACGCTCAGAATGTATATAAAATAAAAGCGTAATAGCAGCAAGTGCACTGGTCGTATCAAGTAATAGAGTGGTGAAAAGTAAGGTTGTCGATCCCTCGAGGAACCAATAGAGTACTAGACCTATGGCAATTCTTATCAATATCTAGGTGATTAAAAAGGGGTTTTGAAATGTCTAAGCTAAAAATTTAACTTAAAGCAAACAAGGAGAATTTTATGAAGAATCTATCAATTACAAACGAGGGAAATTAGAATTCACCCTAAATTCGTTAATCAAACTGCTACCATGTTATATCAACTAGTGGTTATAAGGTTATTCAAGTGAGTTTAGAAAATACTTTTTAGGGAAGTTAACCTTAAATCAATTAGTCGGCTTCCGCATCTCCAATTAACCAAGGAATCAAAATTATGTTCATACACCTCTCGATGCTACAAACAACTAATGCCCTAAATCAATTAACCCTAATCCCTTAGTGATTAATTAACAAGAAACATTGCATTGTGCCCTCCATAAATTCTAATTAAACCGATTATCGCAACTCCCGTATTGACAATCAGTCTAATTAAGAATTCCTAACAAATCCTAATCAACTCCCGTATCAAAAGGATTTCTAACAATTATAATCAAAGACCAATTATAATTGAAATCAAAGGAATTGCAATCATGAATAATCCTAATAATTCCTAATCATATAACATGGCTACAATTATCCTTTTAACATTCTAGGGTTTCATCCAATTTCCTAAGGAAAAGACTTAGCAATTCATGGAGATAAAGACATGATTATGATTCAAGGAGATTCATGCAAAAGAAATCATATTCAATAGTTGGATCAAATACTTGAATTGCATATAAGAGATAAAGTTCAGAAATCACCAATTCAACAATACAAATAAAACCTTAATTGCAAGGAACTCCACAAATCCTTCACAAAGGATGATAATCTCCACCAAGATCACAAAGTTTTCTTCAAGATTTGATCTCCACAATTCTCCCTCAAACTAGGTTAAAACTACTTTAAAAACAAGAGAAATTGACCAAAGATCCCCTACAAATCGACCTAGGACCTATATATATGCAAGGGGAGGCGAGGAGATGCAATTAAAACAAGACCGGCCCAAGGCCGGCAGCCTTCATTTAAGCCAGCCATAAAGGCCGGCGGTGTTGCATGGAAAGCTGGCCATAAAGGCCAGTGGCTTTGAATGTCATTTTGCCAGCCTAAATGGCCAGCGGAGCTCCAAAGTAAGCTAGCCTTTTAAAGGCCTACAGCCTTGATTTTTCCTTTGCCATCCTTCAATCTTTTCATGCTTCAATTTGTATGCAATCTTTCCAAATTGATTAAGCTTTGAACTCAAAGTCCTCCAACATTAAAAATGTAAAATTAAACATGATTAAGTATCATTTCCTTGTGATTTCTCTAAAATCAATAATGAATACTTGCAAATTGCTTATTGAATTATGAGTAAAATATGCCTTTATCAGGTATTAGATTGTTGTGCGTAATATCAATAAATTTGTACTAGGACAATTCTCTTGCTAGTGTGTCATGTCTAGTAAAGGTTTACGATTTATTTTGTGTTCTTGTTCATTAATTCGATTGTTGGATTCAATTATCCTTATTTGTCGCCTAAGAATTGGAATCATTTGATTATAAAATCCTTTGTGAAATTCATCTCTTAAACTCTTATCAATCTTTTGATTGTGGCGAGTGACAGCGTCAGAATCATTGTGTGTTGTATCAACCATTCTATGCTAGGGCTAATCTTTTGTTAGTGCGTAACGTTTGGTAAGGGCTTAGACATTCTTTGTTCTTGTATTTGATTATTGGATTGAATATTGTGATTTTTGGAATCAGGATTGCGATTATTGTATTCTGAATTGGAAGTAGGTGTATCATCTTTTGGTATTAGAGCTCAGATTGAGAAAGGAATTGTGACCGTTCATTTCCAATTTAGCAATTAGAGTTTATGTTGTGAATTTGTGTTGTGGTAGATTGTTATTGAATTGGAGTTGTATGCGGTTTGTCAATTAGGTTGTGTTGTTGTGTGATAAAATTAGTGGATAAAAAAGAATTTGGGGTTTTTGTTTTGGGGTTGTTGTTGTGGGTTGTGTGATTCTATTGTTGTGGGTTGCTTGACTCTAAATTGAGATTAGGCAGAGATTGATACTAAGGGGTTGTATTATAGTTTATGTGAATTGAAGTTAGAGTTTGAACAAAGGTTGTAATTGAATTAGTATCGTTGGAGGATTATTGTGGTGTTTGTGATTTGTGAAATTCCTGTATTGAGTTGCCATTGCTGTTAAGCATGTCAAACGATAGTGTTAATGGAGGAATCGGGAATGAGGCCAATAGTTAGGTTGGAGGAGGAGTTCAGGTTCATCATGCTGCAGGTGGAAGAACAATTATAGGATCTAACCACTATAGTTGCTAACTTAGCCACTAGGGTTGATCATATGACCTTATCCTAACAACCAGTGGCAAATCCACAAACACCCCACTTAGGGTAGCCCTTAATGTTGTGGGTAGTGAAGGAGTTATAGGAGGAAATAAGGAAAAACAGGTTGGAAGAGAGTATCATGCTTATAAGGAGGAAAGGGATGACAACTTTAGGGATGATTTTTATTTATCATCGTGAGTTCAGGCTGCCTAAGGGTTTATAATATATTAAATTGCAGATGCCTTCATTTGCTGGAAGGGGATCTATAGAGGATTATCTAGATTGGAAGGATAAGGTGGAAGGACTTTTTGAGTGCTATAAGATCAATGATCATACTCGAGTACAATTAGCAATAGTTGAATTTACAGGGTATGCTACCTTATGGTGGAAGAATCTTATGGCTAGTAGGAGGAGAGATACGGATGCAAAAATACATACTTGGTAAGAAATGAAACGGGTTATGAGGAAGAGGTTTATACAAGAGCATTATAGGTAGGAGTTATTCATGCAGTAACAGGTATGGGTCCACTACAAAACTATATGGGTTAAAGGGTAAACAAGCGATAACTAGGTCATCAGGAGGAAAGAATCACCAGGTTAAATGCTTTAAATGTCTAGATTTTAGACATATGGCTGATTAATGTCCAAACTGAAGAGTTATGACTGCTATGGAGGTTAAGAAGAAGACATGCACGAGCCCACAAATTTTTCAGTTGTATTGGATGAGTATTATGGTGATGCAGATACTAAGGTGCACGAATCCCAAGAATAGATCAATAAAACCATTAGAAATAAGTCTTTATTAGTGGGGTGGAAGGAACTCGAAGATAACTTAAGTAGAGTGAAATAGTCATAGGAAATTTAGAAGCTTCATCAAAAGATTTCTAAACATTTTAAGAAGATTCAAGGGCTACCACAACTTCAAGACAACAAACAATTGCAGAATAAAATTTTCAGTCTAAGGAATTCTCATAAATGCACAGCTAAAACAGAGGAACCATAAGATTTTAGGAAAAATCTTCCATAGGTCCGAGGAGATGATAGGAATCAAATCACATTGCTTACAAAGTCATTTGAGGGAAGATTCAAATCACATGAACCGACAAAGAATCCATTTAGGCTGGCTATAAAAGCCAGTAGCTTACCCCTTTGGATCTGCCTCAAAGTCGGCCACTAAGGCCGGTGGCTTTGACTGTAAGGTTGGCCATAGGTTAGCAGCCTTCTTTTCCAAAGCTGGCGACTTATGTACTTAAGCTGATTTAGTTTGTGGCTTTTCATGTTTTGTTTTTCCTTTCCTATAAATAGGTTTGCAATGTAAGAATTTGGGACTTTTTGGAACATTAGAGAAATTACATATTGAAGTTGATCTTTATTTTTACTCTTATCAATCCATGGGATTGTGGCGAGTAATAGTATTGGATTGCTATGTGTAATATCAACAAATCCGTACTAGGACTACTCTCTTGCTAGTGCATTATATCCAATAAGGGTTTAGGGTTTATTTTGTGTTCTTGGTCTTGAATTCGATTGTTGGATTTGATTATCCTTATTTGTTGCCTAGAAATTGGAATCATTTTATTATAGAATCGTTTGTGAAATTTAACTCTTTGAGTTTCCCTCTCAAAATCTTATCAATCTTTTGATTATGGCAAGTGATGGCGTTAGAATCGTTGTGTGTTGTATAAACGATTCCATGCTAGGGCTGATCCTTTACTAGTGCATAACATCTGGTAAGGGCTTAGAAATTATTTGTTCTTGTATTTGATTATTAGATTGAATATTGTGATTGTGGATATTAGGGTTGTGATTATTGTATTCTAAATTGGAAGTAGGCATATCAATTTTCCTCTTCTTTTGTCTGCACGCTCAAAGCCCTCTTAGCTACCGATAACTCTTCCTGAACAACATATTCTTCCCCCTCATCAACATCCTCTAATGATGGCATGGAATCATGATTTGATTCATTGTTCATCTCAATCTCTCTATCATCCCGCATCACCATGATTCTTTTGTTCGAACATTGACTCACTATATGACCCTTGCCCTGACATTTAAAACACTTAATATCATGATTCTTATTAGGAAAAGAATCGGGTTTACCTTTATTCCCATGAGATGCCAATTCTAATTTTTGTTCTCGCATTGGTTTGGAGTGGGGCTGCTTCTCCTCCTTCTTCCATGTATTAGTTCTCCAGTTAGAGGAACTCGGGGTTGCACATGTGGAACTACTACCTTTCCACTTAAGTTGCTTTTCTACCTTAATCGCTATGTAAACCATATCATCCAACTCTATATAATGTTGCAACTCCACCACCTTATGTATATCCAGATTCAAGCCTACCAAGAACCTAGCCATAGTAGCTTCTCAATCATCCTCAACATTTATTCTAATCATTGCAACCACCATCTCCTTATGATATTCCTCCATACTCCCGTTCCCCTGCCTAAGATTTTGCAACTTATTGTATAAATTCCTATAGTAATAAGTGGGAATAAATCACTTCCTCTGATGAGAGGCATGATGGGAGCCAAGCCAGAAGATGGAATGTGGATCCTCTTGAAGTGTCACCTGGACCAATCACAAGAAATCGAGCGAAACGATTCAAGGAAGCACTTAACGGGTTGATAAAGGATGTCCACGAAGCCGGAAAGGATTGGAGCAATCATGAAGCTGGAATGGATTGGAACAACCATGGGAATGCCCTTGCTCTTGTACAAGTCATAATGGATACGGGTTGAAGAGGGCGTGTCTTTACAAGGCACGGCCGTGTAGGAGTTTGGAGGTTACACAGAATCATACACGGTCGTATACACGGTTCAAAGGCACGGCCGTGTATGTTGTCAAAGATTTCCACAGAAAGATACACGACTAGAAGTACACGGTCGTGTACATTGGCAAGATTTCCACAGAAAGATACACGGCTAGAAGTATACGGTCGTGTACTTCTCCAATGCCAGTCGTGTATATTTTCAACACCGGCTTAAGGCCGACTCCAAGGCCGCCGGCCTTCATGTCTAAAGCTCCTAGGGTTAGAATATAGAATATACAACATTGAAAGTTTGAAAACACTTTTGAGAGAATTCCACTCTTGGTTCTTCAAAGAACTAATCTAGGACTTATCGGATTTTTTCTTCCGTGGCGTTCATCCCGACTTATCAATCGATCTTTCATCCCGATTGTGGCGTCTTCATATTATACCAAGGTTTTTGTCTCGCTTATAGACAACGGGTCGAGGTTTCCACTTGAGGGTGTTTGGCATCTTAGGTAACGAATTCCAAATGTATTGGTATTGGGTTTCGTCACACGTTGGCGTGGTTTGTATCAGTTTGGAATCCGATCAAACCGATTTCGTATCAGTTTGGTATCGGAGCTTAGGTTTGTTAAACATCAGTTCGGTTTGAGGAAGGTAACATCAAAACCCTAACTCCAATCGTTCATATCAATTGTTAGTATTCAATTTCATAGTATTAATTGTCTATTGAAAGTGTTATACTTACTATTCAATTTTGTTACAAAAAAAAAGAAGAATCACGACACAAAAAAAAAGGAGCGTGATCAAGAGCAACAAAAAAAAAATCGGAAAGAAAAAGAGGAAATTTATGAACCCTAGAGTTGTTTTGAATTCTACGGAAGGGAATTGGTGTAGTTTGGGTTAATTCCAAGAGAATTGAGAAGAGGAATTGGCGAGTTGATATCATCATTGTTTGTGAGAATACACGAGTGACTGTGTGATATCATCATTTGAGCGAAACACGTAAGGGAGTGTATCGTGAGGTTTAATCATATATATATTTGTGTTAGTACTAATCTTTTCTGTAAGAACTATGTCGAGGCAACATTCTCCTGAAGGTGAGAGGGGAAGGTTTGATGCTAGGTTAGTGATTAAGGCGTTGAGGGGTGAGATGAAGAGAATGTTTCAAGAGGGAATGGAACAAATTCATGAGACAGTAGAGTAAAGACTAGAGCAATCTACAAACGTCTTCCAAGGGCGTAAGAGGGAGAGTCGTTCTAAAAGAGTACAAAGGGGAAGACTAACCAATGGAAGAAGGAAGAAAAGCCTTTACCCACCAAACCGAAAGGAGAGTTGAGACAAGCGGGTTCTACTCCTAGTAACCAAGGTAACTCTGATTCTTCTACTTCTAGAAATCGTGACATTAGATGTTTTAAATGCCAAGGTAGAGGCCATATTGCTAGTCAATGTCCAAATAGGCATATGATGATCCTGTGAGATGATGGTGAGTATGAGATTGAGGGGGATAGTGAAGAAGATGATATGCCTCCATTAGAGGATGCTAGTGATGATGAGGAGCCTCAATAGGGAGTTTAGTGGCAGTAGTGAAGCGAACTTTGAATGTGCAGGTGAAGGAAGAAGAGGAGGTGTAAAGAGAGAATATATTTCATACTAGATGTTATCTAAGAGATCATATTTGCAGTTTGATCATTGATGGAGGAAGTTGCACTAATGGGGTGAGTAATTTTATTGTTGAGAGGCTAGGACTCAAGACTACTAAACACCCTAGTCCATATAAATTGCAGTGGCTGAATGATAGTGATGAGACTAAGGTGAGTAAGCAAGCCTTGATTGCTTTACGCATTGGTAGGTATGAGGATGAGGTGGTATGATAGAGCCATTTTATACTTAATCTTTATAGTGTAAATTGTGCTAATTCATTATTGATTTTATAGAAATCATAAGGAAATGGTACTTAATTCTATTATGGTGATAAATCAGGTTAAATGGAGTCAAGGATGCTAATTCAAGTAAATTAGAGAAGTCATCTACAACTTGGTTCAAAGACAAGGATTTACACTGCCGGAGGGAAGTACATGGGCGTGTAATTGAAGTACACGGCCGTGTACTTGGTTTTGAATCAATAGGAAGATACATGGTTGAAGTACACGGCCGTGTATCTGAAGCACGGTTTGAGGCACGGCCAAGGTGAAAACCGTGCCCCTCACTTGACAAGAAGGCGGAAATGTGGACTTTGAACAGAGAGAGACACGGCTTAGGGCACGGCCGTGGTGGAAGCCGTGGGAGCAACTGTGCTTGCAGCCGTGGTGGAAGCTAGACGTGCCAAGGAGAAGAAAGTGTGGAACATCAACCAGATGAAGGCACGACTTGAAATCTAGCCGTGGGTGTAACCGTGGTACACACTGGATAAGGATGAAGACTTGTAGATTATGCACAGATGAAGGCACGACTTGAAATCTTGCCGTGTGTATAACCGTGGTACACACTGGGCGCGGATGAAGACTTGAAGATTATGCACAAAGGATGGCACGGCTTGACCCACGGCCGTGTGGTAGGGCGTGACAGGCAAACGAATCTTCACTTCTCGAAATCTACTTGGAAAAGAAAAGATATTTTCGTATCTTGCTAGCAAAAGATCACATGCTATCCCCCTAACAATATAAATAGAACCAACCCTAGAGGGTTAGGACAACTTTTGAACTTTTAATATTTGGGATCTTGAAGAACCTTGGATCATCTTGGAGGTAGAGCAGGCAACCGGGTTCATCATGTCTTTACTTTTTATTTTCGTTTTATTGATGAACATGAGTAGCTAAGCTACTTTTCTAGCCAAAGGGTCATAGATGTTTAATTCTCCACGAATTGTGAGGTCTAATTGACTTGTATTTATTCTATTCTTTGCTTTCGGGTATTCATATATCTTCTGATCGTTTTGTCATTATTATCTTTGTTGATTGGTATGAATAGAGCTCTTCTACTCAATTAGCAAGTTAATATATTGTCAACTAGCACGTCAAATCCGTAATTGTTTGATTGTTCTAGTCTTAGTGACGCAATAACATGTTTGGTTATAAAAGAGATGATCGAATTCATGTTATGGAGGTGTGTGATCATGTTTAAATAGGTTATCTTATAATCTACTAGCATGAATTGGTGGTCTCTAGATCTTAATGCTATTGATAGATTAAATCCTAAGCGCTTGTCTAGGGTTGTTTAATCAATAAGAGAAATAATTCAAAGCGCTTGTCTGAGGTTATCGAGAAAGTAAGGAGAGATAGGTTGTTAGAGCTTGTTAATAACCATAACCAGTTTATCTAGAACTAAGAATAGAGAACATTTGCATCGATGATCAATTCCTTGAATTAAACTATCTTGATTCCTTTGGCTAGGCTTTTATTAATATCCGATTTTCTTACCTTGTTTTACTTTATTTTGATTCACAAACAAAACCCCCCCATTTTTCTTTTCCCTTTTATTCTCCTTGAATAGAAATAAGTTTAACCAATCTCTGTGGATTCGACCCTACTCACCACTATATGCAAATCATATAATTGTCTAGGAGTAGGTTTTATTTTTGTTGGATTCGACACCCATCACAGGCGTGTCATGTGTTGTTGGGGAGGCCATGGCAATTTGATAGAAAGGTTGTTCATGATGGCTTTTCTAACAAGTATATGCTTGTTCACCAAGGGAAAAGCTTTAATCTTAAACCTTTAACACCTAAGCAGGTGTATGAGGATCAGTTGCAGCTACAACAGTCTTTTGCAAAACATAAGGTGAGTGAAAAAAAGGGGGAGAGTGAGAGAGCAAAAGACAATGAGAAAGAAAAGGAATACAAAAGTCGAACTCATAAGGAAAAAGAGAGGAAGGTTAGAAAGAGTGTGAGAGACCAAGTTGAAGGGGGATCAACTTTGGTGGTGAGTGAAAAGGAGAGTTGTGTGGCAAGAGCGAGCGTAGTGAGGAGAGCGTTAGTGATGAAGCAACCTATGTTGTTGCTGGTTTTTAAGGAAACATGTCTGAATACTAACAAACTATCTAACTCTTTGCCTAGTGTGGTTGTGTCTATTGTGCAGGACTTTGAAGATGTCTTCCCTAAGGAGATTCCAAAGGGATTACCACCTATTCGTGGTATTGAGCACCAAATTGACCTTGTACCCAGAGCATCGATTCCAAACAAGCCAGCTTATAGGAGCAATCCGAAGGAGACAAAGGAACTCCAAAAGCAGGTCGATGAATTAATGGAGAAGGGGTACGTGAGAGAAAGCATGAGTCCATGTGCAGTGCCTATGATTTTGGTGCCTAAGAAGGATGGGTCATGGAGAATGTGTGTTGACTGCCGTGCCATCAACAACATCACGGTAAAGTATCGTCATCCCATTCCTCACTTAGATGACATGTTAGATGAGTTACATGGGTCTAGTGTCTTTTCCAAAATTGATCTGAAAAGTGGATATCACCAAATTAGAATGAAAGAAGGTGATGAATGGAAAACCGCATTCAAAACGAAATATGGATTGTATGAGTGGTTAGTAATGCCTTTCGGTTTAACTAACGCACCTAGTACTTTTATGAGACTTATGAACCATGTTTTGAGGACTTTTATTGGAAAATTTGTGGTTGTCTATTTTGATGATATTCTCATTTACAGCAAGAGTTTGGAAGACCATATATCTTACTTGAGGGATGTTTTAGAAGTGCTTTGAAAGGAGCAATTATATGCTAACCTCAAGAAGTGTACTTTTTGCACAGACAAACTTGTGTTTCTTGGTTTTGTTGTTAGTGCACACGGAATACAGGTTGATGAAGAAAAGATTCGTGCGATCTAAGAATGGCCTAGTCCAACTAATGTAAGTAATGTGTGGAGTTTCCATGGACTAGCGAGTTTTTATAGGAGATTTGTGAAGGATTTCAGTACCATTGCAGCACCACTTACTGAGGTAATTAAGAACGTAGGGTTCAGATGGGGAGAGCAACAAGAGAAGGCCTTTCAGACACTTAAAAATAAGTTAACCCAAGCGCCATTACTTGCTTTACCTGACTTTGCTAAAACGTTTGAAATTGAGTGTGATGCTTTAGGATTAGTTATTGGAGCAGTGCTCATGCAGGAGAGAAGACCAATTGCATTCTTTAGCGAGAAGCTAAGTGGGGTAACCTTGAACTACCCTACTTATGACAAGGATTTATATGCATTGGTTCGAGCCCTGGAGACTTGGCAACACTATCTTTGGCCAAAAGAGTTCGTGATCCACACTAACCATGAATCCTTGAAGTACTTGAAGGGGCAACACAAGCTGAACAAAAGGCATGCTCGTTGGGTGGAGTTCATTGGAACATTTCCCTTTATCATCCACTACAAGCAAGGTAAAGAGAATGTCATTGCTGATGCACTTTCTAGGAGGTATGCTCTTATCTCTACTCTTAGTTCTTGACTGCTTGGTTTTGAGCACAATAAGGAATTGTATGCTACTGATCGAGATTTTTGTGAGGAGTATGTGCATTGTGAGAAGAGTGGGCATGGTAAATTTTATAAACATGAAGGATTCTTGTTTAGGGAGAGTAAACTGTGCATTCCAATTTGTTCTTTAAGAGAATTACTAGTGAGGGAGTCTCATGGAGGAGGTTTAATGGGACATTTTGGAGTAGCTAAAACCTTAAGGGTATTGCAGGAACACTTTTATTGGCCTCACATGAAACGAGATGTTGAGAGGATTTATGAGCGATGTGTCACATGTAAGCAAGCAAAATCTATAGTCCAACCTCAAGGGCTTTATACCCCACTTCCCATTCCTCATAAGCCTTGGGTAGATATTTCCATGGATTTTGTGTTAGGATTACCTAGGTCTAGACATGGTCGGGATTCTATTTTTTTAGTTGTGGATAGATTCTCCAAGATGGCACATTTCATTTCTTGTCACAAAACGGATGATGCTTGCAATATTGCCAATTTGTTCTTTAGGGAAGTTGTGAGATTACATGGTATGCCTAGAATAATCGTATCGGATAGAGATGCTAAGTTCTTAAGCTACTTCTGGAAGACCTTGTGGGCTAAGTTAGGAACTAAGTTATTGTTTTCTACTACTTGTCATCCACAGACTGATGGTCAAACTGAGGTAGTAAATCGAACTTTATCTACTTTGTTGAGGCTGTCATTAAAAAGAATATTAAAAGTTGGGAGGATTGTTTACCGCATGTTGAATTTTCCTATAATCATATAGTGCATTCTACTACTAAGTTTACTCCTTTTGAAGTTGTGTATGGTTTTAATCCACTAACTCCTTTGGATTTATCACCTTTGCCTATTTCTGAGTATGTTAATCTAGATGGCAAGAAGAAAGCAGAATTTGTTAAACAGATACATGAGAAGGCAAGGCTAAATATTGAGCGAAGAACAGAGCAGTATGTGAAACAAGCCAACAAGGGTCGTCGACAAGCTGTTTTTGAACTTGGAGATTGGGTTTGGGTTCACATGCGCAAAGAGTGGTTTCCTGTGTAACGTCGATCTAAACTACTTCCTAGAGGCGATGGACCATTTCAAATTCTTGAGCGCATCAATGATAATGCATACAAGATAGATTTACCAAGTGAGTATCAAGTAAGTGCTACATTTAATGTTACTGATTTGAGTCCTTTTGATGCAAGCGATGATTTGAGGACAAATCCTTTTCAAGAGGAGGGGAATGATGAGAGCCATGATGGGAGCCAAGCCAGAAGATGGAATGTGGATCCTCTTGAAGTGTCACCTGGACCAATCACAAGAAATCGAGCAAAACGATTCAAGGAAGCACTTAACGGGTAGATAAAGGATGTCTATGAAGCCGGAAAGGATTGGAGCAATCATGAAGCTGGAATGGATTGGAATAACCATGGGAATGCCCTTGCTCTTGTACAAGTCATAATGGATACGAGTTGAAGAGGGCCTGTCTTTACAAGGCACGCCCGTGTAGGAGTCTGGAGGTTACACAGAATCATACACGGTCGTATACACGGTTCAAAGGCACGGCCGTGTATGTTGTCAAAGATTTCTACAGAAAGATACACGACTAGAAGTACACAATCGTGTACATTGGCAAGATTTCCACAGAAAGATACACGGCTAGAAGTACACGGTCGTGTACTTCCCCAACACCAATCGTGTATATTTTCAACACCGGCTTAAGGCCGGCTCCAAGGCCGCCGGCCTTCATGTCTACACCACCGGCCTACATTTTTGTTTTCTTGATTTTTACGCAACTTATCTAAGTTATGTCGTTTTGGGCTTTATTGTTACGAATTGTAAACCCTAATATAAACCTCCTAGGGTTAGAAGATAGAATATACAACATTGAAAGTTTGAAAACACTTTTGAGAGAATTCCTCTCTTGGTTCTTTAAAGAACTAATCTAGGACTTATTGGAATTTTTCTTCCGTGGTGTTCATCCTGACTTATGAATCGATCTTTCATCCCGATTGTGGCATCTTCATATTATACCAAGGTTCTTGTATCGCTTATAGACAACGGGTCGAGGTTTCCACTTGAGGGTGTTTGGCATCTTAGGTAACGAATTCCGAACGTATTGGTATTAGGTTTCGTCACACGTTGGCGTAGTTCGTATCAGTTAGGAATCCAATCAAACCGATTTTGTATCATCCTCATCACCCTGTTCATCCCTTCCCACATCTTTATTGGTGGCTCTCTATTCCTCCTCATACTCGATAACAATTGGTCCCACCAAACTATAGCATAGTCAGAAAATTCTATGGCAACCAATTTCACCTTTTTGACTTTAGAGTAGTTATGATAGTAAAAAACCAGTTCCACCTTTTTCTCCCACTCAAGATATAGGAATTTTCATCTTTTTGTTTCCTAGGTTTCTATCTTCCTCATTCTTAGCTCCTTTACTTCTCCCTGCATTCCTCCCATAACCTACAAATGAATCCTGATCAAATTCAGCTACAAATCCTTCCTTACCCCATTCATCTTCCTCTATGTGCACTAGCATTCCTGGCATTTTATCCCTCCTATGCCTAGTAGAAACAATATGAGACTGCTCAAAATTCTGCTCCATCTGCTCATGAAATTGATCCATCTCTGCTCTAAACATTCTCCTCATCTTAGCAATTAAAGTTTCCATGATCAATTTTGTGTCAATCCCCGCCATCATACTATCAGGAGAATTTCTATTAGACATATTTTTGCAACAAAAAAAGAAGAAGAAGTGAATAGAGAAGAAAAGATCCTCACTCCCTTGTGTGTTTCTACTCAATCAATGAATCGCTTAAATCACTCGTATTTTATGGCTCACAATATATAATTGGCTTTTACACACTCTAAGGATCTTACCACTCACGATACCAAATCTGATGCAAACTCCATTAACCTTTGCCGAAACTCAAAATCCCGAATTGTATCTAACAACCTATAATCAATTAAGAATGGAGGGAAATCGCAACCTGTTGCTTATAATGAAGCAAAAACCTTGGTATGAATGGAAACGCCACAATCAGGATGGAAATCCGATTAATAAGTAAAGGATGAATACCACAGAACAATCCAATAAGTTTAAAGTTCTTCAAGAACTAAAGAGAGAGTTTTGTTTTCAATTTTTCAAAAGATGTTTACAATGGAGTCATTGGTGACTATTTATAGTTTCGTACAATAAAAAAATGACATAATTAAAACTCTAAAGTAACTAAGGAAAACAAACAAAAGATTGTGGCCTGAAATAATCTAAAATTAGCTAACAATTTTCTCTTAAGTTAGCATTAAAGCAGACCGGCTTTAGATTGCATCCGGCTGACCTTTCTTCTCTTCAATGTCGGCCACTTAGGCCGGTGGCTTTCCTTCCTACATCGGCGGCTTTCACCTCCTAAAAGTCGGTGGCTTTCAAGTTTCCTCAAGCGTTTTCAAATCGTCTTCGTTCTGGAGCATCTTAGACTTCAATGACATAGATTATTCTTGGTTTGACGTAAGTATTGCTCCTCATCTTGAACTTCTTTGAATAACTTGTTAAGTGCATCCTTAAGTCGTTTAGCTCAAAGTCATGTCATAAGCCTAACTGGAATCTCAAGAGTATTTGCTATCCATTTTGTAGCTCGGTTGTCATCATATATGATCCACAACAGATGTTCCCTACCCTAAAATTTATGGCCGAATGACATAAAAAAAATGCTAAAAGAATAGCTAGATTCAATGGTTACCTCTCAATCATACTATAAAGAAAGAGAATATCATGGGTAGACAATACTCTTGTACTCTTGCCCCTTCCACTAATAGTATGAGATAGTAGCCAATGAATTACTCAATGGATAGGGTTATGAAGGTGGGAAGCCTTAGAAGCTTTGGGATTATAGATGTCCTGATTGTTTATCTTTTTCTAGTATGATCAACAAGGTACCCTTCTTGGTAGATGGTAGGGTAAAGTTGTAAAACTTTCAGAGTTAACATAATTATCATCATATAAAATTAAATATATACCAAACTTGACCATGGAAATCTGATAAAGCTAGCTTTTGATTATGAAGTTTGAACAATTCATAATCCCTTAAGACATCCCTTCGTGATCTAGTTTATAAATTGTTAAGAACTCCAAGGTCAACTCCTTGTAAGTAGGGTCCTCAACGAAAATAACCTCTCCTAAGCTTCTACTCATATCGGGCCTCTTATCTCATCTTCCATTTGGAGTCTCTAGATAACATCTCAATTAAGGTAGAGTGTCTAGCTAAAGGTCTTTTTCTTCAGCATTTTATATCTATCCAAATGAGCTATTTTAGTGAACTCAAGCATAGGATGATTTGTTGGTGGTGGTAAGGCTATTAGAGTAGTTGAGATTGAAGTTCTAGCCAAGGAAGTAGATGCTTTTGGTTGACCTTTGTGCTGAGTTGGTTATTTAGCTCTACTTTGTTTAGGTGCCATTTGTTTGAAAAGAGAAGAAAAATACTTTAATGTAGGTAAGCGCACTTTAAATTTAGAATATATAACCATAATATAGATGTATCACTAGGCAAATAAGGAATTAGAATTATGAATATAATTTAGTTGCCTAATGTTAATAGTGCCAAATGATTCTATCTAGGTTAATTTTAAAATTTAGTAAAATTGCTAGCTTGATTATAGGAATCTAAACGCTAGATCTTCCTAAATGTGACCATATACTGTTCATTAAGCTTGTATGAGGGGAAAGTTCATAAAAATAATGTAATCATTGAATAATTATAAACATAAAGACAAACATGGCCTTTACTAGGATAGACACAGTTGTTCTTATCTCGTATCTAGTCACAAAACGCAAACAAGCGTATTTTGTGATTTTCAACTTCCTAAACACGTTACTAAAGATTTCTACTTGATTTTTATAGAGAAAAGCGACCTAAACCAACCAATGCTTTTAGAAATATGAAAGAACAACTAAGCCTTAAAGCCTAATTCAATGCTGACTTGAAAACATTCAAGAAAAGGGAAAACAAAAGCATATGAGTGTTGAATAGCAGGAGACATACCTTGTGGAAGCAAGAAATTGGTGAAATATTCAGAGAAAAATGTGCATGGCATGAACTATAGCGCTTATGTTGAGTGTCTGATGTGCTTGTGTCTAAGGAGAAGTTGTACAAGTAAGATGTGTGGAGGCAATGTTTGTGTACATGTCTATCCCTTTTATATAAAGGGTGACACATTAGGTTGAAACAGGCATATCAAGCTCATGTTTGTGCCTAAAAATTTAAATAACTAAATCAGGGTCAACATGGCTAAAACAAGATCGTGTATCTCTTATGAACAATTAAAATAAGGAACACTCGATACGACCTTAAACATGGTCATGTTTAAGAGTCATGTAACTTTCGAAAATTATTATCCTTCTTTGAATGCTCTGACATGATCGTGTCAATAGGTTGTATATCTCTTGTAAATTTTTAAATTTGAAATCTCATTAAACATGACTTAAGCATGACCATGTCAAAAAGTTTTGTAACTCTTGGAAAATTTTATTTTTGATAAATAATCTTGACATGACTTCAATATAGTCATATTTGGTGGTCATGTCACATTCAAAGAATCTTCTTATCTCCAACATGTCCTTGATATGACCGTGTCTGGTGGTGGTGTCAAGCTTGCAAAATCTAGCTTGCTTTTCTTTTTCTTTTTTTTCTCTTTTTTTTTTATAAAAAATGCTAAACTACTTAAAGCTTAGGTTGCCTCCAAAGAAGTGCTTTTGTTTTACGTCGTTATCTTCATGGAGTTCTACTTTAATTTACAAACTTGGCATAGGGTGGAGATGAAATTCCTCCCTATCATTTGATGCAAATTCTCCACCTTTGAAGTAAAGCTTTAACCTTTGACTATTTACCTTAAATATATCTTTCTCAGAATGTGTGATTTCGACTGTTCCATAAGAGAAAACATGAGTAACCGTGAAAGGACCAAACCATCTAGACTTTAATTTTCTTGGGAATAACCTCAGGTGAGAGTTGTATAGCAAAGCATGGTCACCTTCTTTGAATTGTCTCTCTTGCTTAATTCTTTGGTCATGTTACTTTTTAGTTCTCTCCTTATTGGAATTTTCATATGCCATAGCACGCCATTCATCGAGCTCATTTAATTAGAGTTACCTATGAGTACCTACATATTCAAGATCCTAGTTGGCTAATTTAGTAGCTCAAAAAGCTTTATGTTCAATTTCCATGGTGATATGCTTTGATACCAAAATATGATATGCTCTGATACCAAAAACTATAATGTGCCTCACTAATTGGATAGCAAACACATCAATCAAGTGGAATGAACAATCAATTCCAACAACAAAATGGCATGATCACCAACTTAACAATTGAACCCCAATCCACAAGTTGAACACTAAATTGATGTAAGGAACAAACAATTGTATAAACTTCAATGGAAAACAATGGAAATAAACTTGAAGTCAACTCAATTTGAAATGATTCAAATCTAAAAATGAAGAACCCTGATTCATGTGACAGGGACAAATAACCAACAAATTGTACTTAGATATTACTCACTAAACACAATTTGTAAAAACAACAAGAGTAAGATTGATACTACTCACAATCCACTCTAGTTGGTTCTCACCACAATTTCACTTAGAAATTGATAAAAGATCTATTGCAAAGGAAAGAAACCCCTTACGGCAACAAAGTGTTTTGGTTTCTAAATTGTCAAAAAGCTTCTCAAAAACCTTAGTAAGCAAGTATTTATACTTGCTCCAATTAGGGTAAAAATACTACAAAAATTAGAAGGATGCTACTAAGTGGCCGGTTTTCCAAAACACAAATTACAAATTCAAAATAAAATGGTCGGTTCTCATAAGCAACAATTACAAATACAAAAGGTCTTCAAATGGCCGGTTCTTCACTTCAATTGAATAATTTGTGGGCCGTTGGATGTGACTCCAAGAATGTCTCACAAGTTGATCCTTAGTGCATGTTATTTGGCCATCCTATAAAACCGATAAATGTATCTACTAAAGTGCAAAATAAAACATTGTTAGATAAAATGTGGCCATATGTGGATTTCTAGGATCATGCATCTAAGTTAGGTTTCCCCACAACTAGAACCATAAGGTTGATTCCCTTCATTTCCTTAGGCCTCTAAAAGATTTGCCCGCAAATCTAAGGGGTCTTCTTTTAGACTAAAACCTAGTGTTTATGATTGCTTGTTAGCTAGAAGTCTAGAAGAACCAAAAGTGTTTCTAATCTGTTCTTGGAAAGAGCGAACCTCAAACGGAGACATAAGAGTTAAGACAATATGTAAGTGTTTCTAAACCCGTCATGTAACACCTTTCTATCAAATAACCACGGTCTACCCAACAACATATGAAAGGCACACATAGGAAGTACATCACAGATAATCTCATCACTGTATCTATCTTCTACACTAAATGGCACCTTTGCCCTTTGTGTAACATATAAACTACCTCTATCATCTAACTAATGCAATTTATAAGGGCTAAGATGCAGGCTAGTGGCTAGTTGTAAGTTATCTACTAATGCAGCAGATATGACATTAGTGCAACTACCACCATCAATGAAAAGCACATATAGGTTACCTCGAATTCGACAAGCTGTGTGGAACAAATTCTCCCTCTATATGTCCCTAGCATTTGGAGATTGATACGATCCCAAGAGCCAAGATACGAGCACCAAAGAAAACAAAGTCAATCCGAGCTCTAGATGGTAGTATGGGGACCAAAAAAAGAGGACATAGACGTCGGGAGGACCCAAGGCAAAGATCGGCCAACCTTAAGCCAGCCTTGAATAAAGGCCGGCTGAGTTAGCTTCAAGGCCGCTGGTCTTAGAGCTCCAAGACCGGCGGCCTAAAAGTAGGCCGGCCTTGAATGGTTTCGCACAATTTTTTTAGGATGATATAAATAGGCGTCCTTAGGGTTTTTTGAGGAGAATGCTATTTTTTGTTGTAAACAGAAACACTTTGAGTGTGTGTGAATCCTCTTTGGGATTATTTAAATATTGAGAATTGATTTCACTTTATTCGTGTTGTTCTTATCAAATTCATGGTTCCTATAGAATTTATGGTGAGCATTGTTATTGAATTCTTGCAATTCTTTAACCCCAGTGATTGATTTATAGAACGTGGTCTCTATCGTTCTATGATTTCATTGCAAATTAGTTTAATTTTATCAATCTTGGCATCTATAGATTGGTAATTTTATCCATACCTTTGATTTTATTCGTTAGTACCAAAATCCAGAAAACCCAAAAAATTGTAACATTTGATTGTTTATTGACAATTTGATTTGTGTGGAAGGATTCAATTTCCGTTTTCGTGTCATTTGGTATCAGGCGATATCCGAATCCGCATCATTTTGGTATCAGAGCATATAGAATCCGCATCAGTGATGTGCTCAAATCTACTTGGAAGCATAATCAAAAGACTCAAGAAAACAATCTCAAATCTCATACAAAACCGGTCCACCAAGGAAGCAATTCATGTGACACCTTTGAAGATTTTGATGGAAAATGTTGATCAAATGATGTAATTATAATCTCTATTTGTAACATTCACCAAGTAACCACAATAAGGATTGAAAATCACGTGGAAATCAGATCAAAGAAAGCAATAAATGCATGAAATCCACTTCCCCCTTTCAATCACAAATTCTCGCCACAAGCTAAAATAATATATATAATTCAAGTGGTTAATGAACAATCAATCTTAAAAGATGATTATGCATGAAAAAAAAAACACAAATATGTCCAAGAAAGATCCAAATCTACCCTAGATATGACTCACTAGAGAAGAAATGAACATACAATAAAGATGGAATCGATATAACTCACAATTCCCCTTCGTCGCACTCGCCACAATTCCAATTCTTGGGTTGAAATTGATAAGAGTTTTGAACTAAGGAAAGAACCCTAATTCCACATGTGAAAGTGTCTCTCAATTCTGCAAAATATGACCTCCTCAAACCCTCTCTTAAGCAAGTATTTATACTTGCTACTCCTAGGGTTAGAAAGTGGTCAAAATTACAAGTTTGCCACTTTTAAGGTGGCTAGCCCTAAATGAAGATTACGAGGAAATAAAAGTGTTCCAAAACCAAATACAACCAAAATAGTTCATAAAAGAAGAAATATATAAAAGAAATGGTCTTCAAGATGCCGGTCTTCTATAGGATCCATCGGCCCAGCTCATCGCCGGTTCAAGTCGGTCCATGGATAACCCACAAGCTAAGTTTGAGGAAGTTTGTCCATTGCCCTATAAAATTTGATAAGTGTGCCTGTTAGAAAACACAATACAAGAATAATAGAAAAGAGGTTAATATATAAATAATTCTGAGGTCGATCTGCTCAAAATGGGCCCTCAACCCCAAGATTTGAATTCCTTTATTTCTTGCCATAATGATAAGTCTTATCAAATTTTTAATCCTATCATCTCCTCGGGCCTCAAAAAGATTTGTCCTTAAATCTAGCAGATCAAATGCAATGGAGACTTTGTTTTCTCTTAGCAATCCATCTGAAGAAGTATCTCTGCAGAATCCCAATATCTAAAATACTATAGGTGGTGATTGTTTTCTCTCCTCCATTTCCAGGATGTATCTCTTCTGCAACACAAATAATGACCCATTATCCACAGAGGTGTCCCCTATCTAAACCCATTTCACTGATATTGTTTCCTCCTTTTCTAACTCATTTGTATGTCGCTGATCCTCATGGTTTTCTAATGGTTGGCCTAACTGCTCATTGTCCTCTGAGACCTCTAAAGGTGAACACAACTGTCTTTGTACATTCTGGCCCTCTAATGATAGACTCGTTTGACCCTGTTCCTCAGGATACTCTAATGTTTTACTCAACTTCTCGTAAACCACTAGTATGTCTAAAGGAGAACATAACTGACCCTGAACAGTTTGGTTCCCTAATAGTCTGCTCCTAGTATCCTGGAATGAATAGGATTGTCTCTGTCTTTCCACTTTCAAGGCTAACTGTATAATCTCATCAAGTGTACTATATCTCTGAAGCTTAACTACATAAGCTATCTCATACTTTAACCTAGATACAAAACGTGCTAGGGTTTGTTCAGGAGGTTCAACTGATCCACATCTGATCACTAGTGTCTCAAACTCCTGTACGTAGTCATCCACTGTTTTACCCCCCTGTCTCAGTGTCTGGAGACGCATAAATAGCTCATGCCTGTAGTGTTTCGGTACAAACCTATTCCTCAAAACTCGTTTCATGTCTCTCCAAGTGTGTATTTCGGTCTCTCCATCCCTTCGCCTACTGATCACCGTATTCTTCCACCACAAAGCGGCATACCTTGTGAACTCTACGGCTGCGAGACGTACCCGAAAGTCTTCATCAATCTCATAACACTTGAAAAGACCCTCAACTTGGTCTTCCCAATCTAGGTAATCATTTGCGGAACCCCTACCATCAAATGAAGGTATCTGTAGCTTCACATACTCTAATCCTCGAGGTGGTCTAAATTCCCTGTCTAGGTATGGATTAACCCCACAATTATCATCTTTGTCTTCCCTAAGAGCATGATAATCTCCTTCTACTCTTCTCACCAAATTTCCTCCAATTGCCCCTTCTCTCTGGACATTCTGAGGAGCTATTCTAAGTGGTGCTTAAAGGTTTGCCACAGGTGGTGGTGGCAATGTCATCCTATCAATCCTTGTTGCTAATGTAGCAATAATTGTGGTAAGGTACCGAAGTTGTTCATCTAGAGTTCTTCCATTTGTATTTTGACGATTTGATCTACTACCCACTTGGCTATTGGCCTCATTGCCAATGCCCCCATTCACACTATCATTTGACATGTTTGTGGATGCGATTTATTCGAAGTACAAATGTAATCTCAAATAATTGTAGTATACTCCCTTCACTTCACTACATCACAATAACAAGTTTAGATAACAACACACACACTTGTACACCCACGGTGCAACAAGTCACCAATGCAACAAATACTTCTTGTCACTTCAAGTATAGTAGAATTAGTGAAGCACAAATAAATACTTCCAAGTATTTAAGATATTGAATTCAACTAAGCAAGTGTTTAAGTAATAATACTCAATAACTTTCACACTTAAATGCTTATATTTGAATTTCAAACTTCACTACTTAACTTCCTTAATTAGCCACGGTTCACACTCACACTTTATCTTAATGTGCAGCACCTTACTCCACACAACTCCAAAAATTTACACCACCACACACACCTTAATCACGGTGCACTCACTTCACCAATAACTCCTATGGCAACAACAACAAATTACACTCCACTTCCACAGCAATAATAACAAAATATACTTCACTTTCCACAAGTTCTAACCGCAACTCACAATAAAATAGGCAACAACTTAAATTTGAATTTCAATCTCTTCACTAATTGCAAGCCTTCCTCAATTGGTAAGAAATGAATTTCAAATTCAAATAACACTCATTAACTCCCACAACTTAATGGAATGTGTTTGAATTCAAATAGATTCCTCACTAATCCTTACTAATCAAACTCAATGCAAATCTGTAAATTGTACTTCTCCAATTCAGAATTACACAATGGAAGTTACAACAACAACCTACACATCCTCCTTCATGCTACAACAAGTCACTGCAAGAATTGGTGAGTTTTCAAGTTCAAAAGTTATAGAATTAAACAACACTTCTATGCTTCTACCCTTCCACGAAAATTATTATTCATAAGATGATACAACAACCTTCCCAATCCAACTCCAACAATCAGCAAATTAAATTCCAATCAAGGTAATTTTCGCAAACTCAAAACCACACAACAACACAATTTGTGGTTCAAATTGATCAACCCTAATTGAAAATTAATTTCACGAAATCAAATACAATCAATCCCTTCTCTCAACATGTGCTCTGATACCAAAAGATGATGTGCCTAAATCCACTTGGAAGCACAATCAAAAGACTCAAGAAAACAATGTCAAATCTCATACAAAACCGGTCCACCAAGGAAGCAATTCACGTGACACCTTTGAAGATTTTGATGGAAAATGTTGATCAAATGATATAATTATAATCTCTATTTGTAACATTCACCAAGTAACCACAATAAGGATTGAAAATCACGTGGAAATCAGATCAAAGAAAGCAATAAAACCATGAAATCCACTTCCCCCTTTCAATCACAAATTCTCGCCACAAGCTAAAATGATATATATAATTCAAGTGGTTAATGAACAATCAATCTTAAAAGATGATTATGCATGAAAAACAAACACAAATATGTCCACGAAAGATCCAAATCTACCCTAGATATGACTCACTAGAGAATAAATGAACATACAACAAAGATGGAATCGATATGACTCACAATTCCCCTTCGTCGCACTCGCCACAATTCCAATTCTTGGGTTGAAATTGATAAGAGTTTTGAACTAAGGAAAGAACCTTAATTCCACAAGTGAAAGTGTCTCTCAATTCTGCAAAATATGGCCTCCTCAAACCCTCTCTTAAGCAAGTATTTACACTTGCTACTCCTAGGGTTAGAAAGTAGTCAAAATTACAAGTTTGCCACTTTTAAGGTGGCTAGCCCTAAATGAAGATTACGAGGAAATAAAAGTGTTCCAAAACCAAATACAACCAAAATAGTTCATAAAAGAAGAAATATATAAAAGAAATGGTCTTCAAGATGCCGGTCTTCTATAGGATCCATTGGCCCAACTCATCGCCGGTTCAAGTCGGTCCATGGATAACCCACAAGCTAAGTTTGAGGAAGTTTGTCCATTGCCCTATAAAATTTGATAAGTGTGCCTGTTAGAAAACACAATACAAGAATAATAGAAAAGAGGTTAATATATAAATAATTCTGGGGTCGATTTGCTCAAAATGGGCCCTCAACCCCAAGATTTGAATTCCTTTATTTCTTGCCCTAATGATAGGTCTTGTCGGATTTTTAATCCTATCAATCAGAGATGATAGGATTCTACCCTGTGATCTCGATGGTTAGGGAACTTGATTTAGATGATGATCCAAATCACTTGCATGTATACATTTTTCTTTATCTAATAAAGTTTGAATGGTAATTTAGCAGGTACAATGATCAGTCTTCATAGGATGCTACATGACCTACACTGTTGATCAAATTAGGGACATCATCGGATTCACATCTAATGGCCCACCTCAATCAACATTAACTTGACGAATCGGCTCTTTGAAGATTATTTTCTTTTGTACTTGTAATTTATTTTTGAACCATTTATTTTGTAAGCTTTTTGGGATATTTTATTTGGTTGTAATTGATGGATTTAAGGCCGACCACCTTTTAGTGGCATAGATGTAACTGTTTAGTCATTTTAACCTTAAGTGGAGAAAGTATAAATACTTGCTTAAGTAAGGTTTGTAGGATAGTTCAGTGATAAAAAAAATTGCTGCCTCTTTCACGTGAGAATTAGGGTTCCATGCTCTAAATTTCATAAGACTCTTATCAATTCTTTAAGGATTGTGGTGAGTGTCAACTTAAGGATTTATGAGTAATATCAATTCCCTAAGTTGATTCCAATTCACACTAGTGTGTAATATATAGTTGTGATTGGTTATCCTTGTTTGTTTTTATCACGCCATTTTAGGGTTCATTTCTATCATTGGATTTCATGCAATATTTGTGGAATTAGATCCTAAATTGTATTGTTATTGTGATTATTTAATTGCTATTGGAATTTTCTATTTACGTGGAAGCATTTTGCTTAAGGTATTCATGCCATTTTAGTAGTCTTGGTCATTGGATTTTCCATTTGATCTTATGTTGTGTGCTTGATCCAATTAAGTACATCATTATTTGGTATCAAAGCTATTTGTTTTACAAATTGGATTCATAAGGGATTAGGGTTCACGCCACTTGTGGACTTAGATTTAGTGATTGAACTTGTGTCAATTGGTTGTGTGAATGTGCTTAGATCCTTTAATCTTTTAGGCACATCATCTTTTTTTGGTATCAAAGCACAAGTTAAGAGAAGGGATTTAATGTTGGTTGAATTCGGAATTTTTTTTTAGGGTTCTTTATTTTTTATCTAAAATTGTATGTTTATTGAAGTGGAATTAGAGGTCTTGTTGTAGCTTCTTGATAGGAATCAGACTCCTATAGGACCTATCACTTGGGCCCGAGCTAAGGGTCTACATAAATTAGTTTTGAGAATCTTACATGAGAAACCTAATCTTGAGGAAGAAGCTAATTTATTTTCTTCATTCCTACATTATAATTGTAGTGCATTCCAGCAGGCTCACTTATCAGTCCTATAGGGTGCCAAATCACCTATACTCTTGAGCGAGTTGGGATTCTTATCGGGGTTCGATTCAAAAGTACCCTGAAGACCGGCATCTTAAAGACCGATTTCTTTTATATATTTTTCATTTGCGTAGACTATTTTATGTTGTATTTTCTTTTGGAACACTTTCATTTTGATTGTAATTTTCATTTAGGACCGGCTACCTTAAAAGTGGCATAGTTGTAATTTTGTGTACTTTCTAACCCTACAGGGAGCAAATATAAATACTTGCTTAAAGTAGGGTTTGTGGAGGCTATTTTTTAGATTTGAACATACACTTTACGTGAGGGAATTAGAGTGCTTCCTAGTTCATTTTCTCTTATCAATTTCAATCCGAAGAATTGGAATTGTGGCTAGTGTAACAAGGGGAAATTGTGAGTTATATCAATTTCTTATTGTTGTGTTTCTTTTCATCTCTAGTGAGTCATATCTAGGGTTGGATTGAAGTCTTGTTGGATAGATTTTGACTGCATTTGTAATCAAATTATCATTGCATAATTGATTGGTTTTAGCACTTGTTAATACCATCAATTTGTCATTATACTTGTGGCGTGGAATTTATTTGTTGTGAGGAGGATCACAATTTGAATTTGTGTATTATTTATTGGGATTCTCTTAGAATTTAAGTTGGTTAATTGATTCAATTGAGGATTATCATCTTTGTGGATTTCATCTCCTTGATTTTATCATTTGATTCATCATCCATCAATTAGGGTTCACGAAAATTGTCTCTCTTGTGAACCGAATTTGAGTAATGCTCCTAATACATTTATGAGGTTGATGAATCATGTACTAAAAGAATTTCTAAGAAAATTTGTTGTTTATTTTGATGATATTCTGATCTACAGCAAAAACTTAGAACAACATGTGGAGCATCTTCGAGCAGTATTCTCAGTATTGAGGGCACAACAGTTATTTGCAAATCTCCAAAAGTGTTCTTTTTACCAAACTGAGGTAACATTTTTGGGTTTTGTTATATCTGGTTCAAGTGTTAGGGTGGATGAGGAGAAAGTGAGGGTAATCAAGGAATCGCCAACACCTACCTCAGTTACTGAGGTAAGAAGTTTTCATGGATTTGCATCCTTTTATAGACGCTTTATCCATAATTTCAGTGGTATTTTCAGTCCTCACACAGATCTAATTAAAAAGAATGTACCTTTCATCTAGAGTGAAAAGGCTTAGAGAATTTTTGAAGAGTTAAAAGAAAAACTCATATGTGCTCCATTATTGGCTTTACCTGATTTCGACAAAGTTTTTGAATTGGAATGTGATGCTTCCGGGATAGGAATTGGTGCTGTACTAATGCAGGAAAAGAGACCCACATCATATTTTAGTGAGAAGTTGAGTGGTGCAACTTTAAACTATTCTATATATGATAAGGAATTTTATTCCTTAGTGAAGGCTCTCATGACATGGTAGCATTATCTCTTCCCGAAAGAGTTTATTATTTATACAGATCATGAATCTTTGAAACGTTTCAGGGGACAGTAGAATTTGTCTAAGCGCCAAGCTAAATGGGTGGAGTTTTTGGAGGGTTTTGCTTATGTGATAAAGTATAAGAAAGGTAATCAGAATATTGTTGCTGACGCTTTATCACGACGGTATGTACTTATCACTTCTCTTCAATCAAAACTGCTAGGTTTTGAATTATTGAAAGAACAGTATATATGTGATGAGGAATTCAAGACTGTTATGGAGAGGTGTTATGGGGGAAAAATGCATGATGGCTATTGTGTGATTGAGGGGTTTCTGTATAAATTAGGAAAACTATGTATTCCTTTTGGATCTGTGAGGGAGTTATTGGTGAGGGAAGCACATGCAGGTGGATTGTCTGGACATTTTGGTGAGAAGAGAGCCCTAGCCATATTGAGGGAGAATTTCTATTGGAAGGGTATGATAAAGGATGTCCATAGGGTATTAGAAAGGTGTGGTATTTGTAAGAGATCTAAAGAGAAGAAAGGTGTACAGAGTGAGTACATGCCTTTGCCTATACTAGATAAACCCTGGACTGATATTAACATGGATTTTGTGTTGGGATTACCTAGAACACAAAGGGGAAAAGACTCTATTATGGTGGTTGTTGACAGGTTCAGTAAAATGTCATGTTTTGTGCCTTGTCACAAAACAGATGATACCCTTTTTATTGCTAACGTTTTGTGCAGGAAATTGTCAAATTGCATAGAGTCCCACACAGCATAGTGTCAGACAAAGACACTAAGTTTCTTAGTTTCTTTTGGAAAACATTATGGAAAAGACTAGGTACTAAGCTTATGTACAGTATCTCTTGCCATCCACAAACAGACAGACAAACATAAGTTGTCAACCACACGCTTGGGAATCTACTCAAAGCAACAGTTGGTAAGAATCTTAATGATTGGGACTTGTGTCTTCCTATTGTTGAGTTCGCTTACAATAGGTCTACTCATAATTCAACTAATAAGTCTCCCTTTGAAGTTATTTATGGCTATAATCTTTCTATTCCATTGGATTTTATAGTAGGACCAGCAACAAAGGAAGAGTCTTAGTGGAGTTGACTAAGCCAGATAAATTCAACACATTCATGATAAAACAACTGAACACCATCAGAAGACCTAGGAACAGTAGAGAATCCAAGGAAACAGACACAGAAAAATTCAACTTTATAATCCAGGTGACTTAGTCTAGATTAATCTTAGTAGGGACAAGTTTCCACATAAGAAGTCACATAAGCTGTCTCTTAGATCAAATGAACCATTCAGGGTTTTAAAGCGCATTAATAACAACGCCTACCGGATAGAGTTACTAGGAGAGTATGGAGTGTCAGTAACCCTTAATGTTGCAGATCTATCACCATACTTATCAGACGACATGCATGAAGACCTATCAGATTTGAGGGCAAATCTTCCAAAAGCCTAAGGAGATGATGGGAATCAGACTCCTACAAAACCTATCACTAGGGCCCGAGCTAAGGGTCTACATAATTTAGTTTTGAGAATCTTACATGAGAAACCTAATCTCAAGGAAGAAGCTAATTTATTTTCTTCATTCCTACATTATAATTGTAGTGCATTTTAGCAGACTCACTTATCAGTCCTATAGGGTGCCAAATCACCTATACTCTTGAGTGTGTTGGGATTCTCATCGGGTTCAATTTGAAAGTACCTTGAAGATTGGCATCTTGAAGACCAATTTCTTTTATATATTTTTCATTTACGTAGACTATTTTATGTTGCATTTTCTTTTAAAACACTTTCATTTTGATTGTAATTTTCATTTAGGACATGCTACCCTAAAAATGGCATAGTTGTAATTTTGTATACTTTCTAACCCTAAAGGGAGAAATAGAAATATTTTCTTAAAGTAGGGTTTATGGAGGCTATTTTTCATATTTGAACATACACTTTACGTGAGGGAATTAGGGTTCTTCCTAGTTCATTTTCTCTTATCAATTTTAATCCCAAGAATTGGAATTGTAGCAAGTGCAACAAGGGGAAATTGTGAGTTATATCAATTTCTTATTATTGTGTTTCTTTTCATCTCTAGTGAGTCATATCTAAGGTTGGATTGAAGTCTTCTTTGATAGATTTTGATTGCATTTGTAATCAATTTATCATTGCATAATTGATTGGTTTTAGCACTTGTTAATACCATCAATTTGTCATTATACTTGTGGCGTGGAATTCATTTGTTGTGAGGAGGATCACGGTTTGAATTTGTGTATTGATGATTGGGATTCTCTTGGAATTTAGGTTGGTTAATTGATTCAATCGAGGATTATCATCTTTGTGGATTTCATCTCCTTGATTTTATCATTTGATTCATCATCCATCAATTTAGGCTCTTGCAAATTGTCTGTCTTGTGAACCGAATTTGATCTTGTCTTTTGAGGTTAATATTTGGGTTGTTTTTGTATGTGCTTAATCTTGGTTTTAGGCACATCACTTCTTGTTGTTGAGAATTTTCGTGAAGGGAAGGAGTAGAAGTGCATTTCTTGATTCAAAATTCAAAATTGGGAAGTATCTCAATTTGTGAAGAAAGGAGAAGTGTAATCCTTGCTTGTTTGTTTCGAAAATAGGGAGTGCAATTGATAATTCTAGATTTGAGTTGCGTAGAAGATTTGAAAATTATTTGATTTTCAGAACAAACATTAAGTTGAAGAAGTTATTGTGTGGTCATTTGAATTTAAAAATTGCTTCTTACCAATTATGGAAAGGTTGCAATTAGTGAAGTAATTTGATTTGAATTGTTGTTGCCTTTTTATGTGAGAGTTGTGGTGTGCATTATGTTTTGAAGTGGTGAAGTGCAACATGTAGGAGTGTGTGTGTGTTGAGTGAAGAAATTGCAGTGTGGTGTATGTAGTGGTGGTGAGTTGATTGCACCATGAGTGAGAGGTGTAAGTAGTGGTGTGAATTGTGAATTTATGTGTAGTCAAAGGTGCTATACATTGTGGTTAATTATGGGTGTGAAACCGTGGCAAGAAAGGAAGGTTAAAGTAGTGAAGTTTGAATTCAAAAACAAACATTAAAGTGTGAAAGTAATTGAAACTCATTACTTAAACACTTGTTAGTTGAATTTAATTTCTTAACTACTTGGAAGTATTTATTTGTGCTTCATTTATTTAACTATACTTGAAGTACCAAGAACTATTTAATTGTGTTATTGACTTCTTGCACCGTTGATATATAATTGTGTATGAGTGTTGGTTACCTAAACATACTATTGTGACTTGGTGTTGTTAAAGGAGAGTGTTGCAAATTGTGGGATTGTACTTCAACAAATCACAAGCATGTTGAATGACAGTGTAAATGGGGGGATTGGCAATGAGGCCAATAGCTAAGTTAGTAGAGGACAGGGTCATCAAACTGCAGATAGAAGAACCTTAGAAGATCAACTTCAGGACCTTACTACCATTGTTGCTACACTAGCAACAAGGATTGATAGAATGATAATGCCACAACCACCAGTGGTAAATCCTCAAGCATTACCAAAAGTAGCTCCACAAAACATCCAGAGGGAAGGAGCAGTGGGAGGAAGAAACTTGGGAAGAAGAATAGAGGGAGATCATCATCTTTATAGGGAGGAGAGGGATGATAACTTTGGGTTAATCCTTACCCAAATAGGGATTTTAGGCCACCTAGGGGTTTAGAGTATATGAAGCTGCAGATGCCTTCCTTTGATGGTAGGGGTACGGTAGATGATTATCTAGACTGAGAGGATAAAGTTGAAGGCCTTTTTGAGTGCTATGAAATCAATGACAATACTCGAGTTCGACTTGCTGCTATTAAGTTCATAGGGTATGCCGCCTTGTGGTGGAAGAATTTAGTGATCAGCAGGCATAGGGATGGAGAGGCTGAGATTTATACATGGAGGGATATGAAGAGGGTTTTGAGGAAGAGGTTCATTCCTGAACACTACAGGCAGGAACTATTTATGCGTCTTCAGACTTTAAGGTAGGGAGGCAGAACAGTAGATGATTATGTGCAAGAATTTGAAACCCTGATGATCAGATGTGGTTCAGTAGAGCCTCAAGAGCAAACCTTAGCACACTTTGTATCCGGGCTGAAATATGAGATTGCATGTGTAGTTGAGCTACAGAGATACAGTACACTTGATGAGGCTATACAACTAGCCTTGAAAGTGGAGAGGCAAATGTGATTCAACCCATTTAGGGTTACTAGTAGTAGGCCTAGTGCTACTACCAGTCCCATTGGAGCTAATGGTCAGTCAGGAGGACCAAAGTTAGTAGGTGAATCAGTAAAGGCAGTAGACAAAGCTACCCCCAGCATAGATAGGGAAAAAATGACTTCTGGAAAGAGTAAAGAGGTAATAGGACCTGATGTTAGGTAGATAGTACCAGGAACAACTAGTGGAAAATTGCGCCAAATTAAATGTTTTAAATGCATGGGATTTGGGCATATGGCGGCATAATGTCCTAATAAGAGAGTCATGACAGTTATGGAAGGTACTGGAGAAGAGGATGAAGATGAGAAAGAACCAGTCAAACCTATAGACCTGTCTATAACATTGCAAGAATACTATGATGATCAGACTATTGAGACACATGAGGAGGGAACAGGTGAATAATATTTACTGATTAATGTGTTGTGCAGGGTTCTGAATTTATCTCCTGATGCTAGGGACAAACAAAGGGAGAACACATTCCATACTTCTTGTAGGATCAGAGGTAACCCTTGTGTACTAATCATTGATAGTGGTAGTTGCACTAATGTCATATCTGTAGCATTGGTAGACAAATTACAACTATCCACTAGTCTACATCTTAGTCCTTATAACTTGCATTGGCTGGACAATTGGGGTAGTATGCATGTTAAATAAAGGGCAAAGGTGCCAGTTAGTTTTGGAAAGAAATATCATGATGAGATCCTGTGTGATGTGATCCCCATGTGTGACTTTCATTTACTATTAGGTAGACTCTGGATGTTTGATAGGACGGTGTTACATGATGGATTCAGAAACACCTACATGTTTCGAAAGGGAGGGTCTCGAATAGTATTGAAACTTATGTCTTCATAAGAGGTTCACAATTTCCATGAGCAGGTCGGGACTACTTCCATTTCTTCTAATAATCGAGAAAACAGGGCGACAAAGGCATCTGGGTTCAGTCCAAGAAGCGATCCTCTAAATTTGAGGGCAAATCTTTCAAAGGCTCGAGGAGATGATGGGAATCTATCCTACAATCTCGATGGTCTGGGAACTTGATTTGGATGATGATCCAAATCACTTGTATGTATACATTTTTCTTTATCTAATAAAGTTTGAATGGTAATTTAGCTGGTACAATGATCAATCTTCATAGGGTGCCATATGACCTACACTGTTGATCAAGTTACGGACATCATTGGATTCACATCTAATGGCCCGCCTCAATTAACATTAACTCGACGAATTGGCTCTTTAAAGATTATTATCTTTTGTACTTGTAATTTATTTTTGAACCATTTATTTTGTAAGCTTTTTGGGACATTTTATTTGGTTGTAATTAATGGATTTAGAGCTAGCCACCTTTTAGTGGCATAGATGTAATTTTTTAGTTATTTTAACCTTAAGTGGAGCAAGTATAAATACTTGCTTAAGTAGGGTTTGGAGGATAGTTAAGTGATAAAAAAAATTGCTTCCTCTTTCACATGAAAATTAGGGTTCCATGCTTTAAATTTCATAAGACTCTTATCAATTCTTCAAGGATTGTGGCGAGTGGCAACTTAAGGATTTGTGAGTAATAACAATTTCCAAAGTTGATTCCAATTCACACTAGTATGTAATATCTAGTTGTGATTGATTGTCCTTGTTTGTTCTTATCATGCCATTTTAGGGTTCATTTCTATCATTGGATTTCATGCAATATTTGTGGAATTAGATCTTAAATTGTATTTTTATTGTGATTATTAAAATGCTATTGGAATTTGTTATTTACATGGAAGCATTTTGCTTAAGGTATTCATGCCATTTTAGTGGTCTTGGTCATTGGATTTTCCATTTGATCTTATGTTGTGTCCTTGATCCAATTAAGCACATCATTATTTGGTATTAAAGCTATTTGTTTTACAAATTGGATTCATAAGGGATTAGGCTTCACGCCACCTGTAGACTTAGATTTAGTGATTGAATTTGTGTCAATTGGTTGTGTGAATGTGCTTAGATCCTTCAATCTTTTAGGCACATCAAGAGATAAAGTCATAACCCTACGCAACACATTAATTGGTAAGTTTCACCCTTTTTGTCCCTACGTGTCTCAGCATTCTGATCATCATAATACTCTTGCAAGGCCATGGATAAATCTGTAGGCTCAACAACTTCTTCCTCATCATCTTTTTTTGTTGTCCTCCATAACAGTCATTACCCTTTTACTAGTACACTGTGCAACCATATGACCAAATCCCATGCATTTGAAACATTTAATCTAGCGCATCTTCCCACTAGTTGACCTCGATACTGTCTACCTAAAATCAGATCCAACTACCTCTTTGCCTTTCCCAAAAACATTTTTTTCTTTTTCAGTGCTACGGATAACTCTATCTATAGCCTTGGCATGTTCCCTTACTCCCTTTGGTCCAACCATCTAACCATCTGCCCCCATAGGTTTAGTAGTAGTACTAGACCTGTTACTAGTGGCCTGGAATAGATTAGATCGCCTCTGCCTTTCCACTTTCAAGGCTAATTGTATTCCTCATCAAGTGTACTATACCTTTGTAACTTAACAACATAGGCAATCTCATATTTCAACCCAAACACAAATCGTGCTAAGGTTTGCTCAGGAGGCTCGATTGATCCACTTCTGATCATTAACGTCTCAAACTCCTATACATAGTCATCCACTATTTTGCCTCCCTATCTCAGTGTTTGGAGACGCATAAATAGTTCCTACCTATAGTGCTCAGGTATGAACCTTTTCCTCAGAACCCATTTCATGTCTCTTTAGGTATATATTTCACCCTCTCCATCCCTTCGCCTGCTGATCACCAGATTCTTCCACCACAAGGCGGCATAGCCTATGAACTCCATAGCTGCAAGACAAACCTTGGTGTTATCATTAATTTCATAACACTCGAAAAGACCCTCAACTTTGTCTTCCTAATTTAGGTAATCATCTACTGAGCCCCTACCATCAAATGAAGGCATCTGCAGTTTCACATACTCTAATCCCCTAGGTAGCCTGAAATTCCCGTTTAGGTATGGATTAACCCCAAAATTATCATCTCTTTCTTCCCTAAGAGAGTGATACTCTCCATCTACTCTTCTTTCCATATTTCCTCCTACTACTCCCTCCCTTTGAACATTTTGAGGAGCTACTCTAAGTGGTGGTGCCTGAGGATTTGCCATTGGTGGTTGTGGCATCGTCATCCTATCTATCTTTATTGCTAATGTAGTAACAATGGTGGTAAGGTCCTGAAGTTGTTCCTCCAAAGTTCTTCCACCTACAATACGATGACCTTGTCTGCCACCAACTTGGTTATTGACCTCATTGCCAATTCCCCCATTCACACTATCATTCGACATAGTTGTTGAATTGAGTTGTACAAAGACAATTCAAAGGAAAGTGTAGTAAAATTCACAATCACCCTTTTATGCCAACAATAATAACACTACTCCACTTAACTTCACATACACTTCTACACTTTAATGCTTGCTTTTGAAATTCAAATTTAACCACTACAACTCCCATTTAATCACGGCTCATACACACACTTACAATTCCATGTGCAGCACACTTCACCACATTACAAACAACACAATACATCGCAACCTTCACAACACAAACTTTAATCCAATACCAATCAACAAGAACATACATATAATTGATTCAAATCTAATTAAATGGCATGAACAAGCTGTAAGTAAAATTCCCAAAATGGCGTGATGAGTGTATGATGTGCCTCAATTGATGTATTGTAATTACACAAAGTCAATTGAAGAATCAATTGATTAAGTCCACAATTGGCGTGAACCCCTAATCCTTATTGATGGGAATCTACCCAGTGGCTCCAACAGTGGGGAAACTTGATTTGAATGTATGATCCAAGACATCCATATATGTTCACTTTTTATCTAATAATGCTTGGTTTTGCACTATAAGAGGTACATTGATCATTTTTACAGGATGGCTAAATAATATGCACTAATGATCAACTTGCGGGATAATTTTTGGAGTCTCATCCAATGGTTCGCAATGTACTCAATTGACTTGAAGAACCGACCATTTGAAGACCATCTTTTGCACTTGTATTTTTCATTATTGAACCGGCCACTTTTTACTCATTTTTGGGACTTTGATTTACTTGTAATTTGTTAATTAGAACTAGCCACCTAAGTGGCTTATTTGTAATTTTCATGTAGTTTTTACCCTAATAGGAGCAAGTATAAATACTTGCTAACTAGGGTTTAGAAGAGACTTTTTGACATTTTGATAAAACCCAAACACTTTGCCATGAGGGAGTCCTTACATGCAAATCACATCTCTTATCAATTTCATGTTTGGAATTGTGGTGAGATTGGCTTAAGAATTTTGTGAGTAATATCAATTTTCTTAAGTTGATTCCAATTATTACTAGTGTGTCATATCTAGTGAGTGATTGGATTTGTTCTTATTGTGTTCATATTTCACGCAATTTGGGGTTCATCTTACTAGCTAAAGATTGTGCCATTGATTGGAATTGGATACTTGGCTTCTCCTATCTTTGATTTATAATATAACTCCCTAGAAACACATCATCTTTTTGGCGATCAAAAAACATTGATTTTAATAATTAGGGTTCATGTGGCAAGTGGAATTCACGCCATTAGAGCAATTAGATTTGGTGTTCTTGCAATTGAAGTGTAGGCACATCATCTTTTTTTGGTATTAGAGCATTGGTTTTTGAGAAGGGACTTTTTGTGATCATCACAACTTGAAATTAGGGTTCTTGAATTTCTACTTATTGATTCGAAGTGTTGAGGTGGAATTGAAGTACTTGATTTTGTTATTGTGGTGTCATACTTGTTGTTTATTATAGTAGAAGTGGATATCTTGTTGTAACTCCTTTGTTCTTAACTTGCAGTGAAGGGAATTGGTGGAGTAAGAAGTGTATTTCCTAGTCTTTGTTGTGGAATTGGAAATACATTGTTTGTGATAAAAGAGAAGTGAATTCTTGTAAGAGTTTTCGGAATTGAAGGAGTGCATTTTACAATTTTCATATTTGAGCTTGTGTGGAAAAAAAGGGAATCATTTAAATTCAAACACATCCATTAATCTTGAAGTATGATGGGTGTCGAATCCAACAAAAATAAAACCTACTCCTAGACAATTATATGATTTGCATATAGTGGTGAGTAGGGTCGAATCCACAGAGATTGGTTAAACTTATTTCTATTCAAGGAGAATAAAAGGGAAAAGAAAAATGGGGGGTTTTTTTTGTGAATCAAAATAAAGTAAAACAAGGTAAGAAAATCGGATATTAATAAAAGCCTAGCCAAAGGAATCAAGATAGTTTAATTTTAGGAATTGATCATCGATGCAAATGTTCTCTATTCTTGTTCCTAGATAAACTGGTTATGGTTATTAACAAGCTCTAACAACCTATCTCTCCTTACTTCCTCGATAACCTCAGACAAGCGCTTTAAATTATTTCTCTTATTGATTAAACAACCCTAGACAAGCGCTTAGGATTTAATCTATCAATAGCATTAAGATCTAGAGAGACCACCAATTCATGCCAGTAGATTATAAGATAACCTATTTAAACATGATCACACACCTCCATAACATGAATTCGATCATCTCTTTTATAACCAAACATGTTATTGCGTCACTAAGACTAGAACAATCAAACAATTACGGATTTGGCGTACTAGTTGACAATATATTAACTTGCTAATTGAGTAAAAGAGCTCTATTCATACTAATCAACAAGATAATAATGACAAAACGATCAAAAGATATATGAATACCCAAAAGCGAAGAATAGAATAAATACAAGTCAATTAGACCTCACAATTCGTGGAGAATTAAACATCTATGACCCTTTGGCTAGAAAAGTAGCTTAGCTACTCATGTTCATCAATAAAACGAAAATAAAAAGTAAAAACATAATGAACCCGGTTGCCTGCTCTGCCTCCTCATTTCCTTCTTGTCTCCAAGGTGATTCCAGATTCAAAGATTCAAAAGTTTAAAAGTTGTCCTAACCCTCTAGGGATGGTTCTATTTATATTGTTAGGGGGATAGCATGCGATCTTTTGCTAGCAAGATACGAAAATATCTTTCCTTTTCCAAGTAGATTTCGAGAAGTGAAGATTCGTCTGCCTGGCACGCCACACCACACGGCCGTGGGTCAAGCCGTGCCATCCTCTGTGCATATTCTTCAAGTCTCCATCCGCGCCCAGTGTGTTCCACGGTTACACCCACGGCTATATTTCAAGCCGTGCCTTCATCTGGTTGATGTTCCACACTTTCTTCTCCTTGGCACACCTAGCTTCCACCACGGCTCCAAGCACGGTTTCTCCCACGGCTTCCACCACGGCCGTGCCCTAAGCCGTGTCTCTCTCTGTTCAAAGTCCACATTTCCTCCTTCTTGTCTAATGAGGGGTACGGTTTGAACCTTGGTCGTGCCTCAAACCATGCTAGTTCCTAGTTAGCTACACGACCGTGTACTTCAACCGTGTATCTTCCTGTTGATTCAAAACCAAGTACCCGGCCGTGTACTTCAATTACATGCCCATGTACTTCCCTCCGGCGGTGTAAATCCTTGTCTCTGAACCAAGTTGTAGATGACTTCTCTAATTTACTTGAATTGGCATCCTTGACTCCATTTAACCTGATTTATCACGATGATAGAATTAAAGTACCATTTTCTTATGATTTCTATAAAATCAATAATAATTTAACACAATTTATACTATAAAGAATGAGTATAAAATGGCTCTCTCAAAGTAGTTATTGAGTGGTATTGATTATATTTCATTTGAAATTGAAATTGATTCTTACCATTTGTGGGAAAGTTGCATTAAGGGGTGTCAATTTGAATTTGTTGCCGTGTTTGTGTATGTATGTATGGAGGTGTAAGGGAGTATTGAATTGGTGGAGTTTGTGTTGTGTGTATTGAGTTGAAGGGTGTTGCACAGTGAGTGAGGTGTTATGCGTGTAGTGGTGATTGAAAGTGCACCATGTGAGTGTGTAGTGTGTGTGGCGGTGTGAATTGTTGTGGAGGTGTGTGTGTGAGGAAGGTGCTGCACGTGGAGATTGAAGTGTGTATGTGCCATGACTAAAAGGGGAAGTTAAGTAGTGAAGTTTGAAATTCAAAAATAAGCATTTAAGTGTAAAAGTTATAGAGTATTGTTACTTAAACACTTACTTAGTTGAATTCAATGACTTAACTACTTGGAAGTGTTTAATTGTTGTTTCACTTATTTCATTATAATTGAAGTGTAGAGAAGTATTTATTGTATTGGTGACTTGTTGCATCGTGGGTGTACAAGTGTGTGTGTGTTGTTATCTAAACGTGTTATTGTGATGTGGTGTTGTAAAGGGAGCGTGCTGCAATTATTTGATATTATACTTTAGCAAATCACATCCACAAGCATGTTAAATGATAGTGTGAATGGGGGCATTGGCAATGAGGCTAATAGCCAAGTTGGTGGAGGACAAGGTCATTGTACTACAGGTGGGAGAACTTTGGAGGAACAGCTACAAGATCTCACCAACATTGTTTCTACACTAGCAACAAGGATTGATAGGATGACAATTCCATAACTACCAATGACAAATCCTCAAGTACCACCACCTAGAGTAGCTCCTCAAAATGATCAAAGAGAGGGAGCAATAGGAGGAGGAAACATGGGAAGGAGAGTAGAAGGAGATCATCATGCCTTTAGGGAGGAGAGAGATGATAACTTTGGGGTCAATCTTTACCCAAACAGGGATTTCAGGCTACCTAGGGGTTTAGAATATGTGAAGCTGTAGATGCCTTCATTTGATGGTAGGGGTTCAGCAAATGACTATTTGGACTGAAAGGATAAGGTTGAGGGCCTTTTTGAGTGTTATGAGATAGATGATAACACGAGAGTTCGTCTTGCTGCTATTGAGTTCATAGTGTATGCTACCATGTGGTGGAAGAATTTGGTGATCAGTAGGCGAAGGGATGGAGAGGCTGAAATTCACACTTAAATAGACATGAAAAGGGTTCTAAGGAAGAAGTTCATTCCTGAGCATTATAGGTAGGAGTTGTTTAAGCATCTATAGACTTTGAGATAGGGAGGCAAAACAGTGGATGATTATGTCTAGGAGTTTGAAACTTTGATGATCAGATGTGGGTCAGTAGAGCCTCCTGAGTAAACCCTAGCACGTTTTGTATCTGGGTTAAAGTATGAGATAACTTGTGTTGTTGAGCTTCAAAGGTATAGTACACTTGATGAGGCTATACAGTTAGCCTTGAAAGTAGAAAGATAGAGGCGATCCAATCTATTCCAGGCTACTAGTAACAGGCCTAGTACTACTACTAAGCCCGTGGGGGCTGATGGTCAATTAGGTGGACCAAAGGGAGCAGGTGAGCATGTTAGGATAATAGACAGAGTTATCCCTAGCATAGATAAAGAGAAAATTATTTCTACGAAGGGAAAAGAGGTAGTTAGACCTGATATTAGGCAGATAGTACCGGGGTCGACTAGTGGGAAGATGCACCAGATTAAATGCTTCAAATGCATGGGATTTGGACATATGGCTGCACAATGTCCTAATAAGAGAGTAATGACAGTCATGGAGGGCACCAAAGAAGAAGAAGATGAAGAAGGAGCTATCGAGCCTATAGATTTGTCTATAGCGTTGTAGGAGTACTATGATGATCAAGACGCTGAGACACATGAGGATAAAATGGGTGAACATTACTTACCTATTAATGTGTTGCATAGGGTTTTGACTATATCTCCAGATACTAGGGATAAACATAGGTTATAAACAGAGAGAGAACTTATTCCACACACCTTACCGGATCTGAGGTAATCTTTGTATGCTAATCATTGATAGTGGTAGTTGCACTAATGTCATATATGTTGCATTAGTAGATAAATTACAACTAGCCACTAGCCCGCATCCTAGCCTTTACAAATTACATTGGTTGGATAACTGAGATAATATGCATGTTAGACAAAGGGAAAAGGTGCTAGTCAATGTAGGAAAGAAATACCATGATGAGATCATCTATAATGTGATTCCTATGTGCGCCTTTCATTTATTGTTAGGTAGACCCTAGATGTTTGATAGAAAGGTGTTACATGACTGGTTCAAGAACACTTATATGTTTCAAAAGGGTGGGTCTCGGATAGTCTTGATGCCTATGTCTCCATCTGAGGTGTGCTCTTTCCAAGAACAAATTAGAAACACCCCCGGTTCTTCTAAAAGTCAGGTAAACAGGCAAACAGAGACATCGAGTTTCAGTCTAAGAGATGACCCCTTAGATTTGAGGGCAAATCTTTTAGAGGCTCGAGGAGATGATGGGAATCTACCCAGCGGCTCCAGTAGTGGGGAAACCTGATTTGGATGCATGATCCAAGACATTCATATATGTTTACTTTTTATCTAATAATGTTTGGTTTTGCACTATAGCAGGTACATTGATTGTTTTTACAGGATGGCCAAATAATATGAACTAATGATCAACTTACGAGACAATTTTTGGAGTCACATCCAACGTTCCACAATGTACTCAATTGACTTAAAGAACCGGCCATTTGAAAACCATCTTTTGTACTTATATTTTTCATTATTAAATTGGCCACTTTTTACTCTTTTTTAGGACTTTGATTTACTTGTAATTTGTTGATTAGAATCAGCCACCTAAGTGGCTTATTTGTAATTTTCATGTGGTTTTTACCCTAATAAGAGCAAGTATAAAAACTTGCTAACTAGGGTTTAGAAGAGACTTTTTGACATTTTAATAAAAACCAAACACTTTGCCGTGAGGGAGTCCTTGCATGCAAATCACATCTCTTATCAATTTCACGTGTAGAACTGTGGTGAGATTGACTTAAGAATTTTGTGAGTAATATCAATTTTCTTAAGTTGATTCCAATTATTACTAATGTGTCATATCTAGTGAGTGATTGGATTTGTTCTTATTGTGTTCATATTTCACGTAATTTAGGGTTCATCTTACTAGCTAAAGACTGTGCCTTTGATTGGAATTAGATACTTGGCTTCTCCTATTTTGATTTATAATATAATTCCCTTGAAACACGTCATCATTTTGGTGATCAGAATACAATGATTTTAATAATTAGGGTTCACGTGGCAAGTGGAATTCACGCCATTAGAGCAATTAGATTTGGTGTTCTTTCAATTAGAGTGTAGGCACATCATTTATGAACCCTAATTGGGCATGAAAAGAACCAGTGAAACAACCAATTACAAACTAGATATGACACACTAGTAATAATTGGAAGCAACTCAAGAAATATTGATACAACTCACAATACTCCTTAAGCCAACTCGCCACAATTTCACAAAGAAATTGATAAGAGTAGATGCATGTAAGAGGATGTCTCTCATGGCAACAAAGTCTGAAAAAATGATGTCCAAAAAGCTCCGTTCTAAACCTATTTAGCAAGTATTTATACTTACTCTAATTAGGGTAAAATCAACAAAACAAAATTACAAGTAAAACCCACAAGTGACCAGTTTTTTAGCAACAAAGGAGAATTATAAATAAACCCTCAAAAGTGGTCAACTTCTTCACTTGCATGGAACAATATTAGACCGGTTCTTCTTTGATTCATGTAGGTCCATGAATGACCTACAAATTGAGTATTAGTGAATTTATCCACCATTCTGCAAAAACCGATAAATGTACCTATTGGAATACATAACAAATATATAATAGAAAAGAAGATACTAAACAAATGTTCTCGAGGTCTAATTGTTCAAAGAGGACCTTCATCACTAAATTTTGTAACCCTTTGGCTCTTGCCCTGGTGATAGGTATATGATTTCTATCATCTCCTTGGGCCTTAGGAAGATTTGTCTTGAAATCTGATTGGTCTTCATGAACATTATCGAGTAAATAGAGTGATAGGTCTATAACATTAAATGTAGCAGAGACTTTGCATCCTCTTGGCAATTTATCTGTAAAAGAATCACTATAGTCATCTAGTACCTAAGATACCATAGGGGGTAAATGCTCTCACCCCTCCATCTCTAGGATATACCTCATCTGCAATAAATATAATGGTCTCTTATTTACTATAGCCTTCCCTAAGTTATACTGTCCTACCAATAAGGTCTTCTTCTTCCCAGTTTTACTTATATGTCTCTGAACCTCTTGGTCTTTTGAAGGTTTACTCATTTGCCTCTGAAATTCTTAGACCTCTAAAGGTTTATTTATCTGCCTTTGAACCTCTTGGTCCTTTGAAGGTTGACTCATCTGCCTCTGAACCTCTTAAACCTCTGAAGGTTTACAATTGTTGTATGCCATGATCTCCATATGATTTGGGCGTTTTAATGAAATTTTCAATATTTCTATCATCTCTAATTATCATCAACGCATAATATGTACTATTCTTATGGAACATAGCATGCTTATGAATTATTTCAACCCTCACTTTGATTGAATCGACTCTGATATTCCTACATATTCTATATAAGAATTTATTATAGTTAACATTTTTAACTTCTTCACCGATTTTTTTTTTCTTTCTCATTAGATGGGCCACTCATACTCATGCTCCTATGCTTGGCCATTTACCATGCCTATAGCCAGCGGTGAAGCTGACTTGACAAAAAAAAAAAAAAGAAAGGAAGTATCGGTGGTTGATCGTTTCTTGCAATCTTGTATGCATTAATTCATCCTTGCTCAGAAAGTACGATACGGCGTTGCGGGAACCATAGGCATTTCTCGAGCATTGATTATTATCTTCCGCATTCGTCGTCAAAGGTCATTTATAAGATCTGATGGATGAACCAATTAAACTCGCTAATCGTAGCACCACAACAGCTGACGTGACAACCGGACTATCAGCTACATGCAAGAGGGCTCTCGTGTACGACAATATCTAAAAGTCCACGTTATGCATGGAAACGGCGTACGCATGCGGAGGGCTTTGAGTCTTACCAGATATTCCCACACAGCCATATGCATAGCGACTTAATGAAAAGACCTACTTCTCGCCTCGAGGGCGAGAGTTTGGATTAATTGTCAAACCTCAGAAAAATCCATATCCAAGTCGCCCAACTTGGAAAATTCAAATTGGCAACAGGATACATGGCATTATTCAATTCGGTCAAAAGCTTGGAACAACTTGGATTGGATATTGCCAAGAAACTTACCTTCAACAAAGGGCTCTCTATAAATACATAGCATATATACACTTCAAAGACAAAGCTGTCATAAAAAAATAATCTTATTTTCTCTCTTAAGACACACTTTATTAGTTCCCTACACTCATCATCTCTCAAATTTCTCACATACGAACCGGCCTTTTTTGATCATTTCTCCCTTTAATTAATTTTCTTGACCTAAAGTTTGATATTTTTTAGAAGTAAATATGTCGATGGAAAGATCAATGAGTGTGCCTTTACAGCCTCCTACTTATGGAAATCTTATTACTATCCTCAGTATTGATGGGGGAGGTATTAGAGGCCTTATCCCGGGAACCGTACTTCAATTTCTTGAGTCTGAACTTCAGGTCGGTTTTCTAATTCCATATGTACCAATACATGTCTAATTTTAGGAAATTATGAGAGTTGTTATTAGTAGAAATTTACTTATTTCCGAGGAAAGAACACATGTGCGAGCTTCATATATCGTTACAATATCATTATTTTGTTGACGTTCACATACCCAAAATATACATACCGATCCCTTAAGAGCAGCATAAAATAAAAACTTCGTGCCGTCACTTCACTTTATTTATGTTTCATTAAAAAAATATGAAAGCACACATAGTACGGAGTTTGGCATTAATAATATATAGAATAACAATGTCTTTTTCATAGTTCGTCACACATCATCGATGTAACTCGAAGCAAGTAATTAAGAAGATTGAGACAATTACATGCATAATCCTCGTCTAAGTTTTCCGTACTTCCTGGGCATAAAAGTTTTCATATAGCCAGGCTAAATTATCATAAATATATTGATATATTCCGTCTCACTTATAATAACAACACAAATCGATTATATGTTGTTCTTTTTTTGTACAGGAACTGGATGGTGAAGAAGCAAGGATAGCAGACTATTTCGATGTGATTGCCGGAACAAGCACGGGCGGTCTCGTCACCGCCATGCTCACATGCCCTGACGAGAACAACCGTCCCGTGTTTGCTGCAAAAGATATCAAGGACTTTTACCTTGAAAACTGCCCTAAAATTTTCCCCCAGGACAGGTGAAAGATTAAAAACTTCAAATAATAAATTCTAAGCACATTGAAATAGATGCAATCCATTATTAAGTATTTTACTACGATTTTAAGGTCAGTATATAGAAAACAAGAATATATATATAGTCTCGTTTTTCTATATATCATAAAATCATTACCATATGTCTATTTCTTTGTACAAGTCTGTATAATACTTCCTTCTTCTTCATCATCGCCTTTTTTTTCTCTTTGTTTCCTTCAAAAAAAAAAAAAACTGTTTTTGATGTCACCGTAATAATCTTTAATTCTGGTCTTTCTGAAATTATCAGCTGTCCCTTTGCCCCAATAGCAAAGATAATCAAAGCCGTAACAGGACCAAAATATGATGGCAAATATCTGCATGAACTTGTAAAGGAGAAGCTAAGACAGACGAGACTGCACCAGACATTGACTAATGTTGTGATCCCAACTTTTGACATCAAACGTCTCCAGCCAACCATCTTTTCTAGCTATGAGGTCTGGTTTATCCCACAGTTGAATGATCATTCTCTCATAGTAATTATGTCCATTCACTAGCCTAGCTCTCTACACCAGTAATTTTTAAGTTAAATAATTTATTCTCACGTTACTTATTTGAAGTAAATATATTTTGCAGGTGAAGAGGAAGCCAAGCATGGATGCTTTGCTCTCTGATATATGTATTTCAACCTCCGCAGCACCTACTTATCTTCCAGCCCATTATTTCGAAACAGAAGATCCCCGCACAGGTCAAGTGAGAGAGTTCAACTTGATCGATGGCGGTGTAGCCGCGAACAATCCGGTACATAAATGCATGCAAATCTCTGCGATTATATATTTTTTAAAAGCTTTAACAAGTTCCCCCGAGGCACTCGTTAAAACTAACCCTTTTCTTTTTTGTTTTGCTTTGCGCAGACTTTGGTTGCAATGGGGGAAGTAACAAAAGAGATTATGGGAGGAAACACCGATTTCTTTCCAATACAGCCAATGGATTATAGGCGATATTTGGTAATATCAATAGGAACAGGTAGTCCAAAAGATGAAGCAAAATATAATGCAAAGGAAGCAGCTAAGTGGGGTGTTTTGGCTTGGTTGACAACTCGTGGGACTCCCTTAGTCGATGTATTTACTCAAGCAAGTGCAGATATGGCCGACATCCACCTCTCTTCCGTGTTTCAGTCCCTGCATCTTGAAAACAACTACCTTCGTATTGAGGTATACATGACAGCTTCGAATGTTCAAATCAAATAGTTGTTAAATTCAGTTAGTTATACGTTATACAAGTTTATAATTTTATGATTTTTTTCATAATCAAAATAAAAAAAAATTATTTAAATATAATTTTTTGATATAATTATAAATTTAAATATATATTTTTATAAATTATTAATTTTATATAATTATACTAATTTTATATTATCCAATTTTTAGTAAAATCAAGATTTTAACTATTATACATCTTATATACATTTACCGGGGCACTCGTGGCTTAATGGCATGAAGTGACTTTCTGTTGCATCTACTTTCCCACCAACCCCGGAAAAAAGACAAACAAAAAAGAATTCCCTAAATAAATTGAAGACAAACACAAAAGCAATTGATCAATTAAGTGTTCATGACATCTTAGGAGATACTGAGATTTGCATTTTATATATTTATGGAAATGAAAATTTTCTCTATAAAACGTATGGCTTATGAGTTATTTAATAATAAAAATTTTCAGGATGACACCTTAACGGGGGTTGCATCTTCAGTAGACGTAGCCACAAGGAGAAATCTGGAGGACTTGGTTCGAATAGGTGAAGAGCTATTAAAGAAGCCGGTTTCGAGGGTAGACTTGGACACTGGGAGATATGTTGAGGCTTCCAATCCAGAAACTAATGAAGAGGCTCTTAGAAGGTACATGTCTTTTCTCATGTTTAGTTTTATTCAACTTGTGTCTTAATGTCGGAAAAATAATCCAAAAGGGCATCTCATCGATGATTGCCACATGGGAGTTGCCTTAGAGACACGTTGCTTAATTTTTTTTTTTGTTTTTGATAAAGCCTGATATTTGTAGGCATGATGTGCGGTTTCAATAAAATTAAAAAAAAAAAGTAAAATTATATTGGACATATAAAAATTTTAAAAAATTATTAAAAAAACTTTTTAAAATACTATAATATAAAGTAAAAAGTTATGATAGTGATATAACAACCTAAATAACTGTTGAATAAACATATTATATGATAGCGATCTTTATCCTTTTCGTAATCCCTCTTTTTCTAAGTTAATACTAACTAATATGACTAAATATAACTTATAATTCTCGTGAATTATGACTTATTTTCAGGTACGCAAAAAACCTCTCACAAGAGAGACGACTTCGTCATGCAAGATCGCCTCATGGACACGCACATGACGCGAAGCACTTGAATGGACATTGACCAACGAAGACCCAACTAAACTTGGCTGTCTCCTGCAATAATCGAGTTACTGCTATATGAAAAGAGAAAAAAATATAGTCCTTGTTTTATTTTATTTTATCTTTTTAGTAACTTTTTTAAGTCTATTTTGTCTTTATTTTTACTTTTTGTTATGATCTTTCTTAAAGTATTTTGACAATAACAAAAAATACTAAATATTTTTAATGAAATTCATTATATTTACAATTTAAATTAAGAGTTAGAAAGAAACTTATATTATTTCTAATTACTTAGAAGATAAGTAAAAATGTTACTGTTATGAGTTCATATAAGTAGAATAGTTTTATATATTAACAAACTCAAAAGATAAGTTAGAAAGTGGTACTGTTATGAGTTCGTATAAATAGAACAACTTTATATATCAATATGAGTTGGTTAATTTTCAATCTTGAAGACCCAACTCTACTTATTGATTATATTTGGATAACATATTCAATTCGTTTTACTAAAAGTAGAACAAATATCCATGGGGATCTAGTAACATATTCAATTCGTTTCACTAAAAGTAGGACAAATATCCATATGGATCTAAATGTTTAACTTTGGAATTAAGAAATTGAATCATTTATGATTAATTATATATATATCTGATTTTGCTACAAGAAGATTGATATTTGGATAATATGTTTTCACTAAAATAAGAAAAATATCCATGGAAATCTAAGTGATTAATTTTGGAATTAAAGATTCAATTAAATCATGATTAATTCATAATTGATCTCTTATATCTGGTTATGCTACAAGGAGATCAAAATTAAAAGGACCACGTTAGAGATTACATACCTTCATGACCCTAAGGATAAGTGTAATACATGAAAATTTTAATTAATTATTTATTTATTTATGTAATATAGGTATTTTCACAAAGAGCTAAGGACGATGATGAAATTTTATAAAATTTTGAGGGAAACAAAGAGAAGATGTGTACGAACGAGATATGCAGCAACAAGAAGAAGGAAAAGGATTGAATAGAGGAACTCCTGAACATTTGGAGATCTCAGATGTGTCGATATCAATGGTGACTCATTATTTCGATGAATCATTTCTTCGGACAGAAGAAGATTATGGAAACACTTACTCGGGCAATTTGGTCATTTCACACAGAGAATATAAAAGCCATAGAGTTAACTTAGAGACCCTTTTGATCATTTTGCGTAGTAAAAACCTTAAAAGAAAAGGAGAGATGCTCTTGACAAGAACCCTAGAGATAAGAGGAAAAGAGGCGTTCAAACTCCAAAGACAAAAGGGTAAGGAATTCTATACTACAGTCAAATTAGGATTTATGGAATTTGTAGTTATGAGCATCATTTGTTCATATAGAAAACGAGGTGCGTGAAGGAACGTACAAGAACAGAGAATCGACAATTCGAGATTTGTGCAAATCTATGTAATTTAAATACAATTACGAAATTTAGAAACTTAGTTAAGCTTAAGAATAAAGGGAATCAAGTTTAGGAGATATTGGAGTAAAACAACAGGGTTCATGGAGATTGCCGAGGGTAACACGACCTCCCAACATGGTCGTGTTTTGACCGTGTTGAAATGGAAAGGTGCACCGAGAGATATACGGCATCTCAATACAGTCATGTTTTGACCGTGTTAAGTTAAGGGTAACATGGCCTCTTAACATAGTCATGTTTCGATCACATTGAGTCAAGCATAACACGGCCTCTTAACATGGTCGTATTCCAATCTTGTTGAAACCAAGTTTTACACTGAAAGATACACGACCCTTAATACGGTCATACTTCAACCCGTGTTGAGCAACACGGTCCCGAACATGACCGTGTTGAATAAAGTATAAAGTAATTACCTATTTATTTAACTTCAAATTAAACTAATTTCCATGTAACCTAGATAGCTAATAATTCCTTAGAGAAATTAATTGAATAAGATTACAAAAATTAAGAATGAAATTAATCTTAGATTGAATACTAAGAAGAGGATGTTAATGTGTATAGATCTTCAATTAGATTAAGTCTAAGACTAGGAAGTGCTTAAGGCTAGGATTTAAGGTACGTGTAACTTATGTACTGTTCTGTATTTGTTTAAGTTAGTATATGTGTTGAAATTGATTAAGTTAAACGATTTGGCTTAAGTATTTAAGTGGTATGTTGTATGTGCTTTACTTGGCCTAGGAGCCCATAGTGGTAGATTCCATAGAGAGCACCCAAATGATCCTTATGTGACATTGTCCTTAGTGGAGTCGTGCTTAGAAATGATCTAGATTGAATGTTGATTAAGTCGTTAAGTGTATATGGGTATGGGGCCCATAGTAGCAGTTCTCATCACCAGGTTTAAGTGTACATCGGTGTGGAGCCCATAGTGGCAGTTCCCATCACCAAGTTTAAGGTTTAAGTAGACACGGGAGTGAGGCCTCTAGTGGCAGTTCCCATCACTAAGTTTAAGGTTTATGTGTACATGGGTGTGGGCCCTGTAGTGTCAGTTCTCATCACTAAGTTTAAGGATTAAGGGATTATGGATGTGAGGCTCGTAGTGGTAGTTTCCATCATCAAGTCATGCTTTAATGTGTTAAGTGTGGTAAGGGGGTCATGAGTACCTTGTTGTTTGCTTGTAGACATAAATTATATTATGAAATGGTTGCTTGTGCTTAAGTTCTGCATGATGTGTGTGATACTTGTTTATGTTTGTACATGCATATGTGATGAGCCTAAAAGGGGGGTCAAGCACAATCAAATAGCAATTGATGAATTCCAATCAATACCCACGTCACACAAGAAGGAAAAACCCTTAATTCCCCAAGAAATCCGAAATGATGGAAAACCAAAAGGATATAAAGAACAATCGATGGCTAGATTTTCAATGAATGAATAATAGAAAATGAAACGAGATTCCAATTCAAATCGAAAAATCTCCAAATTTGAAATTAGAACCCTAAATTCACATGAACAAGAACAACATAAATTAACTAATTCCTCACCAGATATGACGCACTAGTTTGGAGTTAGGATCAACTTGTATTTTGTTGATATTACTCACAACAAATCCAAGTTCACTCGCCACAATTTCACACTTGAAATTGATAAGAGCAATATACTTGTAAGAGGTACTCTCATGGCACAAGATGTGTGTTTTTCCAAATGTTCAAAAAGCTCCCTAAAAAACCTAATTAGCAAGTATTTATACTTGCTCCCTTTAGGGTTAAAATGACTAGGAAATTACAACTATGCCACTATAGGGTAGCCGGTCCTAAGGCATAAATTACAACCAAATAAAATGTCCCATAAAGCTTACAAAGTAAATAGTTCAAAATAAATTACAAATACAGAAAATAATCTTCAACAAGCTAGCTCCATAATGGAATTCGTTGGTTCAACTCATCTTCGGTTTTTAGGTTGGTCCATAGATAACCCACAAGCTGAGTCTTAGTGAGTTTGTTCATCTCCTTGTGAAGCCGAATAAGTATACCTGTTGGAATATACAATACATGAAAAATATAATAGAGGTTAGATAACAAATAATTTCGAGGTTAATTTGCTCGAAATGGGCCCTCATCGCCAAGATTCGAAAACCTTTAATTTTTGTCCTAATGATAGGTCTTGTCGGATTTTGATTCCTATCATTTCATCGGGCCTCAAAAAGATTTGTCCTCAAATCTAGCAGTTCAAATGCAGCAGAGACTCTGTTTTCTAAAAGCAATCCATCTGATGGAGTATCTCTACAGAATCCCAATATCTGAAATACCATAATAGATGATTGTTTTCTTTCCTCCATTTCTAGGATGCATCTCATCTGCAACACAAACAAGGACTCATTATCTACTGATGTCTCCCCTGTCTCAACCCATTCCATCGAGTTTGTTTCCTCTTTTTCTGACTCATCTATATGATGCTGATCTACAGGGTCTTCTAATGGTTGACCCAACTGCTCATTAAATGTTAGAGTGAGGAAGAGTCTGTAGGGGTATATCAAAACCCGGTCACTTGAGTGACGACCTCGGGATGTGCCGACTCAATGAACTCACTATAACGATAAGGGCGAAAAAGGCAAAAGTTCATGAAAAGAAGCGGGCAAAACCCTGTTAAAATAGATGCTTGATTAAATCAAAAGAATGATGAATGTAAACATTCATTGAATTAAACAAGACTTATAATAGAAAGGGAGAAAATCTATGGAAAGAGTTGACACTATATGCTTTTACTTTATGTTGCAAGGATTATATACTTGATAATATCCAATGAAGTTTAATTGGGTGTTTTTCCTTAGTGGATTAAGTATTTACTTTTGGAATAAAAATTCTTTTGCTAAACATGAGGATTAAAGTTTGTTTTGTTTAGATTAGCTATTAAATTTTGTCCATGGTAATTTGATCACATGAAACCAGTTTGGTTGAAGTAGTAGACATTAAAATTACAAGTCATGAATTACAAATGAATAGATGCTTGGAATGATGAAAAGAAAAGTTCGTATAATCTATAACGGATTTCTCAATTGATTTGATTCAATTGCTTGAGGACAAGCAAGAGTTTAAGTGTGGGGGAATTTGATAGAGCCATTTTATACTCAATCTTTATAGTATAAAGTGTGTTAATTTATTATAGATTTTATAGAAATCATAAGGAAATGGTACTTAATTCTATTATGGTGATAAATCAGGTTAAATGGAGTCAAGGGTGCTAATTCAAGTAAATTAGAGAAGTCATCTACAACTTGGATCAAAGACAAGGATTTACACCGCCCGAGGAAAGTACATGGGCGTGTAGTTGAAGTACACGGCCGTGTACTTAGTTTTGAAGCCACAGGAAACTACACGGTTGAAGTACACGACCGTGTATCTATCTAGAAGGAGGCACGGTTTGAGATACGGCCATGGTGCAAACCGTGCTACACACTGCATCAGAAGGAGAGAAACACGGCTTGTGAAACAGTCGTGGTGGAAGATGTGGTGGAAGCTGTGGTGGAAGCTTGATGAAGTCGTGCCATATACTAAACAACGAGGAGAAATTGTGGAACATCGACCAGAGGATGACACAGCTTGGGATTTGGCCGTGGTGGAAGCCGTGGTATAAACTGGACACGGAAGATGATATGTGATTTATACATAGAGGAAGGCACGGCTTGACCTACGGCCGTGTTGTAGGGCGTGCCAGGCGAACGATTATTTACTTCTCGAAATTTACTTGAAAAAGGAAAGATATTTTCGTATCTTGCTAGCAAAAGATCACCTACCATCCCTTTAACAATATAAATAGAACTAACCCTAGAGGGTTAAGGAAATCTTGGATCATCTTAGAGATAAGAAGGAAAGAAGGAGGCAGAGCAGGCAGCCGGGAACAGAGGCTTGTTATGTTTTTAATTTTCGTTTTTATGATGAACATGTGTAGCTAAGTAGTTTTTCTAGCCAAAGGGTCATAGAAGTTTGATTCTCCACGAATTGTGAGATCTAATTGATTTGTATTTAATCTATTCTTTGTTTTTGGATATTCATATATCTTCTGAACGTCTTGTCATTATTATCTTTATTGATTGGTATGAATTAGAGCTCTTCTACTCAATTAGCAAGTTAATATATTGTCATCTAGCACGTCAAATCTGTAATTGTTTAATAGTTCTGGTCTCGGTGAAACGATAACATGTTTGATTATAAAATAGATGATCGAATTCATGTTATGGAGATGTATGATCTTGTTTAAATAGGTTATCTTATAATCTACTGGCATGAATTGGTAGTCTCTTTAGTTTTTAATGGTATTGATAGATTAAATCCTAAGAGCTTGTCTAGGGTTATCTAATCGATAAGAGAAATAATCAAAGAGCTTGTTTTGGTTATCGAAGAAGTACGGAGAGATAGGTTGTTAGAGCTTGTTAATAACCATAACCAGTTTATCTAGAAACAAGGATAGAAGACATTTGCATCGATGATCAATTCCTAGAATTAAACTATCTTGATTCCTTTGGCTAGGCTTTTATCAACATTCGACATTATTATATTGTTTCAATATTATTTGATTCACAAACAAAACCCCCCCATTTTTCTTTTCTTCTTTATTCTCTTTGAATAGAAGTATATTTAACCAATCCCTGTGGATACGACCCTACTTACTACTATACGCAAATCATATCATTGTCTAGGAGTAGGTTTTTATTTTTGTTGGATTCAACACCCATCAATGCCTAGTAAAACATAAACCCAAATTGCATGAATCAATAGAAAATAACACAAGGGACTTCAATACCCATCGAATTACATATAACATATAACTTCAATCTTATAAAATTGAAGCAATATAAGCCCTAATTGCATAAACAAAAAATAATGGAAAACAACCTATTGTCACTAGATATTATTCACTAGTAATAACAAGGAAGCAACTTAGAAAATCTTGATACTACTCATAAGATATTCCAAGCATCACTCGCTATAATTTACTAGAAATTGATGAGTGTGTGTGTATTAGCAAGAGGACTCCTCACTCTCATGGCAACAAGAAGCGTTTGTTCAAAATGTCAAAAGCTCCATACAAACCCTAGTTAGCAAGTATTTATACTTGCTCCTATTAGGATAAAATAAACAAAAAAAATTACAAAGTTGCCACTAGGTAGCCGGTTCTAAAGATCAAAATTACAAGTACAAAATAAACAAAAATGGCTGGTTCTCATAAAATAATTACATATTCAAAAGGTCTTCAAGTGGTCGGTTCTTCAATTCAAGTGAACAATTTGTTGGTCCAATTCTTCTTTAGTTTAGGTTAGTCTATGAATAACCCACAAGCTGAGCTTTAGCGAGTTTATCCATCGCTCTGTAAAAAACCACAAGTACACCTACTAGAATGCACAACAAATAAGTAATAGAAAAAAAGTTAGTATACAAATATTTTTAGGGTCGGTTTGTTCAAAGAGGACCCTTATTGCTAAATTTTGTAACCTTTGGCTCTTGCCCTAATGGTAGGTTTTGTAGGATTTTGATTCCTATCATTTAACCCTTATGTTACTCTTATGAATAAAGTGTAGATTCCTCTTATTATTATCTTTACTTAAGCCAAGCTAAATAGAAGTAATATTAGGCATTGTAATAGTTATATAAAAAATTTTTATTACTTGTATATAGTGGTTTTAAGGGAAAAGGAAAGGAAAGTAGGAGACTTACTTAATTTCCTCACTAAAATATGTATTCTTGATACATGTATCCTAAAAAGAAAAGGATTTATCTAAATTAGTATTATAAAAAATATGATTTAATTTGTTTTACATTATTTTTTCTTTCAAATAATATATATAAAATATTTGTATGGATTTGATTATGTAATGTCATATTCATTTGTCTTTTATTAAATTAAAACTTACATTCTTTTTTTTTATTGACCCTAATTTAACCTTCGATTCAATCATTTAGCCCTTGACCACCCTCTCACATGTTCGAGTCAATTTGATAACATTGCTAAATATTAACATTGACATATTGAAGAGTATAATATCTAAGATTAAATGTAGACACTAAGAAATTTGTACATCTATAATTTTCCATTGAAAATTGGCTCACTATAAGAAATTTGGGTTTTAGAGACAGCAATTTTTATATTTGAAAGTAGTAATTTTATCACAAAAAACTTTTAGAGATGAAATTTTTGTTGCAAAATCATTCTTGCTAGTTATATACATGGAAATATTGTATATTTGTCAAAATTTTTCCATAAAAAATTTGTCACAAATAAGCAATTTATTCCATTATAAAAAGTGAACAATATCTGCAACAAAATAGATTCAGAGACACACAATTTCATCGCAAATAAAATAAAAAATTCCATCAAGTAAATGAATTAAAATTTTAACATCTTGACTAGAGTTCCATACATCATGATAATTTAATTTTCGCATTAACTATATGTTCACTTTAGGAGAATAGTTATTTCATTCTCCCTCTCATTTAATATGATTTTCTATTCAAATATTCACTTACATTTTAAATACTATAATAGCCATTTCATATGAATTTTTATTACATAAGCAAAATAATGAATAGTAATTCATCTCTCTACCCCAAAAAAATGCAATTCAATGGTTTTTTTATTTTTATTTTTATTTTTTTTTTGACATTTTCTCATAAATGCTTCTATATTGGAAACACCATTACTACTACATCCATTATATAATATAAAAAATATTTTTTCTTATTAGGGATATAATAGATATTTTACTTTTATCATTAATTGATTCCCCACTTTTTATGAATGTCAACTAAGCAATGTAATATGAATGTAACAGTCATTATAACTCTTATGTTTATATTGAATTACAATTCAATTCCCCCTTAATTTTATATTGCAAAGTGAATGGGTTATAAATATTTTACTAATTATCCTTTGTTAACACGTTTATATCATTTATAATAACAACTTCCTAGGAGTCACTCATCTTGGAAGTACTCTTTCCTAAGTATATTTAACCTTAGAGTTTTGTGCAACTTGTAGCCGCAATATCAACTTATGTTTTCATAATTAAAGTTATATATATATATATATTTTATATTTACCTGATAATGTATAATAACATATCTAATATATAAAAAGTTAAATATAACAAAGAAATAAATATTATCATATTATTTTTAAAAGATTATTTATTATATCATATATTATTATATAAATATATATAATACTACCGAAAAACATAAATGCTTAATTTTTTATTACTTAATAAGTATTTTATAAGATATTAGTATATCAAATGGTATATAATATTATGTATAAGATAGAAAATTAAAATAATAATATATATAGTAATATATGTATTATTTATTTATGTACAAATAATATTTATTTTTAAAAATAGAAATAATCTATCTTTGAAAGTCAATATTGACATTTTTCAATATTAGTATTAGAGATGGACTTGTGAAAACGTGATTTTTTCTTATTGGTCCAAATTCATTGTAAATCTATTGCTAATCGATATTTTTGAAAAATAATTTTTTATTAAAAAATTTCTCTGTAAAACATAATTTTCATGTAGTGACTTATCTAAATGAAGAGAGACATTATATTAGTATTAAAAAATGTTGTCAAAAAGAGACTGGATATTTCTCAAATAAAATTGATAGTGATATGTATCGGTAAAACAAAAGGAAAAAAAAAAAAAAAAGGAGTTTGTTAACCAAAGATTATTGAATTTAAAAGTTTAGCGTGACGTTCTCATCTCTATTTTTCGACATGGTTGAATGTCTTGGTTTTGCTGATGACATAAAGGAGGACGATAAGACCTTCCTATATTGACAATGACATGGTAAAGAAAGAAAATCATCCGAGGCCATGGATGAGATTACGTACCTAGATGGCTATGATTCCTCAGTCCCCTCTTGTCCCCCACTACATTGGTACTCGTCCAATAATTTATGTTTTTATCCGGGTTATAAACTTAAATATTATTATTTAAAAAATATATACAAAATGTTATACCAATAAAAATTATTACTAAAATAGATTTCGAAAATGCAAATCACGTATGCGATTTTAGAGATACTGGAAAATTATATATTGAAGATGCAAGGTCTGCGTTTTCAATACAAAATAATTTTTTTTATGTCTTCAACCTTATAGAATCTTATTCTGCAAACTTATAAAGCTTATTACATTGCAAACCTATAAAATTATTATAAAAGCATGTCTACAAACCTGTAAAAGTGATATAATAAATTTACATAATATCATAACATGTGATTTGTAATACACAAGAAAAAATTTGCACCGACAATTTCTAATATAAATACAAATCCTCAGTTCATATGTCTACATTTCCATCTTTCAATTTTCTCTGCAAATTTCACTCTATATCGTTATTTGCAAATTTTTGTATTCATAATTTGTGTCTTATATAGGTTTTACTCTATTGAAATAAGTGTATGAAAATATCTTCATCAAGATCTTGGTATGTTTTCTTAAGAAAATTTTTATTTTTGTTACTGTTACACTACTTCAGATAAATGTAAAAAAAAACAAAGACATGTAAATATATATACTGCATAAATTTTATTGAAATAGTAGTTATTGTTAATTAACTATTAGTTAGTAATTAATTATTAATATATGATTAATTAACATTAGTAAATGAATTATGTATATATGTTATTATAATTTATTTTTGTAAACATAATCATTAAATTAAGTTATTGTTAATTAGCAATGATTAGTCCTTAATATATAATTAATTAATTATTATAAAATTAATTAGTAAAAAATATTTTTGTTGCAAATGTAAAATATTTGTATGGCTCAGCAGAATTAATCATAAAACTAAGTAGTTATTAATTATCTATTAATTAAATGTGATTAGTCGTTAATATGTTTTTAATTAATTAGTATAAAATTAATTAATGAAAAAATTTGTATTCATTGCAAATAAAAAATATTTGCATGGTTTTGTAGAATTAGTCATAAAAGTAGGTAGTTGTTAATTATCTGTTAATTAAAGGTAATTAGTTGTTAATTAATTGTTATAAAATTAATTAGTAAAAAAATTTGTATTTGTTGCAAAGTGAATATTTGTATGGTTTTGTACAGTGAGTTATAAAATTAATTAGTTATTAATTATCCATCAATCAAAGGGGATTAGTTATTAATATATCGTTAATTAATTGCTATAAAATTAATTAGTGAAAAAATTTGTATTGGTTGCAAATGTAAAATATTTGTATGGTTTTGTAGAATTAGTTATAAAAGTAAGTAGTTGTTAATTGTCCATTAATTAAATGTGATTAGTCATTAATATGCCATTAATTAATTGGTATAAAATTAATTAGTGAAAAATTTTGTACTCATTGCAATTGAGAAATATTTGTATGGTTTTATAGAATTAATCATGAAAGTAAGTAATTGTTAATTATCCATTAATTAAAGGTGATTAGTCGTTAATATGTTGTTAATTAATTGTTATAAAATTAATTAGTGAAAAATTTTGTATTTGTTGCAAAGTGAAAATATTTATATGGTTTTGTAGAATGAGTTGTAAAATTATTTAGTTATTAATTATCAGTTAATTAAAGGAGATTAGTCGTTAATATATCGTTAATTAATTACTATAAAGTTAATTAGTGAAAAGTTTTGTATTGGTTATAAATGTAAAATATTTGTATGATTTTGTGGAATTAGTTCTAAAAGTAGGTAGTTGTTAATTATCCATTAATTAAAGGTGATTAGTCGTTAATATGTTGTTAATTAATTAGTGAAAAATTTTGTATTCATTGAAAATGATAAATATTTGTATGATTTTATAGAATTAGTCATAAAAGTAAGTAGTTGTTAATTATTCGTTAATTAAAGGGAATTAGTCATTAACATATCGTTAATTAATTGCTATAAAATTAATTAGTGAAAAAATTTGTATTCATTGCAAATGAAAAATATTTATATGGTTTAATAGAATTAGTCATAAAAGTAAGTAGTTGTTAATTATCCATTAATTAAAGACGATTAGTCATTAATATGCTGTTAGTTAATTGATATAAAATTAATTAGTGAAAAATTTTATATTCGTTGCAAATTAAAAATATTTGTATGGTTTTGTAGAATTAGTCATAAAAGTAATTAGTTGTTAGTTATTCGTTATTTAAAGATGATTAGTCGTTATTATACTGTTAATTAATTAGTAAAAAATTTGGTATTCATTGCAAATATAAAATATTTGTATAGTTTTATATTATTAGTTATAAAAGTAAGCGGTTAATAATTATCTGTTTATTAAAGGCGATTAATTGTTAATATGTCGTTAATTAATTGTTATAAAATTAATTAGTGAAAAATTTTATATTTGTTGTAAATGTAAATTATTTATATAATTTGCATAATATATAGAGTCTAGACCTTTCGATCCTTCAATCTTGAGGCAGTAGGCGAGTCATTAATTGCAGGCTGTTTGGGATGGAGAGGTAATCGATCTTTCACTTATCAATTTTTTTATGTTGCATTAGAAATAAGAAAACATTTCACATGTTGTTGGCATAGGATCAAGCAACCCTCGCTGTTTGATAGTGTGAGTTGTCACTCCATCGCAACAAGCGTACCATCCTATTCGATGCTCAAATGGAGCTATACTTGCAACTAGCTAGATTAGAAGTCTAAGTTACTTATCGTATATACCCCTTGATTGGCACATAATTACAACATTGGTAGAGCGATGGTGTCTAGAGACGTACACATTCCATATGTCGATAGGGGAGTTTACAATTACACTATAGGATGTGGAGGTCCAATTAGGACTCCCCGTGGATGGACAAGTAGTTGCTTGGATTGGGGAGCGATATGTGAAGAACTGCTGGGGGGCAAGACTAGGCTCTAGTAGTAAGGGGGGTCACATTAGTATGATATGGCTTCATGATATGTTCTGGCTGATCCTACCAGATGCCGATGTTAAGCAAATACATCGAGCTACTTATGTGTACATACTACAACTCTTAGGGGGGTTTATCTTTGCCAATAAATTTAGCACCCTCATCCACGTGATGTGGTTACCTTTTGATGCACCTAAATGATCAAATTCAAGCACATGAAACCAATTGAAGATCCACTTCAATAAATCCAAAAAATGGCATGACAAACAATTCCCAAATGAACCCTAATTGTATGAACTCTTGCTATAATACCAAAAGATTATATGCCTTAATTTGATAAAAGCATATACACACAAATAATTGATGCAACCTGATGTGCCTAAAAAGGGATTAAGAACAACTAAAACAACCCAAATATCAACCTCAAAAGACAAGATCAAATTCGGTTCATAAGAGAGACAATTTGCATGAACCCTAATTGATGGATGATGAATCAAATGACAAAATCAATGAGATGAAATCCACAAAGATGATAATCCTCAATTGAATCAATTAACTAACTTAAATTCTAAGAGAATCCCAATCAACAATAAACAAATTCAAACCATGATCCTCTTTACAACAAAGAAATTCCATGCTATAAGTATAATGACAAATTGATAGTATTAACAAGTGCTAAAAACCAATCAATTATGCAATGATAATTTGATTACAAATGCAATCAAAATCTGTCTAAGAAGACTTCAATCCAACCTTAGATATGAATCACTAGAGATGAAAAGAAACACAACAATAAGAAATTGATATAACTCACAATTTCCCCTTGTTGCATTCGCCACAATTCCAATTCTTAGGATTGAAATTGATAAGAGAAATTGAACTAGGAAGAACCCTAATTCCCTTTAGGGAATGGCCTTCTCAAACCTTGCTTTAAGAAAGTATTTATACTTGCTCCCTTTACGGTTAGAAAATACACAAAATTACAACTATGCCACTTTTAGGGTGGTCAATCCTAAATGAAAATTACAATCAAAATGAAAGTGTCCCAAAAGCAAATACAACATAAAATAGTCCATAGAACAATTACGAAGTACAAAAAATTATAAATCTTCAGGAGCCAATGCTTCGAAATGGAAACAATCGCAACGGGCCTTTGAATGCAAATCTGATGATGTCCTGTGGTCATCAACTAATGTAGGACATGTTGGCATCCCATGGAGAATTATTATCGTACCTGTAAGATTATTTCTCAAGTACTTATTAGATAAAAAGAAATAAAGTAGAATATAAGTGATTTAGATCATCATCTAAATTTAGTTCTGAAAGCATATACGGTGCCAGAATATTTCCCATCATCTCCTCGGGCTTCTAAAAGATTTGCCCTCAAATCTAGAGGAAAATTTTTGGAACTGAACCCTAATATCTCTATTGGCCTACTCTCCCGGCTATTAAATGTAGCGGAAGTACTTCTAATATGTTCCTAAAATTGATGTACCTTAGATGGAGTCATAGGTGACAGTACTATGTGAGACTCACCTATACTGAACATGTAGGTGTTTCTAAATCTATCATGTAACACCTGCCGATCAAACAACCAGGGTCTACCCAACGGCAAATGGAATGCATGCATAGGAATTACATCACATAGGATCTCATTGTAATATTTTTGCCCAACACTCATAGGCACCTTCGCCCTTAGCGTAACATACATACAGCCTTGATTATCCAACCAATGCAAGTTATAAGGGCTAGTAGACAAATATAATTTGTCTACCAGTGCAACAGGTATAAAATTCGTGTAACTACCACTATCAATGATGAGAACACAAAGGTTACCTCTGATCCTACAAGAGGTGTGAAATATATTCTCTCTCTAAATGTCTCTAGCATTGGGAGATATGGTTAGAGCCCTGCGTAACACATTAATAAGTAGATATTGTTCACCTATACGCTCCTCATGTGTTTTTGCAGTCTGGTCATCATAATACTCCTCTAGTGCTATTGGTAAATCTATAGGATCAGTCTGTTCCTCATCAACCTCAACATCGTCCCCAGCGCCTTCCATAATGGTCACCACCCTCTTATTTAGACACTGTGCTGCCATATGCTTGAATCCTATGCATTTAAAGAATTTGATCTAGTGTGCTTTTCCACTAGTAGATTTGGGAATAGTCTGCCTCACATCTGGTGCTATTACCTCTTTACCTTTCCCAGTAGGTATATTTTCTCTAGCAGTGTTTGGGGTAGTTTTGTCTATTGCTCTCACTGTCTCACCTACCGCCTTTGTCCCCCCTGATCGACTGTCAGTTGCTATGGGTCTGGTAATAGTATTGGGCCTACTACTTAGAGCCCTGAACAAGTTGGACCTCCTTTGCCTCTCCACTTTCAAGGCCAACTGAATAGCCTCATCAAGTGTACTATAGCGTTGCAGCTCAACAACACACGCTATCTCATATTTCAAACTTGAGACGAAGCGTGCTACGGTTTGTTCTGGAGGTTCGATTGACCCATATTTAATCATGAGGGTTTCAAATTCCTACACATAATCATCCACTGTCTTGCCTCCCTGCCTCAAAGTCTACAGTCGCATAAATAGTTCCTGTTTGTAGTGCTCAGGAATAAATCTTTTTCTCAACACCCTTTTCATATCCCTCCATGTTTGAATCTCAGCCTCCCTATGCCTATGCCTGTTGATAATCAAATTCTTCCACCATAGTACAGCGTATCCTGTAAACTCGACAGCAGCCAATCGGACTCTGGAATTATCATCAATCTCATAACATTCAAAGAGACCCTCAACCTTATCCTCCCAGTCCAAATAATCATCAACTGATCCTTTGCCATCATAAGAAGGCATCTGCAGCTTCACATACTCCAATCTCCGAAGTGGCCTGAAATCCCTATTCTAATATAGATTAGCCCTAAAGTTGTCATCCCTTTCTTCCTTGTAAGGATGATGATCCCCATCCATCGTTCTATTCGGATTTCCATCTCCCACTGCACTGTCTCTTTGAGGGTTCTATGGAGCTACTCAAGTTGGTGCCTATAGGTTTACTATTGGTGGTTGTGGTAATGCCATCCTATCAATCCTAGTTGCCAAAGTAGCAACTATGGTAGTAAGATCCTAGAGCTGTTCTTCTAAAGTCCTCTTACTTGCAATATTATGACCCTGAGCTCCACCAACCTGGCTATTGGCTTCATTGCCAATTCCCCCATTCACACTTTCGTTGGATATGTTGTAATTTAAGAAGTAATCCTACAAATTTCAGCACACTCCTTCAACAACACCAACCCACACGTTTAACAACCACGATAATGCAATAGCTCACGTTCCAAAAAGAATTATAGGAACAAAGTAATAATTTAGTACTCCAAGTAAAGTTCAATAAATGAAGTGCACACAAAACTACTTTTAAGTAGTTAGAATTAAATTCAACTACGAGTACTTAAGTAACTAGTCAATTACTTTCACACTTTAATGATTAGTTTGAATTTCAAATTTTACTACTCACTTTTCTTTTTCTTGCCTTGGTTTCTCACCACTCAAATACACAATTGGTAGCAATTAAATACATATACAATATTCAATTCACCACCACACAACTCCCTTTCTACTTATGGTCCCAATATGTTTATGCCACTAGCAACAATTATCTTTACAACATACACCAAAACTCACGCCAAATGCACACACTCTTCACTAAATTTGCAAAAACACAACTCTACATACACACCTCTTAAGTCATGATGTAACAACCTCTCTAAATACAACACAATTTCACTTCAAAACACAACACCACAACACAACAACAAATTCAAATGAACACCCTTAATGCACTTTCCATAAATGGTAAGATTCAATTTCAAATTCAAATGAAATGTAATCAATACCACTCAATAACTACTTCAAGCTTAATGGATGTATTTGAATTTCAAACAATTTTCTATTTTTCCACTCAAATTCAAATCTGGAAATTATAACTTATTCTCCCCAATTCCGAATTAACAAAGGTCACACTTCTCTTTTCACCACAAAATATTGTATTTCCAATTCCACAATCAAACACTAAGACATAAAATTCTTACTCCCCTTCCCTTCATGGAAAATTCAATAACAAAGAAGCTACAATAAGATATCCACTTTGCCACACACAACACTACAACACATGGCAATAATTTCAAAAACAACACTCTTGTAGGCTTCAAATTTCACTTCCCTCAAATGATGACAATGATGATTTCCCTTAAACCAATCACGATCAACTTAAGGAGACAAATAATATGGTAAGTACTCTACGTCCACAACAATTAACAACAAGGAAATCACTTCAACAACACAATTTGATGTGCCTAATCACACTTTAAAGCACATTCAAAAGACTTAAGAAAAGATATCTCAAGTCTAGGCAAAATCGAATCCCAAAAATGGCACTTTTCTAGTGAACCCTAATGTTGAAATGATGAAATTCAACCTACTAATGATATAATCTGAATACCAAAATGGAAATGGATTCTAATAACACTTCTAATATCATATAATCCACGAAAATCAAGCCTCAATTTGACAAAGAAAACCGTGAAGGAAGATCCCTTTTCTAAATGGTGAAATTCACGCTAGCAAAAAAATCCTTAATGATGAATTGAATCAACTTGATAATTCTTTCAAATAATCAAATGAATTCGTGTACAATAAGATGTAAATCTGACCAAGAACTATCTCTAATCAACCCTAGATACAACACACTAGAGAGGAAAAGAAATCACAACAAGTAGGAATTGATATGACTCACAAATTCCAATTGTTGCACTCGCCACAATTTCAAGTCTTGGAATTGAAATTGATAAGAGTTGGAACCAAGGTATGAACCCTAATTCACACGTGAAAAGAGAGTGTATGTTCTGCAAAAATAAGCTCCCTAAACCCTCTCTTAAGCAAGTATTTATACTTGCTACTTCTAGGGTTAAAAAGTGCTCAAAATTACTAGTTTGCCACTTTTAAGGTGACTAACCCTAAATGAAAGTTACATGGAAATAAAAGTGTCCCAAAACCAAAATACAACCAAAATAGTTCAATAAAAATTTACAAGATACAAAATAACATAAATCTTCATGATCCAATGCCTCAGAATAGAGAACAATCGCAGCGGGCCTTTGATTGTTACCCAGAAAAATGTCTTGTGTCCAACTGAAGTTGTAGGAGATTTTGGCATCCCATGGAGATATATAATTGTACCTGTAAGATTATTCTCAAAGTTTATTAGAAATAAAAACATAAGATAAAAGATGACCAATTTGGTTAATCATCCAGATTGGGTTCTGAAAAGGTTGACAGTGCCAGAATTTTTCCCATCATCTCCTCGGGCTTCTGAAAGATTTGCCCTCAAATCTAGAGGATCAATTGTGGAATTGAACCCTAGGATCTCTGTTGTTCTGCTTCCCCGACTAACCATGGTAGTGGACGGCTGCCTGACCTCTTTCTGAAAACTCTCGACCTCAGATGGAGTCATTGGTAATAGGATTATGCGTGTCTCGCCCATGCTAAACATGTAGGTATTTTTAAACCCATCATGTATCACCCGTCGATCATACAACCAGGGCCGACCCAACAGCAAATGGAATGCATGCATAGGAACTATATCACAAAGGATCTCATCATGATAATCCTGCCCGACACTCACTGGAACCTTTGCCCTAAGGGTAACATGCATACTACCTCTATTATCCAGCCAATGCAAATGATAAGGACTAGGATGAGATATAGTAGACAGTTGAAATTTGTCTACTAGTGCAGCAGATATAACATTTGTGCAACTACCACTATCAATGATGAGTACACAAAGGTTACCTCTGATTCTGCAAGAGGTATGAAATATGTTCTCCCTCTGAATATCACTGACATCAGGAGATGTGGACAAAATCCTGCGTAATACATTGAGGGATAGATATTTTCCTCCAGTATGCTCCTCAGGTGCATTTGCATTCTGATCATCATAATATTCCTGCAATACTGTTGGTAGATCTGTAGGCTCAATCTGTTCATGGTCATCCTCAGTATCCTCTCCAATGTCTTCCATAATAGTCATCACCCTCTTATTTGGACACTGTGCAGCCATATGCCCAAATCCCATGCATTTAAAACATTTAATCTGGCGTGCTTTCCCACTAGTAGATCCGGGAACAGTCTGCCTCGTTTCTGGTGCCATGACCTCTTTACCCTTCCCAGTGGGTAAGTTTTCCCTGATGATGGTTGGGGTAGTAGTGTCCACTGTCTTGACTCCCTCACCAACCGCCTTTGCTCCCCCTGATCGACTGTCGGCTGATATGGGTCTATTAGTAGTATTGGGCCTGCTGCTAGGAGCCCTAAAGAAGTTGGACCTCCTCTGTCTCTCTACTTTTAAGGCCAACTGAATAGCCTCATCAAGTGTGGTGTAGCGCTGTAGCTCAACAATACACGCTATCTCATATTTTAAACCTGAGACAAATCGTGCTATAATTTGTTCCGGAGGCTCAACAGACCCACACCTAATCATAAGGGTCTCAAATTCCTGCACATAATCATCCACCGTTTTTCCCCCCTGCCTTAAAATTTGCAGTCGCATAAACAGCTCCTGTTTGTAGTGCTCAGGAATGAACCTCTTCCTTAACAACCTCTTCATATCCCTCCAGGTCTGAACCTCAGCCTCTCCATCCCGACGCCTATTGATGATCAGATTCTTCCACCAAAGTGCAGCATACCCTACAAATTCAACTGCAACCAATCTGACCCTGGTATTGTCGTCAATCTCATAACATTCGAAAAGACCTTCGACCTTATCCTCCTAGTCCAGGTACTCATCTACTGATCCCTTACCATCATAAGATGGCATCTGTAGTTTCACATATTCCAAACCCCGAGGTGGCCTGAAATCCCTATTCTGATTTAGGTTGACTCCAAAATTGTCATCTCTCTCTTCCACTACTCTGTTTCGATGAGGGTTTTGTGGAGCTACTCGAGGTGGTGCCGGTTGGTTTACCACTGGTGGTTGTGGTAAAGTCATCCTATCAACTCTAGTTGCTAGTGTAGCAACCATAGTAGTAAGCTCCTGAAGTTGTTCCTCCAGAGTTCTTCTGCTTGCTACATTACATCCATGTCCTCCACCAACCTGGCTATTGGCTTCTTCACCCAATCCCCCATTCACACTATCATTAGACATATTTGTAGATCCTTGTATATTGTTTCTCAAAATGATATGATTCAAGGATATACACTTCCACTACAATACTTCCTTAAACTTCACACAATGGTAACTACAAAAGACAAACAACAAACCCACTTAATGTTACAATTTATAATTTCAACTCACGTGTAATACTCTCCTCCACAACAAGCCACAAGTACACGGTGTAGCAAAATTAATTTCCACAAGTTTACTCCATGGCAACACACAAGCAACAACTACAATTAATATGTAATACTTCCATGGCAACAACCAAGTGAACAATGAATACAAGTAATCTTCAACTCCCACGGAAAATAATGAAGACAAGAGATTAATAAGTAGCTTTCCAAAATGAATTCCGAATCCTACTATAGGCAGCAACTTACAATTTGAATTTCAAATAACTTCACTTATTGCAAGCCTTCCTCAATTGGTAACAATGAATTCAAATTCAAATAGCAATCATTAACTCCCACAACTTAATTGCATATGATTTGAATTCAAATAATTCCTTACTAACCACACTTAATGTAATCTGCAAATTTAACTTCACAAATTCAGAATTACACAAGGGAATTCAAATAACAATCTTCACAACTCCACACGCCACAAGCTATACGGCAACAATTGGTAAGTTTCACAATTCAAATAATTTGCTAAGGTAATTCCACTTTGTATTTCGGCTCTTCCACGTGAATTAGTATCCACAAAGTGATCTAATAACCTTCCCAAATCAACTCCAATAATCAGCAAATTAAATCCCAATCCAAAACAATTTCACAATCTCAAACTACAACAACAACAACAACTACACAATTGCGTTTTTTTTTTTTCCACTTGATCAACCCTAATTGTTGATCACTTCCACGAAATTAATACAACCAATTCCCTTCTCTCAACAAGATCTCTGATACCAAAAAGATGATGTGCCTAATCACACTTTAAAGCACATTCAAAAGACTTAAGAAAAGATATCTCAAGTCTAGGCAAAATCGGATCCAAAAAATGGCACTTTTCTAGTGAACCCTAATGTTGAAATGATGAAATTCAACCTACTAATGATATAATCTGAATACCACAATGGAAATGGCTTCTAATAACACTTCTAATATCATATAATCCACGAAAATCAAGCCTCAATTTGACAAAGAAAACCGTGAAGGAAGATCCCTTTTCTAAATGGTGAAATTCACGCTAGCAAAGAAATCCTTAATGATGAATTGAATCAACTTGATAATTCTTTCAAATAATCAAATGAATTCGTGTACAATAAGATGTAAATCTGACCAAGAACTATCTCTAATCAACCCTAGATACAACACACTAGAGAGGAAAAGAAATCACAACAAGTAGGAATTGATATGACTCACAAATTCCAATTGTTGCACTCGCCACAATTTCAAGTCTTGGAATTGAAATTGATAAGAGTTGGAACCAAGGTATGAACCCTAATTCACACGTGAAAAGAGAGTGTATGTTCTGCAAAAATAAGCTCCCTAAACCCTCTCTTAAGAAAGTATTTATACTTGCTACTTCTAGGGTTAAAAAGTGCTCAAAATTATAAGTTTGCCACTTTTAAGGTGGCTAACCCTAAATGAAAGTTACATGGAAATAAAAGTGTCCCAAAACCAAAATACAACCAAAATAGTTCAATAAACATTTACAAGATACAAAATAACATAAATCTTCATGATCCAATGCCTCAGAATAGAGAACAATCGCAGCGGGCCTTTGATTGTTACCCAGAAAAATGTCTTGTGTCCAACTGAAGTTGTAGGACATTTTGGCATCCCATGGAGATATATAATTGTACCTGTAAGATTATTCTCAAAGTTTATTAGAAATAAAAACATAAGATAAAATATGAGCAATTTGGTCAATCATCCAGATTGGGTTCTGAAAAGGTTGACAGTGCCAGAATTTTTCCCATCACAATTGAAATAATTCAATTCTTCAATACACAATTTCGGATCAAGGTGATAAGAACCCTAAATTTCCGAATTCCAAATTGAAAATCCCTCCTCTTAAATCTCAAGCTCTGATACCAAAAGATGATGTACCAAAAAGGGGATTAAGCACAGCCAAAACAACCCAAATATCAACCTCAAAAGACAAGATCAAATTTAGTTCACAAGAGAGACAATTTGCGTGAACCCTAATTGATGCATGATGAATCAAATGATAAAATCAAGGTGATGAAATACACAAAGATGATAATCTTCAATTGAATCAATTAACCAACTTAAATTCTAAGAGAATCCCAATCAACAATAAACAAGTTCAAATCGTGATCCTCCTCACAACAAAGAAATTCCACGCCACAAGTATAATGACAAATTGATGGTATTAACAAGTGCTAAAAACTAATCAATTATGCAATGATAATTTGATTACAAATGCAATCCAAATCTGTCCAAGAAGACTTCAATCCAACCTTAGATATGACTCACTAGAGATAAAAAGAAACAAAACAATAAGAAATTGATATAACTTACAATTTCCCCTTGTTGCACTCGCCACAATTCCAATTCTTGGGATTGAAATTGATAAGTGATGTGCTCAAAACCAAGCCCAAGCACATGCAAATGAATCAAAGAAACAACCTCAACTCACAAATATGAACCGATTCAAAAAGACCATGAAATTTCGTGAACCCTAATGGAGATTTAATGAAATCCAAAGGTTCAAAGATGCAATCAACAAACCAACAATGATAAACTTCTCCAATTAACAATAATTGCAAGTGAAATCCACGTGAAATACACCAAGATAACAAGATCCAATTCCGTGATTCTCCTCTTCCAACAATGACCAATTCACATCACAAAATGAATCAAAAATTGATGATGATAACAAATGCTAAAACCATTCAATCTTATAACATGATAGTTGATTAAAAATGCAATCAAAATCTGACTAAGAACATCCAATTCAACCCTAGATATGACTCACTAGTGATAAAAAGGAAACACAACAAAGAAGGAATTGATATTACTCACAATTTCTCTTTGTTGCACTCGCCACAATTTCAACTCTTGGAAATTGAAATTGATAAGAGAAAATGGAAATAGGGAAACCCTAAGCCCTCTCACGAAAGTGTGATGTCAATTCTAAAAATTTTGGCCTCCTCAAACCCTACTTTAAGTAAGTATTTATACTTGCTCCCTTTAAGGTTAGAAAATGCACAAAATTACAACTATGCCACTTTTAAGGTGGCCGGTCCTAAATGACAATTACAATAAAAAAATGAAAGTGTCCCAAAAGAAAATACAACATAAAATAGTCCAAATAACAATTACAAAATAAAAGAAAATAATCTTCATCATGCAAGATCTTCCATAGGATTCGTCGGCCCAACTCATCGCCGATTCAGGTCGGTCCATGGATAACCCATAAGTTTAGTCTGAGTGAGTTTGTCCATCGCCCTATAAAATATGATAAGTGTACTTGTTGGAATATATAATACATGAATAAGATAAAAGAGGTTAGTAAACGAATAATTCTAGGGTCGATTTGCTCAAAAATGGACCCTCATCGCCAAGATTCGAAATCTTTTAGTTCTTGCCCTAATGATATGCCTTGTCGGATTTTGATTCCTATCATCTCCTCGGGCTTCAAAAAGATTTTTCCTCAAATCTGATAGATCAAATGCAGTAGAGACTCTATTTCCTCTTAGCAAGCCACCTGAAGAAAAATCACTATAGAATCCCAAAATCTGAAATACCACGAGTGGTGATTGTTTTCTCTCCTCCATTTCTGGGATGTATCTCATCTACAACACAAATAATGCTCCATTATCCACTAGAGTCGCCCCTATGTCAACCTGTTCCACTGAAACTGTTTCCTCCTTTTCTAGCTCATTTGTATGTCGCTGATCCTCATGATCTTCTAATGGTTGGTCCAACTGCTCATTACCCTCTAAAACCTCTGAAGGTAAACATAACTGTCTCTGAATAGCCTAGCTCTCTAGTGGTTTGCTCATCTGACTATGATCATCAAGATCCCCTGAAGGTTGGCACATCAGTGTCTGATAAATTTTATGCTCTAAGGGTTGGCTCGTGTCACTAAAGCCCTCAAGAACCTTTGAAGATTAGCATGCCTGCATCTACACAGTTTAGTCCTCTAAAGGTTTGATCATGTGGCTATGATCCTCAAGAATCTGTGATGGTTGTTTTGTCTGTCTTTACATCTTCTGGACCTCTGATGGCAACATAGGGTTTAATACTATACGTTTACCATCCTTTTTGAACATATAAGTATTTCTATACCCATCATGTAATACCATCCTGTCATATAGCCATGGTCTACCAAGTAATATATGGGATGTACAAATAGGAAGAATATCACATTAAGCTCATCACAGTACTTGTCCCCTATACTGAAGGGTACCCTAGCCTTTTGGGTCACACAAAGACTATCATGATCATTTAACCAATGTAATGAATAGGGTTCGGGATGTGGGATAGTTTCAAGTTTCAACTTCGATACTAATGATGCAGCTACAACATTAGTACAACTACCACCATCAATAATGATTACGCACAAGTTTCCTTGTACCCTACAAGAAGTATGGACAAGTTTTCTCTTTGTCCCCCATCAATGGTTGGAAAAGAAGTCATGTCCCGACGTAATACATTAGTAAACAAATATAACTCATTTGACATTTTTGCTAACTAACTTCAACAACCACAATACACTTCACCATACTACAGCAACACACCCTTACACACCCACGGTGCTCACACTCAACTAATACAAGAAATGTTTATTGGTACTTCAAATAAAGTCAAGTGAAATAATTGAAGCACAAATAAATAATTCTTGGTACTTCAAGTAAAGTTAAATAAATGAAGTGCACACAATTATTTCTAAGTAGTTAAGAATTAAATTCAACCACAAGTGTTAAGTAATGAGTTCAATTACTTTCACACTTTAATTGCTTTATTTGAATTCAAATTCCACTACTTAACTTTCCTTTTCTTACTTTGGATTCACACTAATTAACTTCACAATGGGCAACACTTAAACACAAGCACAAAAATACACAACTCACCACCACACAACTCCCCTTTTAGCTTACAGTTCCACAATTATTCACGCCACCAACAACAAGTATCTATACAACACACATAAGAACTAACGCCAGTTACACATACCATTCACTAAATGTACAAAAACACAACTCTACACACACACCTCTTTAAATCACGATACACTTTCCCACTTCTACACAAAAAATCAAACCACAACTTCAAAGTAAAAGGCAGCTCAACTTTCAAATTCAAAATGAGCTCAATAAGTGCAAGATTCCACAAATGGTAAGAAGTTATTTCAAATTCAAATGACACACAATTAACTATGACTTTAGCCTCAATGTGCAGCACCTCTTCCCCTTCACGATTTGCTATCCATGTACTACACTCTCACACTTTAGCCTCAATGTGCAGCACCTTACTCCACACAACTTCCACAAATTCACACCACTTTATAACACCTTAAGTGCAACACACTCACACCACCACTTACACAATATACACACAATGCACTTAATTCAAACAACAACAACAACACTCACGGTGCAACACCTTCTTCTCAATACACACAACACAAACTTCACCGATTCGCTACTTTTCCTCACAGCAAGTTCAAGGACAACATGTTGCAAATTCTTCACTTCAAACACAATTTCAAACCGCAACTTAGTAAACAAGGCAGCAACAAATTCAAATGAACTCACTTATTGCAAGCTTTCCACAAATGGTAAGAAGCCACTTTCAAATTCAAATGAACACACAATAACTTCTATTACTTAATGTATGTTTTGAAAATCAAATAGCTTCCATATAATCCACACAATTCAAATCTGAAAATTGTAAAACTATACTCTTATCTCCGAAAATGCTCACAACAATAATCCACTTCAACAATTGAACATTACTCTTCTAGACTTCAAATTTCAACTTCCTTAAATGATCACAATGATCACTTCCCTTTAATCAATCACGATCAACTCAAGAAGAAAAAAGCAATTACAAATGCTCTACGTCTACATCAAAAAGAAACAATCATAACACCTTAAGAACATAATCAAATACTTCAATTTCCACTTCTACAATTCGATTCAAGATAATAATACAACAACCCTTAATTTTTGGAATCTCAATTGACAAATCCGTCCTCTTAAACCTCAAGCTCTGATACCAAAAGATGATGTGCTCAAAACCAAGCCCAAGCACATGCAAATGAATCAAAGAAACAACCTCAACTCACACATATGAACCGGTTCAAAAAGACCATGAAATTTCGTGAACCCTAATGGAGATTTAATGAAATCCGAAGGTTCAAAGATGCAATCAACAAACCAACAATGATAAAATTCTCCAATTAACAATAATTGCAAGTGAAATCCACGTGAAATACACCAAGATAATAAGATCCAATTCCGTGATTCTCCTCTTCCAACAATGACCAATTCACGTCACAAAATGAATAAAAAATTGATGATGATAACAAATGCTAAAACCGTTCAATCATATAACATGATAGTTGATTACAAATGCAATCAGAATCTGACCAAGAACATCCAATTCAACCCTAGATATGACTCACTAGTGATAAAAAGGAAACATAACAAAGAAGGAATTGATATTACTCATAATTTCCCTTTGTTGCACTCGCCACAATTTCAACTCTTGAAAATTGAAACTGATAAGAGAAAATGGAAATAGGGAAACCCTAAGCCCTCTCACGAAAATGTGATGTCAATTCTGAAAATTTTGGCCTCCTCAAACCCTACTTTAAGCAAGTATTTATACTTGCTCCCTTTAGGGTTAGAAAATGCACAAAATTACAACTATGCCACTTTTAAGGTGGCCGGTCCTAAATGACAAATACAATCAAAAAATGAAAGTGTCCCAAAAGAAAATACAACATAAAATAGTCCAAATAACAATTACAAAGTAAAAGAAAATAGTCTTCATCATGCAAGATCTGCCATAGGATTCGTTAGCCTAACTCATCGTCGGTTTAGGTCGGTCTATGGATAACCCACAAGTTGAGTCTGAGTGAGTTTGTCCATCGCCCTATAAAATATGATAAGTGTGCCTATTGAAATATATAATACATGAATAAGATAAAAGAGGTTAGTAAACGAATAATTCCAGGGTCGATTTGCTCAAAATGGGCCCTCATCGCCAAGATTCGAAATCTTTTAGTTCTTGCCCTAATGATATGCCTTGTCGGATTTTGATTCCTATTAATAAGAGAAATTGAGCTAGGAAAAACCCTAATTCCCTCACGTAAAGTGTATGTTCAAATCTGAAAAAAATGGCCTTCTCAAACCCTATTTTAAGCAAGCATTTATACTTGCTCCCTTTAGGGTTAGAAAATACATGAAATTACAACTATGCCACTTTTAGGGTGGCCGGTCCTAAATGAAAATTACAATCAAAATGAAAGTATCCCAAAAGAAAATACAACATAAAATAGTCCATAGAACAATTACGAAGTACAAAATATTATAAATCTTCATGAGTTAATGCTTTGAAATGGAAACAATCGCAGCGAGCCTTTGAATGCAAATCTGATGATGTCCTATGGCCATCAACTAATGTAGGACATGTTGGCATCCCATGGAGAATTATTATTATACCTGTAAGATTATTTCTCAGATACTTATTAGATAAAAAGAAATGAAGTAAAATATGAGCGATTTGGATCATTATCCAAATCTAGTTCTGAAAGCATATACGGTGCCGGAAAATTTCCCATCACTGCTCTGCTTGATATATTAGTTTTCTCAAGTAAGTATGTATGGTTGGTGACTCTTCTTCTGGTACTTCATCTCCCTTGTTCTCACTCTCCTCATTTTCTTCATCTAAACTCTCCTCATTATCGCTACTCTCCTGCTCAACACCCATTTCACCATCGGTGTCAGTTGCCGCCTCCGCTCCCACATGAACCATGTACGGATCCTATGTGTTTGGTCATTGTAATACTGGAGTAACTGCTCTATCTATTTCATCCTCATCATTCACTTCCATCGGGGTTGGAGTTGAGGGTTGAAATGTCGATGACTTTGGCTGCATTTCTGCAATGTTATGTAACAAATGTGGTTGATTGCTTGTATCGAATGTCTATCTTACAGAGGGTCCTCTCGAATTGTTAGAAATTCTTATGAATAATTATTGTATGCCATGATCTCCATATGATTCAGCCATTTCAATAAAATTTTCAACATCTTTGTCGTCTCTAATTGTCATCAATGTATAACATGTATTACCCCCATGGAATATAGGAATCTTGTGAATTATCTCAACCCCTACTTCGATTATATCAACTCCAATGCTACGAAATATTCTATATAAAAATTCGCTATAGTTGATGTTTTTCTTCATTTTCAACTTCTTTATCGAATTCCTATCATACTCTAGCCCCTAGTTACCAGCTACAATATTTCTAATGCATAGATCATCAACTTCACGTGATCAGTCATTCTTTCCCTATTCATAGTATATATAAATTATAAAATTTAAAATAAATATGACAATTTTCAATAACAACATTCTAAAAATTAAAAAAAAAATTCCATAACATTTCAAATATTAAAATTTTTCCCATTATTACCAAACGATTTTTTTTTTAATTTTGTCAGATGTTATTTTTTAATAACATTTTTGCTACTAAAAATTTCAACCATTTCTGTATCATTTTACAATACTGTAAAAATTATTTCACATTCCAAATATTACAAATTTTCATCAAAACATTTTTTTTATATTTTCAATAACAACATTCATAATATTTACACATAAAAAATTCCTGTCATTTCTAATTTTAATTTTTCCCATTATTTCTAAATATTTGTCCAAAATTATTTTTTAATAAATTTTTCCACTAAATATTTCAAAGATTTCCGTATTATTTTATAATACTGCAACAATTATTCCACATTCTACATATTTTATATTCTTTACAATAATAAATCCTCATTCTAATATAAAAATCAATATTACATGTTATGCATTGCAATATCTATATAAACCATATTTAATAAATTATAATCTAAAAACACCCAGTAATATTTTTTATAAAATATACAATTATAATAATATTTTTCTAAAATCTTATATAAAATACAAACACAAATAAAAAAAACTTCAACACAGATAAAAAAAATTCAACTTTTCTAAAAAAACACATACCACAATTAATTAGTTGTTCATAAACCACTTAAATCTAAGCAAATTCTTTCTTTTTTGTGCAAAATCACTTCTTCTTCTTTCTCTTTCCTAAGTGCGAACAAGAGAGAAATTAGATTTGGGTGGGTATTTTCTATGTGTTCTGTCTGATGGTTAGTATATTTATATTTTTTAGTATTTATTCTCTTAAAAATTAGTATTTATTCTCTTAAAATAGGTATAGATTCAATTTTTTTACTAACCTAAATGCCTATATGTAAATTTCAGCAAGCATGGATAATTACAAGGCAATTTACTCCATATTCTTTAAATATATTTAATTAATGAAATTAATTAATGTAAAAAAACTGAAATGTAAAAAAAAAAGAAAGGAAATTGATCTAAAAGGCAAGGGCAACCCCTGCACTTGGGTGGTCGACATCAATCATTTGTTTTAATGGGTCGTGTGACTAAACAATAATGATGAGTGAATATCTACCGTGTTATAAATCCTTTCTTACTTATAGTTTTTGACTTTTGGGGATGGTAGACAGTTACTAAACACCATACAATATTGGGTGACTCTCATAAGATAGCGAGTGACTACTTGTCATCATGGATAGTTTGCGTAACCCACTCACAATAATAAACCACAACCCACTTGAAAAAAACAAAAATGGTTGTTGTCCAACTTCTATTGCCCTTGAGTGGCTATTGGCTAACAATAATCCTTGTGCTTTTAAACTAATTTTCTTTTCTTTTTAAATTTTATTATTCTTTTTTTTTATTAATTCAACATATTAAAAGAATATAGGATAATTTCTATATTAGTCTCCACGTTAGCGGCAATTTACACAATGATAACAGAGAGAGCAAAAAAATAAAGTTGATGCTTGTTTCAGGGTAAGCTAACTTTTAAAAAAGCTAAAAATTCACGCAATTTTTTAAAATTTTAAGAGTTATCGTAAAATTTACCTCGTTCGTTTAAAGAAAAGCTTAAAACAAATATAATTGGGTTGACATGGTAAATGAAACTTCTAAATAATTCACTTCATCGTTCGAAGTTATTTTGCTTGGGAAATGCAAATTTAATTCTACGCTAATCAAGATCCGATTTTATGCACATGTTTTTGGAATGAGATGGGAGAAAGTGAATTTTCATATGAAAGGGGGTAAGCTATATTATTTTGCATGCAATTTTGAGGCGTATGTTCATTTCATTTCCATTCAATGTGTTGCGAGTACGACTAAAAAAATATTGAGTGATAATTTTATATAATAAAAAACTAGGTTACGCAGCTTACTGCTTTATTTCCATGATTCTTTGAATTCATTGTTTTAGAAAAAAAAAATCTCCACTATAAAATCATATACACATTATACTTATCATCACATCATAATTTGAAAGGATGATATTTCGTATAGTCGTGAATAAAGAATTTTAGTCACATGATACAATACAAATATAAGGACAAAACTACAACTAGATTACTCCTTTAGCGCAATGTTATTAAAATAAAAATGAGCAGAACTGATAGATTAGTTAATTTGATGAGAGATAAACCTCAATTCCACCATCATGATACCAATATGTTAAGACTTCATGCGGCCATCAAATTTTCAAATATTCACTCTGTACATTACAAACTCTCAAGAATCAAATTCTTCGATACCCTAACCTCGCTTTGGTACCAAATTGCTAACGCAGAATCTGAGTATACGATTGTAAATTATACAATAAGTAAAAAGAAAAAGCAAAACAAAGGAAATTTATGTGAAAAACTCCAAAACAATAAATTAAAAAAAAAAACTGCACGATGATTGAATCAAACTACAATGTAACAATAATGTTATAATGATTTTGTCACAATCTTATAGCATTATTTCCTCTAATAGAGTTCCTTAGATTTTGTAATCTCTCACTTCTTCCACCCAAAAATACATAAGAATGTACACACAGGGTTACAAAAGTTTGAATTGTAATATACAAAATAAGAAAAAATTTAAGCCATAAAAAAATATATATAAAGTAAAAAACTATCAATGATGTAATGACCTTGATTAGCCTTTTGTCTATTTGTTTGCTTAAATTCTCTTGAATAATATAGTCTCATGTAAGTTAAAGAGATAAATACAATAACTCTCCACCTCGAATTGAATTTGTACAACCTAACAAACCTACTCACATAAACCTAAGCAACATTTGCAAGTTAACTCTTTTGATTTGGTCTTCCTTATTACTTGCTTCTACACCATCTAATGCATTGTACATATCCATAAGTCTCTGTCATTCAAAGCTTAATTGGTGTCATTTGTCTACACTAATAACTATGCCCAACTATGGCCACTGATACTCTCAATACCTCTTTACTTTTCCCAACGAACACACTCTAAGTCATAAAGTACCTTTTGGGCCCTCCAGACTCCACCTCCCTCTTTAGCCTCTCTTCACCTTAGAATTTTGCACAATGCCTCAATGAAATCAAACTATTTCCTCACACAACAAACACATATTCTCCTATCAAAGATAATAGCATAAATATTAGGATCATCTGAATTGACATTCACAACATAACTATGAGGAATTGTTATCCCTTGCAACAAGAATAAGACTTTGCAACTAACTCCTCTCAATACCACCAAATCTTCACAAGGCACCCCCATGTTACCACATCTCATTATGTTATGATACCCAACACAATCTATAAAGCCAAGAGATATGGCATTACATAATGACAATAGTGTATACCTCAAACTAAAGCAGTATACATTCACCTATTATGCAATCTGCCCTAACTCTACATATATTAACAATTGTCAATTATTGCACATTGCTCATCTATATAGAAGCACTCCATATATGCTTCTATGTTTAAAACTAACTTCTCAGGAAACAAATGTGGAAATTACTCCTAACGTCAAAAACCCAGTTTGTAGATTTCCTCTTACCATCAAATGTTAATGATAGTTCACCAACATTTAACTCAACAACTACCTCATCAATAATAGCTTTACCTCTGTCATCCACATTTAACCCTAGTTGTGCCACTCAAGGCACTCTATTGTCAGGTGGCCCTATGACTTGTAGGGATAACAGATAAATACCATAACCTTTACATCTCCCTTTAAAATGTCAATGTCACTAAACTATCAAAGCTAATAATTAGACATTCTACAATCTTATAGCTTGTGGATCCTATCTTGTAGCCTAATTAGTCTTTAATCAACATATTGTGTTTTACCTCTCCTATCAAAAAGTTATTCTTACCATAAATTCTTGCATCTTTGAATTAATAAGAATGAAGACAATAATAGAGCATACCAAGATCATTGCTAGATCTTTAGTCTCAACTTAAACACTAATATTTTTCAAATCATTAACTAAAGACATGAAATTTGACTTGTTTTTGCTTGGTAATGATTCATCACTTATCTAAAATAAATACAATCTCTACTTCACCACTATCCATGTCACAATCTAACTGACACTCCTCTCACTTAAGTATTGTTAGATTTTAATGCCAAATGCCTCATGATTTTATCCTATAGTGCAGTTGATTCTCAGGAGGTCAACCATTCTAAGAGTATTTCAAGTTGAACATGCTTCAACTCAAAGTTTTAGCGAACTTAGGACTAAGATGATACATTAGGTAAGGAGGACTCTAGAGGTGCTCTTTCATAAGTTCAGCAGGTGCCTTGATACTATGGCACTTTACCTTATGTAACACTTAGTTCTCCCACTTCTCACTATTACATTGCTCTAACACCACATGTAATGACCCGATCGAAACTCCATGCACTCAAGTATTATCCACTTTGTTGTGAAACACTTAGTTTTATATCAAGAGGTCACCTATCTTGAGAGTGCTTTAAGCCAAGCACGTTTAAGTTTGAAGTTCCAATGAACTCTAAGCTGCTACATCAAAAGGTACCTCGATAATTAGATTTCCATCATTATTTATTTGAGGGATATTACAATTTGGTTCACAAGAGACTTGTGATCATGTACAAATCTTCCAATTTCTAGTATGGCACTTACCTTGAGGGATATTATTTATTTGAGGGATACTATGGCACTTTACCTTGTGTAACACTTAGTTCCCCCACTTCCCACTGTTACATTGCTCTGATACCACATGTAATGACTTGATCGAAACTCCATGCACTAAGGTATTATCCACTTTGTTGTGAAACACTCATAATTTCATCTCAAGAGGTCACCTATCTTAGGAGTGCTCTAAGCCAACCATGTTTAAGTTCGAAGTTCCAATGAACTCTAATGATGGGAAAATTTCTAACACTATCGACCTTTACAGAACCCGATTTGGATGATGATCCAAATTACTTATATTTTACCTTATGTCTTTATTTCTAATAAATATTTGAGAATAATCTTATAGATATAATGATAATTCTCCATGGGATGCCAATATGTCCTACAACCATTGTTGGACACAAAACGTTTTCAGGATGACAATCAAAGACCCGCTGCGATTATTTTATATTCCGAGGCATTGGATCTTGAAGACTTATGTTATTTTGTACCTTGTAATTGTTTTATGAACTATTTTGGTTTTGGGACACTTTTATTTCCTTGTAATTTTCATTTAGGACTAGCCACCTTAAAAGTGGCAAACTTGTAATTTTGACCACTTTCTAACCCTAGGAGTAGCAAGTATAAATACTTGCTTAAGAGAGGGTTTGAGAAGGCCATTTTTGCATATTAGAATCATACACTTTCATGTGTGGAATTAAGGTTCTTTCCTTAGTTCAAAACTCTTATCAATTTCAACCCAAGAATTGGAATTGTGGCGAGTGCGGCGAAGGGGAATTGTGAGTCATATTGATTCCATCTTTGTTGTATGTTCATTTCTTCTCTAGTGAGTCATATCTAGGGTATATTTGGATCTTTCTTGGACATATTTGTGTTTTTTTTTCGTGAATAATCATCTTTTAAGATTGATTGTTCATTGAGCACTTGAATTATATATATCGTTTTAGCTTGTGGCGAGAATTTGTGATTGAAAGGGGGAAGTGGATTTCATGATTTTATTGCTTTCTTTGATCATATTTCCACGTGATTTTCAATCCTTATTGTGGTTACTTGGTGAATGTTACAAATAGAGATTATAATTACATCATTTGATCAACATTTTCCATCAAAATCTCCAAGGTGTTCATGTGGATTGTCTCATTAGTGGACCGGTTTGTGATTGACTTGAGACTTGTTTTCTTGAGTCATTTGATTGTGCTTGAACTTGATTTTGAGCACATCATCTTTTGGTATCAGAGCACATGTTGAGAGAAGAGATTTATGGTTGATTGATTTTGTGATATTCATCTTCAATTAGGGTTAATGAAATTGTGAACCGCAATTGTGTTGTATAGTTTGTGACTTGGGAAATTACCTTGGTTGTGAAACACTCATAGTTTTATCTCAAGAGGTCACCTATCTTAGGAGTGCTCTAAGCCAAGCACGTTTTAGTTTGAAGTTCCAATGAACTCTAAGCTACTACATCAAAAGGTACCTTGATAATTAGATTTCCTTCATTATTTATTTGATGGATATTACAATTTGGTTCACAAGAGACTTGTGATCGTGTACAAATATTCCAATTTCTAGTATGGCACTTTACCTTGAGAGATACTATGGTACTTTACCTTGTGGGATACTACGGCACTTTACCTTGAGGGATATTATTTATTTGAGGGATACTATGGCACTTTACCTTATATAACACTTAGTTTCCCCACTTCCAACTGTTACATTGCTCTAATACCACATGTAATGACTCGATTGGAACTCCATGCATTGAGGTATTATCCACTTTGTTGTGAAACACTCATAGTTTTATCTCTAGAGGTCACCTATCTTGTTGTGAAACACTCATGAATTCGATCATCTCTTTTATAACCAAACATGTTATTGCGTCACTAAGACTAGAACAATCAAACAATTACGGATTTGATGTGCTAGTTGACAATATATTAACTTGCTAATTGAGTAGAAGAGCTCTATTCATACCAATCAACAAAGATAATAATGACAAAACGATCAGAAGATATATGAATACCCGAAAGCAAAGAATAGAATAAATACAAGTCAATTAGACCTCACAATTCGTGGAGAATTAAACATCTATGACCCTTTGGCTAGAAAAGTAGCATAGCTACACATGTTCATCAATAAAACGAAAATAAAAGATAGAAACATAATGAACCCGGTTGCTTGCTCTGCCTCCAAGACGATCCAAGGTTCTTCAAGATCCAAAGATTCAAAAGTTCAAAAGTTGTCCTAACCCTCTAGGGTTGGCTCTATTTATACTACTAGATGGATAGCATGTGATCTTTTGCTAGCAAGATACGAAAATATCTTTCCTTTTCCAAGTAGATTTCGAGAAGTGAAGATTCGTCTGCCTGGCACGCCTCAACACACGGCTGTGGATCAAGCCGTGTCATCCTCTGTGCATATTCTTCAAGTCTTCATCCGCGCCCAGTGTGAACCACGGTTAGACACACGGCCAGATTTCAAGCCGTGCCTTCATCTGTGCATAATCTTCAAGTCTTCATCCGTGTCCAGTGTGTAGCATGGTTACACCCACGGCTAGATTTCAAGCCGTGTCTTCATCTGGTTGATGTTCCACACTTTCTTCTCCTTGGCACATCTATCTTCCACCACGGCTTCAAGCACGGTTTATCCCACGGGTTACACCACGGCCGTGCCTTAAGCCGTGTCTCTCTCTGCTCAAAGACCTCATTTTCGCCTTCTTGTCCAGTGTGTAACACGGTTTGAACCTTGGCCGTGCCTCAAACCGTGCTTCCTCCGGTGGTGTAATTTCTTGTCTTGATCCAAGTTGTAGATGACTTCTCTAAAATACTTGAATTAGCATCCTTGACTCCATTTAACCTGATTCATCACGATGATAGAATTAAAGTACCATTTCCTTATGATTTCTATAAAATCAATAATAATTTAACACAATTTATACTATAAAGATTTAGTATAAAATGGCTCTATCAAATTCCCCCACACTTAAACTCTTGCTTGTCCTCAAGCAATTGCATCAAATCAATTGAGAAATCTATCATAAATTATACAAGCTTTCTTTTCATCATTCCAAGCATCTATTCATTTGTAATTCATGACTTGTAATTTAATGTCTACTACTTCAACCCAATTGGTTTCTTGTGATCAAATTACTTTGGACAAAATTCAATAGCTAATCTAAACAAAACAAACTTTAATCCTCATGTTTAGCAAAAGAATTTTTATTCCAAAAGTAAATACTTAATCCACTAAGGAAAAACACCCAATTAAACTTCATTGGACATTAGCAGACATATAATCCTTGCAACATAAAGTAAAAGCATATAGTATAAGCTCTTTGCTAGATATTCTCCCTTTTATACATCTTTGTTTTATTCAATGAATGTTTACATTCACGTTCTTTTGATTTATTCAAGCATCTGTTTTGACGGGTTTTTGCCCGCTTCTTTTCATGAACTTTCGCCTTTTTCGCCCTTATCGTTATAGTGAGTTCATTGAGTCGGCAACATCCCGAGCTCATCACTCAAGTGACCGGGTTTTAAGAAACCCCTACGGACTCTTCCTCACTCTAACATTCAAGTTTGAATACTCTTAACTCAATTAGTTGAATCATTGGAGTAATGGCTATGCTTGATTCTTTCTTTTTCTTTTTTTTTTTCACTAAGTGTTATGATTGCTTTACAAACAACTTCAAAGAGTATACAGTAGCTAATATAACCTAGAAGTAAACTTGTTTATTTTTCACTTAAGGACTCGACTTACTCTTAGACCTCCAATTCTAAAGCTAAATACAAGGTAAATTTGTTTCTTAAAGATTTCACTACTTAATTTTAACCATGTATTCTAATCATAGCAGTGGGTGAGTAAAACATTTGAACAAGTCAATTTCACATTTTGTAGATGCTTATTACAACATTTAGTACAATCTCTAGATTTCATGATAATTTTGAAAAAAAATTGGCTTAAAATTACTTAAGGACAAACATTCAGAGTATAAGTTAGTTCTCTATTCTCTATATTTTATTATCCTCTCCCCCACACTTAGCTTGAACAGTGTCCTCACTGTTCCTAATTCAGCACAATTGAAGAGGAATTAACAACACAAAGGACATTAGAGAATAAGAGAAAGGAAATATTGGTACTTCCCTGGTAATGGAGTGCTCCCTTTAAGTTCTGGAAAGTGTCATCTAATGATATGTATCCTTGCTGCAGCCGATCCAAAGAGTTCAAGACTACACTAAAATCAAAACAAACTAAACTAAAACAAAACAAAACTAAAACAAACCAAAACTAATGAAAAACAAAACTTTTTTTTTTCTTTACATGGGTTGCCTCCCATGAAGCGCCTTTCTTTAACATCTTTGGCTAGACGTTCTTGGCTACATATTCGGATAAGGATTTGGATTCCAACCTTGGTGCTTGTGGTAATGGGTTAATAACATCCGCAACAAAAACAGGAGATGGGTTAATAGCATCCGTAACAAAAACTGGGAGAGATATCGTTAGGATGTTTCATGGCATCATAAATGTTAAATTTAATCACTTCACCATCAAATTCCATAGTGAGGGTGCCATCATTTACATCGATTTTCGTTTTAGAAGTCTTAAGGAATGGTCGCCCTAATAATATCAGTGATGAAGTATGAGAATCACTATCGTCCATGTCAAGCACATAAAAATCAGCAGGAAAAACCAACCCATTGACTTGAACTAAAACATCCTCTAGAACTCCCTCAGGATAAACATTGGACCTATCAGCAAGTTGAACAATAATACCCGTTTCCTTTAAAGGACCAACATTTAAACGTTGATAAACAGACAAAGGCATGACATTGATAGAAGCTCCTAGATCACACATGGCTTTAGCGATTCCAAGATTACCTATTTTGCAAGGAATGGCGAACATACCTGGGTCCTTACATTTAGGAGGAAGCTTCTTCTGAATAATAGCTGAAACATTTTCACTCACACTAATCTTTTCATTGCCTTTCAGCTTCCTTTTGTTAGTGCACAAGTCCTTGAGGAATCTAGCATAGAGCGGTATTTGCTTAATTGCATCAAGTAAGGGAATATTTACCTCTACTTTACGAAACGTTTCCAGAATCTCTTTTTCTTCCGCTTCCTTCTTGGATTTTGCTAATCTGGAGGGGAAAGGAGGTGGTATCAATGTGACCTTCGATGGCTCAACTAGAGACTTGCTAATCTGGTCGCCCTGTTGGCTCGGAGTCGAAGTCTCTTTCTTGGTCTCTTCCTCAAGATTAGACGGATTTCCTTTCTTATTTGATCCCTGCAATTCTGTTCCACTTCTCAAGGTAATGGCATTAACGCTTTACTTCGGGTTTGGAATAGTTTGAGAAGGTAACTTACCTTGAGTTTCTAACCTATTGACAACTGAAGCAAGTTGGCTTACCTGATGCTCCAAGTTTTGAATGCTTTGCTTTGTTTCCTCCTGAAATTGTTTGGTATTCACAGCTAGAGACTTAACAATATCCTCAAGAGACATACCTGAAGTGGAAGGAGCTTGGGGTACGTGGTATGATGGCTTAGGCTGGAATTGTTGGACATGTTGAGGGTTATTGCCATATCGGAAGTTAGGATGATCCCTCCATCCAAGATTGTAAGTATTTGAGTAGGGGTCATATTTCCTTTGTGGTTGTCCTGGAAATTCGCCTACAGCGTTGGCGTGTTCATGGTTGTCATCTTGCAATGTGGGGCACATGTCAGTCGGATGATTAGGAGCAGCGCAAATTCCACAAGCTTTCACCTGTTGGGTATTTCCAAGAGCTAGTTGCTGCACAAGGGAGGTAAGATTAGAAATTTGATGTTCAAGTTTAGACACACTTACCTCATTTACCTTCCTTGAAGACGTATCGTGCCTATACCCAAATTGTTGTGAATTAGCAACCATAATGGAGATCAATTCCCTAGCTTGACCAGGGGTTTTGTTTAATATGGCGCCTCCACTTGCAGCATCCATCATCTTTCTTTCCATCGGAAGTAGGCCTTTGTAGAGATATTGGATGAGGAGTTGTTCAGATATCCCATGTTGTGGGCAGCTTGCACGCAGTTGCTTGAACCTTTCCCAATACTCATGAAGAGTCTCGGTGTCCCTTTGTTTTATACCACAAATTTCTCTTCTTATACCAGCGGCTCTGGATGCGGGGAAGAATTTGTCCAAGAAGAGTCTCACCATATCAGTCCAAGTGGTGATAGAACCTGGAGGCAAATAAAACAACCAATCTTTAGCTTTAGTACTTAAAGAAAATGGAAAAGCACGTAGCTTGATTTGATCGTCGGTTATTCCTTGCGGCCTCATACTAGAACACACTATATGGAACTCTTTCAAATGCTTATGAGGATCTTCATTCTCAAGACCATGAAATGTAGGTAGCAGATGTATCAACCCAGATTTCAATTCGAATTCCACGGCTAGTTCGGGGTAGTGAATACAAAGTGGTTGTTGATTCACATCCGGTGCAGCCAACTCCCTTAAGGTTCTCTCGAGATTTGCCATGTCGTCCTCTTTTTCAGAATCAAGGGATGAATCAGACAAGTCCGATACTAAGTTCGGTCCGGGGGATGATCTAGCTTCTCGTCGCAGCCTCTTTAGAGTCTTCTCAATCTCCGGATTATAAGTTAGTTCACCTATCTAAGAAGAACGAGTTATACAAGAATAGAAATAAATTTGACACCAATCCCCGGCAACGGCGCCAAAATTTGATGGGTGTCGAATCCAACAAAAATAAAACCTACTCCTAGACAATTATATGATTTGCATATAGTGGTGAGTAGGGTCGAATCCACAGGGATTGGTAAAGATATTTCTATTCAAAGAGAACAATAAGAAAAAGGAAAATGGGGGGTTTTGTTTGTGAATCAAATAAAGTAAAACAAGGTAAGAAAATCAGATATTGGTAAAAGCCTAGCCAAAGGAATCAAGATGGTTTAATTCTAGGAATTGATCATCGATGCAAATGTTCTCTATTCTTGTTCTAGATAAATTGGTTATGGTTATTAACAAGCTCTAACAACCTATCTCTCCTTACTTCCTCGATAACCTCAGACAAGTGTTTTGAATTATTTCTCTTATTGATTAAACAACCCTTAAACAAGCGCTTAGGATTTAATCTATCAATAGCATTAAGATCTAGAGAGACCACCAATTCATGCCAGTAGATTATAAGATAACCTATTTAAACATGATCACACACCTCCATAACATGGATTCGATCATCTCTTTTATAACCAAACATGTTATTGTGTCACTAAGACTAGAACAATCAAACAATTACGGATTTGACGTGCTAGTTGACAATATATTAACTTGCTAATTGAGTAGAAGAGCTCTATTCATACCAATCAACAAAGATAATAATGACAAAACGATCAGAAGATATATGAATACCCGAAAGCAAAGAATAGAATAAATACAAGTCAATTAGACCTCACAATTCGTGGAGAATTAAACATCTATGACCCTTTGGCTAGAAAAGTAGCTTAGCTACACATGTTCATCAATAAAACGAAAATAAAAGATAGAAACATAATGAACCCGGTTGCTTGCTCTGCCTCCAAGATGATCCAAGGTTCTTCAAGATCCAAAGATTCAAAAGTTCAAAAGTTCAAAATTTGTCCTAACCCTCTAGGGTTGGTTCTATTTATATTGTTAGGGGGTAGCATGTGATCTTTTGCTAGCAAGATACGAAAATATCTTTCCTTTTTCAAGTAGATTTCGAGAAGTGAAGATACGTCTGCCTGGCACGCCCCACCACACGGCCGTGGGTTAAGCCGTGCCATCCTCTGTGCATATTCTTCAAGTCTTCAACCACGCCCAGTGTGAACCACGGTTAAACACACGGCCAGATTTCAAGCCGTGCCTTCGTCTGTGAATAATCTTCAAGTCTTCATCCGTGTCCAGTGTGTAGCATGGTTACACCCAAGGCTAGATTTCAAGCCGTGTCTTCATCTGGTTGATGTTCCACACTTTCTTCTCCTTGGCACATCTATCTTCCACCATGGCTTCAAGCACGGTTTATCCCATGGGTTCCACCACGGCCGTGCCTTAAGCCGTGTCTCTCTCTGTTCAAAGTCCTCATTTTCGCCTTCTTGTCCAGTGTGTAACACGGTTTGAACCTTGGCCGTGCCTCAAACCGTGCTTCCTCCGGTGGTGTAATTTCTTGTCTTGATCCAAGTTATAGATGACTTCTCTAAAATACTTGAATTGGTATCCTTGACTCCATTTAACCTGATTTATCACGATGATAGAATTAAAGTACCATTTCCTTATGATTTCTATAAAATCAATAATAATTTAACACAATTTATACTATAAAAATTGAGTATAAAATGGCTCTATCAGTCACCTATCTTGGGAGTGCTCTAAGCCAAGCACGCTTTAGTTCAAAGTTCCAATGAACTCTAAGCTACTACATCAAAAGGTACCTCGATAATTAGATTTCCATAATTATTTATTTGAGGGATATTACAATTTGGTACAGAAGAGACTTGTGATCATGTACAAATCTTCCAATTTCTAGTATGCCACTTTACCTTGAGGGATACTATGGAACTTTACCTTGTGTAACACTTAGTTCCCCCACTTCCAACTGTTACATTTCTCTGATACCACATGTAATGACTCGATCGGAACTCCATGCACTGAGGTATTATCCACTTTGTTGTGAAACACTTATAGTTTTATCTCAAGAGGTCACCTATCTTAGGAGTGCTCTACGCCAAGCACGTTTAAGTTAGAAGTTCCAATGAACTCTAAGCTACTACATCAAAAGGTACCACGATAATTAGATTTCCATCATTATTTATTTGAGGGATATTACAATTTCGTTCACAAGAGACTTATGATCATGTACAAATCTTCCAATTTCTAGTTTGGCACTTTACCTTGAGGGATATTATTTATTTGAGGGATACTATGGCACTTTACCTTATGTAACACTTAGTTCCCCCACTTCCAACTGTTACATTGCTCCAATACCTCATGTAATGACTCGATTGGAACTCCATGCACTGAGGTATTATCCACTTTGTTTTGAAACACTCGTACTATTTATCATACATAACTAAATCATCGTCAAACCTATGTTATCGATTTTTATGGACTCATCATCGTTCTTTGATTATGATTACAAATCTAAATTCTATTTTTAAACCTGAAACCCCTTTGATACGAACCATGCCAACCCATGACGAAACCCAATACCAATACGTTCGGAATTCGTTGCCTAAGATGCCCAAACACCTAAAGTGGAAACCGGAACCCGTTGTCTATAAGCGAGACAAGAACCATGGTATAAAATGAAGACGCCACAATCGGGATGAAAGACCGATTGATAAGTCGGGATGAACGCCATGGAAATTAATCCGATAAGTTCGATTTAGTTCTTGAAGAACCAAGAGAGGTGCCTCTCAAAAGTGTTTAATGTTCAAAGATGTAAATTCTATGTTATGTCTATTTTAAACCCTAGGAGCTTTTATACTAGGGTTACAATTCGTGAAAATACAAGCCCAAAATGACGTAGCTTAGATAAGTTGCGTAAAAAACACAAGACAGAACAATAAAGGCCGGCGGTGTAACCATGAAGGCCGGCGGCGTTGGAATGAAGGTCGGCGGCCTTGAGCCGGCCTTGAAGAGATACACGGCCGTATACTTCTAGACATGTATCTTTCTGTGGATTTGCTTGACTCCATACACGGTCATGCCTTTTAGCCGTGTGTCTGGCCGTGTATGATTCTATGCAATCTTGAGATTCCTATACGGCCGTGCCTTGAAAATACACGCCCTCTTCGTCCCGTGTCCGGTGTAACTTGTACAAAAGCAAGGGTCTTCCCATGGTTGTTCCAATCCGTTCCAACTTCATGATTGCTCCAATCCTTTCCGGCTTCATGGATAACCTTTATCAACCCGTTAAGTGCTTCCTCGAATCGTTTCGCTCGATTTCTTGTGATCGGTCCAGGTAGCACTTCAAGAGGATCCACATTTCTTCTTCTAGCTTGGCTCTCATCATGGATCTCATCATTCCCCTCCTCTTGAAAAGGATTTGTCCTCAAATCATTGCCTGCATCAAATGGACTCAAATCAGTAACATAAAATGTGACACTTACTGGATACTCACCTACTAAAATTTTCTTGTAGGCATTATCATTGATTTTCTCAAGCATCGAAAATGGACCGTCTCCCCTAGGGTTCAACTTGGATCTCCTCTGTAATGGAAAACTCTCCTTGCGAAAATGCACCCAAACCCAATCTCCAGGCAAAAAAATCTTGGGTCTCCTGTCCTTGTTCACCCTTGAAGCGACCCTGGCATTTTGTTTTACAATCCTAATCTTTACCTGTGCATGTAGCTTTCTCACGAAATCTGCCATAGAATCAGCATCAAAACTCACAGACTTGTTAAGTGGCAATGGCAATAAAAAAATAGGAACCAATGGGTTAAAACCATACACAATCTCAAATGGTGAACAATGAGTAGTGCTATATAAAGCCCTATTATATGCAAACTCCACAAATGGTAGACAATCCTTCCAAGTCCTATTGTTCTTCTCTATGATTGCCCCTAACAATTGAATTAAAGTCCCGTTAACCACATCAATTTGCCCATCAATTTGTGGGTGACAGATAGTTGAAAACATCTGTTTAGTTCCCAATTGTTCCCACAATACTCTCCAAAAATGACTAAAAAATTTCTCATCTCGATCACTAACAATGCTTCTAGGTATACCATGCGGACGCACTACCTTTCTAAAGAACAAATCAACAATGTGTATAGCATCATCAGTTTTATGACAAGGAATGAAATGAACCATTTTAAAAATCCTATCCACAACCACAAAATTAGAATCTCGACCATGTCTAGGCCTAGATAATCCTAACACAAAATCTATGGACATGTCTATCCAAGGCTCATGAGGAATGACACTATACTCATATAACCAATCTAAGAAGTCATCTAAACAAGGAATGGGATGACGATACTTTACCGTAAGGTTGTTGATCGCGCGGTAATCAACACACATTCTCCATGTTCCATCCTTCTTAGGCACCAAAATCACAGGCACTGCACATGGACTCATGCTTTCTCTCACGTATCCCTTCTCCATTAACTCATCTACCTACCTTTGGAGTTCCTTCGGAAAGACATTTTCAAAGTCCTGCACAAGAGACATAACCACACTAGGCAAAGAGTTAGATAATTCGTTAGTAGTCAAACATGTTTCTTTAAAAACCATAAACAACATAGGTTGCTTCATCACTAACGCTCTCCTCACTACACTCGCTCTTGCCACACAACTCTCCTTTTGCAAGGCTGCCCTCTCCTTTTCACTCACCACCAAAGTTGATTCCCCTTCAACTTGGCCTCTCACACTCTTTCCAGCCTTCCTCTCCTTTTCCTTTTGATCTTGACTTTTATATTCCTTTTTCTTCTCATTGTCTTTTGCTCTCTCACTCTCACTCTGCTTTTCACTCACCTTGAGTTTTGCAAACGACTGTTGTAGCTGCAACTGATCCTCATACACCTGCTTAGGTGTTAATGGTTTAAGATTAAAGCTTTTCCTCTAGTGAACAAGCATATACTTGTTAGAAAAGCCATCATGAACAACCTTCCTATCAAATTGCCATGGCCTCCCCAACAACACATGACATGCTAGCATTGGCACTACATCGCATAACACCTCATCCTCATATCTACCAATGCGAAACCCAATCAATGCTTGCTTACTCACCTTAGTCTCTCCACTATCATTCAACCACTGTAATTTATATGGACTAGGGTGTCTAACAGTTTTGAGCCTCAGCCTCTCAACAATAAAATTGCTCACTACATTGGTGCAACTTCCTCCATCAATGATCAAACTACAAATGTGATCTCCTAGATAACATCTAGTATGAAATATATTCTCTCTTTGCACCTCCTCTTCTTCCTTCACCTGCACATTCAACGCTCGCTTCACTACTACCACTAGCCTTCCCATTGCAGGCTCCTCATCATCACTAGCATCCTCTAATGGAGGCATATCATCTTCTTCACTATCCCCCTCAATCTCATACTCTCCATCATCACGCAAAATCATCACACGCCTATTTGGACATTGACTAGCAATATGGCCTCTACCTTGACATTTAAAACATCTAATGTCACGATTTCTAGAAGTAGAAGAATCAGGGTTACCTTGGTTACCAAGAGTAGAACCCGCTTGCCTCAACTCCCCTTTTGGTTTGGTGGGTAAAGGCTTTTCTTCCTTCTTCCATTGATTAGTCTTCTAAGTGGATGAACCATTACCCTGTGGAAACCATACATTACTACTACCCTTCCGCTTATGTTGGTTCTCAACCTTTATAGCCATGCGAACCATATCCTCCAATTCTACATAATGCTGCAATTCAACCACATTTTGGATTTCTCTATTCAACCCAGCAAGAAACCTAGCCATTGTAGCCTCTCTATCCTCCTCTACATTCGCCCTAATCATAGTGACTTCCATCTCCTTGAAATACTCATCTACACTTCGGCTTCCCTGCCTCAGAGTTTGCAACTTGTTGTGCAATTTACGATAGTAATACGCAGGCACAAACCACTTTTTCATCACTCTTTTCATCTCTTCCCAAGAGTCAATAGGTGGCTCGCCACTCCTTCTCCTACTCAACATTAGTTGATCCCACCACACTATAGCATAATTCGAAAATTCAATGGCAGCAAGTTTTACCTTCTTTCTCCCACTATAGTTGTGACAATCAAATACCATCTCTACCTTCTTCTCCCACTCTAAGTATGCCTCGAGATCATTCTTCCCTTGGAAAGGAGGAATCTTCATCTTTATGCTACTTAATTGATCATCCTCTCTATTCCTATCTCCTCTATCTTCCCAATCCCTAGTTCCTCTATTCCGACCACTATATCCTCTATAACTCCCGATAGAAGGCTCATCAAAGTCATCATCCAACATTTCATCTCCACCCCTCGGTACTCTCCTAGAACAACTCTCCCTCTTACGCCCTTGAAATACGTTTGTGGATTGCTCTAGTCTTTGCTCTACCGTCTCATGAATTTGTTCCATTCCTTTTTGGAACATCCTCTTCATTTCTCCCCTCAACGCCTCAATTACTAACCTAGCATCAAACCTTCCCCTCTCACCTTCAAGAGAATGTTGTCTCAACATAGTTCCTGTAGAAAAGATTAGTACTAACACAAATATATATGATTAAACCTCACGATACACTCCCTTACGTGTTTCGCTCAAATGATGATATCACACAATCACTCGTGTATTCTTACAAATAATGATGATATCAACTCGCCAATTTCCTCTTCTCAATTCTCTTGGAACTAACCAGAACTACACCAATTTCCTTTCGTAGAATTCAAAACAACACTAGGGTTCGTAAATTTTCCTCTATTTTTCTATCCGAATTTTTTTTTTGTCTTGGTTGTTGCTCTTGATCACGTTTTTCTTTTCTTTTATTTTCTCTTCTTTTTTCTTTGTCGTGATTTTTACTCTCTTTTTTTTTTTTGGTAACAATCGCCTAGTCGATGTTACACTATCAAAAGACAATCAATACTACGAAATTGAATACGATAATTGATATGAACGATTGGAGTTAGGGTTTTTGATATTACCTTCCTCAACCGAACTTGATGTTTTGACAAACCTAAGCTCTGATACCAAACTGATACGAACCACGCCAACCCGTGACGAAACCCAATACCAATACGTTCGGAATTCGTTGCCTAAGACGCCCAAACACCTAAAGTGGAAATCGCGACCCGTTGTCTATAAGTGAGACAAGAACCTTGGTATAAAATGAAGAAGCCACAATCGGGATGAAAGATCGATTGATAAGTCGGGATAAACACCATGGAAATTAATGCGATAAGTTCGATTTAGTTCTTGAAGAACCAAGAGAGGTGCCTCTCAAAAGTATTTAATGTTCAAAGATGTAAATTCTATGTTATGTCTATTCTAAACCCTAGGAGCTTTTATACTAGGGTTACAATTCGTGAAAATACAAGCCCAAAACGGTGTAGCTTAGATAAGTTGCGTAAACAACACAAGACAGAACAATAAAGGCCGGCGGTGTAGCCATGAAGGCCGGCGGCGTTGGAATGAAGGCCGGCGGCCTTGAGCTGGCCTTAAAGAGATACACAGCTGTATACTTCTAGACGTGTATCTTTCTGTGGATTTGCTTGACTCCATACACGGCCGTGCCTTTTAGCCGTGTGTCTGGCCGTGTATGATTATGTGCAATCTTGAGATTCCTACACGGGCGTGCCTTGAAAATACACGCCCTCTTCATCCCGTGTCCGGTGTGACTTGTACAAAAGCAAGGGTCTTCCCATGGTTGTTCCAATCCGTTCCAACTTCATGATTGCTCCAATCCTTTCCGGCTTCATAGACAACCTTTATCAACCAGTTAAGTACTTCCTCGAATCGTTTCACTCGATTTCTTGTGATCGGTCCAGGTGACACTTCAAGAGGATCCACATTTCTTCTTCAGGCTTAGCTCTCATCATGGATCTCATCACCCTCGTATGATTTTCCATAGTTTGAAGTTCATGAAATTATGTAACCTCTAAATATCATACTTTGAGGAAATCTTTCTAGTGTGTAGAACACAAATTTTTATAATCCTTGGTTTTCTCAACCTTGCTTGACTACCAATTGGTTATGATGTGATTCAATTTTGGTTATATATCAGGTTACACAAAATTTACATGGAAAACAATAAAAGAACAAGGGTAAGAAAAGCACAGCAAAACTAAGTCAATCTATTATAATATAATAACAATGATATAATAATTCTTTCACAATCTCAAAGCACTAATTCCTTTAACATAATCCTTAGAATTTTCTCTCCTCTCATTTTTTTTTCTATCTAATATACATAAAATATATAAATAGAGTTACAATAAGTCAAACCCCACATATAATAGGGGATGACTTAGGTATAAAAAAAATGCAAATAACAAACTTTCAAGTAACATAAGGATCATGATTTCTGATAGAGCCATTTTATACTCAATCTTTATAGTATAAATTGTCTTAAATTATTATTGATTTTATAGAAATCATAAGGAAATGGTACTTTAATTCTATCATCATGATAAATCAGGTTAAATGGAGTCAAGGATGCTAATTCAAGTATTTTGGAGAAGTCATCTACAACTTGGATCAAGACAAGGAATTACACCACCAGATGAAGCACGGTTTGAGGCACGGCTAAGGTTCAAACCGTGTTACACACTGGACAAGAAGGCGAAAATGAGGACTTACAACAGAGAGAGACACGGCTTAAGGCACGGCCGTGGTGGAAGCCGTGGGATAAACCGTGCTTGAAGCCGTGGTGGAAGCTAGGTGTGCTAATGAGAAGAAAGTGTGGAACATCAACCAGATGAAGGCACGGCTTGAAATCTGGCCGTGTGTGTAACCGTGGTTCACACTGGACAAGAATGAAGACTTGAAGATTATGCACAGATGAAGGCACGGCTTGAAATCTGGCCGTGTGTGTAACAGTGGTTCACACTGGGCGCGGATGAAGACTTGAAGAATATGCACAGAGGATGGCACGGCTTGACCCACGGCCGTGTGTTGGGGTGTGCCAGGCAGACGAATCTTCACTTCTCTAAATCTACTTGAACAAGGAAAGATATTTTCGTATCTTGCTAGCAAAAGATCACATGCCATCTCCCTAACAATATAAATAGAACCAACCCTAGAGGGTTAGGACAACTTTTGAATCTTTGGATCTTGAAGAACCTTGGATCATCTTGGAGGCAGAGCAAGCAACCGGGTTCATTATGTTTCTATCTTTTATTTTCGTTTTATTGATGAACATGTGTAGCTAAGCTACTTTTCTAGCCAAAGGGTCATAGATGTTTAATTCTCCACGAATTGTGAGGTCTAATTGACTTGTATTTATTCTATTCTTTGTTTTCGGGTATTCATATATCTTCTGATCATTTTGTCATTATTATCTTTGTTGATTGGTATGAATAGAGCTCTTCTACTCAATTAGCAAGTTAATATATTGTCAACTAGCACATCAAATCCGTAATTGTTTGATTGTTCTAGTCTTAGTGACGCAATAACATGTTTGGTTATAAAAGAGATGATCGAATTCATGTTATGGAGGTGTGTGATCATGTTTAAATAGGTTATCTTCTAATCTACTGGCATGAATTGGTGGTCTCTCTAGATCTTAGTGCTATTGATAGATTAAATCCTAAGCGCTTGTCTAAGGGTTGTTTAATCAATAAGAGAAATAATTCAAAGCGCTTGTCTGAGGTTATCGAGGAAGTAAGGAGAGATAGGTTGTTAGAGCTTGTTAATAACCATAACCAACTTATCTAGGAACAAGAATAGAGAACATTTGCATCGATGATCAATTCCTAGAATTAAACCATCTTGATTCCTTTGGCTAGGCTTTTTATCAATATACAACTTTCTTATCTTGTTTTAACTTTGTTCAATTCACAAACCAAACCCCCCCATTTTCCTTTTCCTTTTATTCTCCTTGAATAGAAATAAGTTTAACCAATCTCTGTGGATTCGACCCTACTCACCACTATATGCAAATCATATAATTGTCTAGGAGTAGGTTTTATTTTTGTTGGATTCGACACCCATCAAATTTTGAATCTTTGGATCTTGAAGAACCTTGGATCATCTTGGAGGCAGAGCAAGCAACCGGGTTCATTATGTTTTTACTTTTTATTTTCGTTTTATTGATGAACATGTGTAGCTAAGCTACTTTTCTAGCCAAATGGTCATAGATGTTTAATTCTCCACGAATTATAGAGTTTGGTGTAAATTCAAGTTAGAAAGAAACATTTCTATTTTTTATGTTATTACTATTACATTTTACGACTCAATAGTTAAATACACAGTGTCAGACATTTATGTAAGGTAATCAAGTAAACAATTACATTAAGGTAATAAACCATTTTAAACCCATAAAAAATGTGTAACTCATGTGTAATACATACAATAAGCTAATGGTCAATATAAAATCAACTAAAAGAGATCCATAATTCTCAAAAGTTAAGGTATTTCAATCAAATCACAACATGAAAACCTATACTTTGCACATGAAACAAAATTGTAATGCATAAAGAAGACCACTAGCCCCCATGTGTGTGTGTGTGTGTGTGTTAAATGAAGTAATGAAATATAGTTAATTTGGTAAAGAAATTTGTGAGATTTCAACCACGACAAAGAAAACTGTGTGACTTAATACTTTAAAGAAAATAGACTTTCTAATGAACGTATATTATAATATAATTTCCCATCATTCTGCTTTACAATTGCTAAAGCAATTAAACAAGATTCTACTGTCTAATTGACTTTACACGTGTAATTAACTAAAGTATTTGAAAAACATGTGTGAATAAATATAATATAATTCACATCCCATCCCAACCTGCCCTTGCCCCACCCTTAAGTTGGAGCTTCCTATAAGCCTAATTTGGAACAAAGAAAATGCAATTGGTTTTCACCAATGGCTCTAGTAAGTAAATCAGCTAGCTATAAATGTGAAGGAAGATGTAAAGTTATAAGAAAACCTATAGCAATTTGATCTCTAATGTAATTGATGTGCTTAAATGATCAAATTCAAGCACATGAAACCAATTGAAGAACCACTTCAATAAATCCCTAAAAATGGCGTGACGCCAAGTAACTTATGAACCCTAATTTGTATGAACAAGTAAGCTCTAATACCAAATGATGATATGCTTAATTTGACAAAAGCATATACACACAAACAATTGAAGCAAATCTGGACAACAACCACTACAAGTGGTGTGAACCCTAAACCCTTTTGACTCCAATTTGTAAATCAAATAACCTTAACACTAAATGATGATGTACTCAATTGGATTAAGTACTCAATACAAGTGATAGAGTCATTTTATACTCAATCTTTATAGTATAAATTGTGTTAAATTATTATTGATTTTATAGAAATCATAAGGAAATGGTACTTTAATTCTATCATCGTGATAAATCAGGTTAAATGGAGTCAAGGATGCTAATTCAAGTATTTTAGAGAAGTCATCTACAACTTAGATCAAGACAAGAAATTACACCACCGGAGGAAGCACGGTTTGAGGCACGGCCAAGGTTCAAACCGTGTTACACACTGGACAAGAAGGCGAAAATGAGGACTTTGAATAGAGAGAGACACGTCTTAAGGCACGGCCGTGGTGGAACCCGTGGGATAAACCGTGCTTGAAGCCGTGGTGGAAGATAGATGTGCTAAGGAGAAGAAAGTGTGGAACATCAACCAGATGAAGACACGGCTTGAAATCTAGCCGTGGGTGTAACAGTGCTACACACTGGACACGGATGAAGACTTGAAGATTATGCACAGACGAAGGCACGACTTGAAATCTTGCCGTGTGTGTAACCGTGGTTCACACTGGGCGCGGTTGAAGACTTGAAGAATATGCACAGAAGATGGCACGGCTTAACCCACGGCCGTGTGGTGGGGCGTCCCAGGCAGACGTATCTTCACTTCTCGAAATCTACTTGAAAAAGGAAAGATATTTTCGTATCTTGCTAGCAAAAGATCACATGCTATCCATCTAATAGTATAAATAGAGCCAACCCTAGAGGGTTAGGACAAACTTTTGAATCTTTGGATCTTGAAGAACCTTGGATCGTCTTGGAGGCAGAGCAAGCAACCGGGTTCATTATGTTTCTATCTTTTATTTTCGTTTTATTGATGAACATGTGTAGCTAAGCTACTTTTCTAGCCAAAGGGTCATAGATGTTTAATTCTCCACGAATTGTGAGGTCTAATTGACTTGTATTTATTCTATTCTTTGCTTTCGGGTATTCATATATCTTCTAATCGTTTTGTCATTATTATCTTTGTTGAATGGTATGAATAGAGCTCTTCTACTCAATTAGCAAGTTAATATATTGTCAACTAGCACGTCAAATCCGTAATTGTTTGATTGTTCTAGTCTTAGTGACGCAATAACATGTTTGGTTATAAAAGAGATGATCGAATTCATGTTATGGAGGTGTGTGATCATGTTTAAAAAGGTTATCTTATAATCTACTGGCATGAATTGGTGGTCTCTCTAGATCTTAACGCTATTGATAGATTAAATCCTAAGCGCTTGTCTAAGGGTTGTTTAATTAATAAGAGAAATAATTCAAAGCGCTTGTCCGAGGTTATCGAGGAAGTAAGGAGAGATAGGTTGTTAGAGCTTGTTAATAACCATAACCAATTTATCTAGAACAAGAATAGAGAACATTTGCATCGATGATCAATTCCTAGAATTAAACCATCTTGATTCCTTTGGCTAGACTTTTACCAATATCTGATTTTCTTACCTTGTTTTACTTTATTTGATTCACAAACAAAACCCCCCATTTTCCTTTTTCTTATTGTTCTCTTTGAATAGAAATATCTTTACCAATCCCTGTGGATTCGACCCTACTCACCACTATATGCAAATCATATAATTGTCTAGGAGTAGGTTTTATTTTTGTTGGATTCGACACCCATCAAATTTTGGCGCCGTTGCCGGGGATTGGTGTCAAATTTATTTCTATTCTTGTATGACTCGCTCTTCTCATACAGGTGAACTAATTTATAATCCGGAGATTGAGAAGACTCTAAAGAGACTACGACAAGAAGCTAGATCATCCCTTGATTCTGAAAAAGTGGACGACATGGCAAATCTCGAGAGAACCTTAAGCGAGTTGGCTGCACCGGATGTGAATCAACAACCACTTTGTATTCACTACCCCGAACTAGCCGTGGAATTCGAATTGAAATCTGGGTTGATACATCTGCTACCTACATTTCATGGTCTTGAGAATGAAGATCCTCATAAGCATTTGAAAGAGTTCCATATAGTGTGTTCTAGTATGAGGCCGTAAGGAATAACTGACGATCAAATCAAGCTACGTGCTTTTCCATTTTCTTTAAGTACTAAAGCTAAAGATTGGTTGTTTTATTTTCCTCCAGGTTCTATCACCACTTCGACAGATATGGTAAGGCTCTTCTTGGACAAATTCTTCCCCGCATCCAGAGCCGCTGGTATAAGAAGAGAAATTTGTGGTATAAAACAAAGGGACACCGAGACTCTTCATGAGTATTGGGAAAGGTTCAAGCAACTGTGTGCAAGCTGCCCACAACATGGGATATCCGAACAACTCCTCATCCAATATCTCTACGAAGGCCTACTTCCGATGGAAAGAAAGATGATGGATGCTGCAAGTGAAGGTGCCATAGTAAACAAAACCCCTGGTCAAGCTAGGGAATTGATCTCCATTATGGCTGCCAATTCGCAACAATTTGGGTATAGGCATGATGCATCTTCAAGGAAGGTAAATGAGGTAAATGTGTCTAACCTTGAACATCAAATTTCTAATCTTACCTCCCTTGTGCAGCAGCTAGCTCTTGGAAATACCCAACAGGTGAAAGCTTGTGGAATTTGTGCTGCTCCTAGTCATCCGACCGACATGTGTCCCACATTGCAAGATGACAACCATGAACACGCCAATGCTGTAGGCGGATTCCCAGGACAGCCACAAAGGAAATATGATCCCTATTCAAACACTTACAATCCCGGATGGAGGGATCATCCTAACTTCCGATATGGCAATAACCCTCAACTTGTCCAACAATTCCAGCCAAAGCCATCACACCACGTACCCCAAGCTCCTTCCACTTCAGGCATGCCCCTTGAGGATATTGTTAAGTCTCTAGCTGTGAATACCAAACAATTTCAGGAGGAAACAAAGCAAAGCATTCAAAACTTGGAGCATCAGGTAAGCCAACTTGCTTCAGCTATCAATAGGTTAGAAACTCAAGGTAAGTTACCTTCTCAAACTATTACAAACCCGAAGTAAAGCGTCAATGCAATTACCTTGAGAAGTGGAACAGAATTGCAGGGATCAAATAAGAAAGGAAATTCGTCTAATCTTGAGGAAGAGACTAAGAAAGAGACTTCGACTCCGAGCCAGCAGGGCGACCAGATTAGCAAGTCTCTAGATGAGCCATCGAAGGTCACATTGATACCACCTCCTTTCCCCTCCAGATTAGCGAAATCCAAGAAGGAAGCGGAAGAAAAAGCGATTCTGGAAATGTTTCGTAAAGTCGAGGTAAATATTCCTTTACTTGATGCAATTAAGCAAATACCTCGCTATGCTAGATTCCTCAAGGACTTGTGCACTAACAAAAGGAAGCTGAAAGACAATGAAAAGATTAGTGTGAGTGAAAATGTTTCAGCTATTATTCAGAAGAAGCTTCCTCCTAAATGTAAGGACCCAGGTATGTTCGCCATTCCTTGCAAAATAGGTAGTCTTGGAATCGCTAAAGCCATGTGTGATCTAGGAGCTTCTATCAATGTCATGCCTTTGTCTGTTTATCAACGTTTAAATGTTGGTCCTTTAAAGGAAACGGGTATTATTATTCAACTTGCTGATAGGTCCAATGTTTATCCTAAGGGAGTTCTAGAGGATGTTTTAGTTCAAGTCAATGGGGTGGTTTTTCCTGCTGATTTTTATGTGCTTGACATGGACGATAGTGATTCGCATACTTCATCACTGATATTATTAGGGCGACCATTCCTTAAGACTTCTAAAACGAAAATCGATGTAAATGATAGCACCCTCACTATGGAATTTGATGGTGAAGTGATTAGATTTAACATTTATGATGCCATGAAACACCCTAATGATATCTCTCCTGTTTTTGTTGCGGATGTTATTAACCCATTACCACAGGCACCAAGACTGGAATCCAAATCCTTATCCGAATATTTAGCCAGGAACGTCTAGCCAAAGACGTTAAAGAAAGGCGCTTCATGGGAGGCAACCCATGTAAAAAAAAAAAAAAGGTTTTGTTTTGCATTAGTTTTGGTTTGTTTTAGTTTTGTTTTGTTTTAGTTTAGTTTGTTTTGATTTTAGTGTAGTTTTGAACTCTTTGGATCGGCTGCAGCAAGGATACATATCATTAGATGACACTTTCCAGAGCTTAAAGGGAGCACTCCAATACCAGGGAAGTACCAATATTTCCTCTCTCTTATTCTCTAATGTCCTTTATGTTGTTAATTCCTCTTCAATTGTGCTAAATTAGGAACAGTGAGGACACTGTTCAAGCTAAGTGTGGGGGAGAGGATAATAAAATATAGAGAATAGAAAACTAACTTATACTCTGAATGTTTGTCCTTAAGCAATTTTAAGCCAAATTTTTTCAAAATTATCTTGAAATCTAGAGATTGTACTAAATGTTGTAATAAGCATCTACAAAATGTGAAATTGACTTGTTCCAATGTTTTACTCACCCACTGCTGTGATTAGAATACATGGTTAAAATTAAGTAGTGAAATCTTTAAGAAACAAATTTACTTTGTATTTAGCTTTAGAATTGGAAGTCTAAGAGTAAGTCGAGTCCCTAAGTGAAAAATAAACAAGTTTACTTCTAGGTTATATTAGCTACTGTATACTCTTTGAAGTTGTTTGTAAAGCAATCATAACACTTAGCGAAAAAAAAAAAATCAAGCATAGCCATTACTCCAATGATTCAACTAATTGAGTTAAGAGTATTCAAACTTGAATGTTAGAAGGAGGAAGAGTCCGTAGGGGTATCTCAAAACCCGGTCACTTGAGTGATGAGCTCGGGATGTTGCCGACTCAATGAACTCACTATAACGATAAGGGCGAAAAAGGAAAAAGTTCATGAAAAGAAGCGGGCAAAAACCCGTCAAAACAGATGCTTGAATAAATCAAAAGAACATGAATGTAAACATTTATTGAATAAAAAAAAGATGTATAAAAGGGAGAATATCTAGCAAAGAGCTTATACTATATGCTTTTACTTTATGTTGCAAGGATTATATGTTTGCTAATGTCCAATGAAGTTTAATTGGGTGTTTTTCCTTAGTGGATTAAGTATTTACTTTTGGAATAAAAATTATTTTGCTAAACATGAGGATTAAAGTTTGTTTTGTTTAGATTAGCTATTGAATTTTGTCCAAAGTAATTTGATCACAGGAAACCAATTGGGTTGAAGTAGTAGACATTAAATTACAAGTCATGAATTACAAATGAATAGATGCTTGGAATGATGAAAAGAAAGCTTGTATAATTTATGATAGATTTCTCAATTGATTTGATGCAATTGCTTGAGGACAAGCAAGAGTTTAAGTGTGGGGGAATTTGATAGAGCCATTTTATACTCAATCTTTATAGTATAAATTGTGTTAAATTATTATTGATTTTATAGAAATCATAAGGAAATGGTACTTTAATTCTATCATCGTGATAAATCAGGTTAAATGGAGTCAAGGATGCTAATTCAAGTATTTTAGAGAAGTCATCTACAACTTAGATCAAGACAAGAAATTACACCACCGGAGGAAGCACGGTTTGAGGCATGGCCAAGGTTCAAACCGTGTTACACACTGGACAAGAAGGCGAAAATGAGGACTTTGAACAGAGAGAGACACGTCTTAAGGCATGACCGTGGTGGAACCCGTGGGATAAACCGTGCTTGAAGCCGTGGTGGAAGATAGATGTGCCAAGGAGAAGAAAGTGTGGAACATCAACCAGATGAAGACACGGCTTGAAATCTAGCCGTGGGTGTAATAGTGCTACACACTGGACACGGATGAAGACTTGAAGATTATGCACAGACGAAGGCACGGCTTGAAATCTTGCCGTGTGTGTAACCGTGGTTCACACTGGGCGCGGTTGAAGACTTGAAGAATATGCACAGAGGATGGCACGGCTTAACCCACGGCCGTGTGGTGGGGCGTCCCAGGCAGACGTATCTTCACTTCTCGAAATCTACTTGAAAAAGGAAAGATATTTTCGTATCTTGCTAGCAAAAGATCACATGCTATCCATCTAATAGTATAAATAGAGCCAACCCTAGAGGGTTAGGACAAACTTTTGAATCTTTGGATCTTGAAGAACCTTGGATCGTCTTGGAGGCAGAGCAAGCAACCGGGTTCATTATGTTTCTATCTTTTATTTTCGTTTTATTGATGAACATGTGTAGCTAAGCTACTTTTCTAGCCAAAGGGTCATAGATGTTTAATTCTCCACGAATTGTGAGGTCTAATTGACTTATATTTATTCTATTCTTTGCTTTCGGGTATTCATATATCTTCTAATCATTTTGTCATTATTATCTTTGTTCATTGGTATGAATAGAGCTCTTCTACTCAATTAGCAAGTTAATATATTGTCAACTAGCACGTCAAATCCGTAATTGTTTGATTGTTCTAGTCTTAGTGACGCAATAACATGTTTGGTTATAAAAGAGATGATCGAATTCATGTTATGGAGGTGTGTGATCATGTTTAAAAAGGTTATCTTATAATCTACTGGCATGAATTGGTGGTCTCTCTAGATCTTAATGCTATTGATAGATTAAATCCTAAGCGCTTGTCCAAGGGTTGTTTAATCAATAAGAGAAATAATTCAAAGCGCTTGTCCGAGGTTATCGAGGAAGTAAGGAGAGATAGGTTGTTAGAGCTTGTTAATAACCATAACCAATTTATCTAGAACAAGAATAGAGAACATTTGCATCGATGATCAATTCCTAGAATTAAACCATCTTGATTCCTTTGGCTAGACTTTTACCAATATCTGATTTTCTTACCTTGTTTTACTTTATTTGATTCACAAACAAAACCACCCCCCCCATTTTCCTTTTTCTTATTGTTCTCTTTGAATAGAAATATCTTTACCAATCCCTGTGGATTCGACCCTACTCACCACTATATGCAAATCATATAATTGTCTAGGAGTAGGTTTTATTTTTGTTGGATTCGACACCCATCAACAAGAACAAATGGAAATCCAATGATCACGAATACAAAAAATGGCGTAAACCCCTTATGCAAAAGCTTCCACGTAATATTAGAAAATTCCACTAGAATTGAATACTTCATAATGACAATATAATTTAGGATCTAATTTCACTAAATTGCAAGCAATCAAATGATAAAATTGACCCTAAAAATGATGTGAAATCAGGAACAAATAGGACACAATCCAAATCAAAACTAGATATGACACACTAGCATGAAATCGAATCAACTAAGGAATTGATATGACTCACAAATCCTTAAGTTGCCACTCGCCACAATCCTTGAAGAACTGATAAGAGTCTTATGAAAATTGGAGTATGAACCCTAATTCTCATGAAAAATAGGTAGCACTTTGTTTATCTCTCAACTTACTTCCACAAACCCTACTTAAATAAATATTTATACTTGCTCTACTTAGGGTTAAAATGACTAAACAATTACATCTATGCCACTAAAGGGTAGTCGGTCCTAAGTCTACAATTACAACCAAATAAAATGTCCTTATGCTGTGACAATACTCATCTTAAAGAATGTAGGAGATCTAAACAACTCTTTGGTAGTCATAGTCATGTTATGATATTCAACCTCTGCGACTGAAGTTGAAATAAACTATTGGTTCTTCATTTTTTGCCAAATAAGAGCATTTCCCAAAAGAATGCAATAACCTATCAAAGATTTGCAATCAATTAGATAGAAACCCTAATATGAATAAGAATATCCATGCAAGTTGAGTGAACTAAATGAAGAATAAAATAGATTAAGGGAAAAGGTGCCTTTGAGATATTGTAACACATGAAACAATGCCTAAAGGTGAGAATTTCGAGGTTTAGCACAAAATTGGCTAAGTGTATGGACTATAAAAGAAATTTCTTGACATGTTAAGATAAGATACAATAGTCTACCAACAAGCTTATACTTATGTACAATAGTCTATATTTATGTAAGCTTTCAATATGTCAAAACACTAAACATAAAAAGAAAATACAACCATAAATTGTACACAAAAGAGTATTTATGCCCATATATATAGTAATGCAACATTATAATTATATTTTCTATTGGTTTTGAATTATACTAATTAGTTATATTTGATAGATTGATAGTGTCAAGGATATATTTATTTGCTTCTAGCATTTAGTTAATAGGATTTGATATTTCTTAAAATCAAATTGGTTGGGTATTTACTATATGACCTAATTGAAGTATCACATATGTTATATTAGTTATTACCTCAAATATATGTATGCTATGTTTGTATAGTTACAATCATAAGATTATTTTTATATCTATTATGATCATAACAATAGCGGCTTGTTTAGTTTTTAGAATGGAATAAATAAGGAATAGAAAAGTTATACATTGGGAATAACTATAATCAAGAATGGGTTAGGAATTTTTATGCGAATGTTTACTTCATGTAATTTTTATTGTAAGGAATATGTATTACAATGTTTACTTCACCTCATTAAATACTATATTAAGTTGAGAATATGAATAAAATTACCATTTTATCTCTATTTGATCATTAATTGTAGTGTTAATGAGGGTATAATAGTTATAATGTTTAAAATTTTTATTCTCTCTGCAAAGAAAATAAAAAATTCCACATTTTCTTAAGTAATATATATTTCCAATAAAGTGAGAGTGGAAGAGTTTTAGGAATTAAAATTCTCTTGTCATTTTTTTAAAGTAAATAAGAAAATAGATAGATGAGAGGAAATAACTATTTTATTGTCCGATAGGAATCAAAATCCTACAAGACCTATCATTAGGGCAAGAGCCATAGGATTTCAAATCTTGGTGATGAGGGTCCTCTTTAAACAAACCGATCTCGGAATTATTTATATACTAAGCTATTTTCTATTACTTATGTATTGTGTATTCCAGTAGGCATACTTATGAGGCTTTATAAAACGATGGGAAAACTCATTAAGACTCAGCATGTGGGTTATCCATTGATAGGAATAAAAATCCGATAAGACCTATCATTAGGGCAAGAACTAAAGGAATTCAAATCTTGGCATTGAGGGCCCATTTTGAGCAGATCAACCCCGGAATTATTTATATATTAACCTCTTTTCTATTATTCTTGTATTGTGTTTTCCAACAGGCATACTTATCATATTCTATAGGGCAATGGACAAACTCCCTCAGACTCAGCTTGTGGGTTATCCATGGACCGACCTGAACCGGCGATGAGATGGGCCGATGGATCCTATAGAAGACCGGCATCTTGAAGACTATTTATTTTATATATTTCTTCTTTTATGAACTATTTTGGTTTTGGGAAACTTTTATTTCCTTGTAATTTTCATTTAGGGATAGCCACCTTAAAAGTGGCAAACTTGTAATTTTGAGCACTTTTTAACCTTAGGAGTAGCAAGTATAAATACTTGCTTAAGAGAGGGTTTGAGGAGGCTAATTTTGCAGATCAAACACTTCACATTTCGTGAGAGGGCTTAAGGTTTTCCTAATTCCAAATTCTCTTATCAATTTCAATCCCAAGAAGTTGAAATTGTGGCGAGTGCAACAAGGAGAAATCGTGAGTAATATCGGTTTCATTTTGTTGTGATTTCTTTTCTTCTCTAGTGTGTCATATCTAAGGTTGAATTGAGATATTTCTTGGTCAGAAATACTTCTTATTGTTCACGAATTCTTATGCTTATTTGAAGTATCTATCAATTATATTTGGTTCATCATTGAAAATTTCCCTAGGAAACGTGTTCTTCACTATTTGAGAGGGATTATTTTTGTTACGGTTTTTCTTTTGTCATTTGAGGTTTATTTGCGTGGATTATATGAAATTAAGAGGTTGTTAGAAGGTATTATTAGTGTGGTATTCTAATTATATCATTGGACATTTGGAATTCATCATATCTTCACTTGGTTCACGTCATTTTGCCCTTATTTTTGGATCCGATTTTGCCTTGACTTTAGATAGTTTTTCTTAAGTCTTTTGAATGTGCTTTCAAGTGTGTTTAGGCACATCATCCATGGACCAACCTAAACTGAAATGAGCTGAACCGATGAATTGATTTGAAGAATCGGCTTGTGAAGACTATTTTTATATTTTTTTTATTTTCCTTAAACCATTTATTTTATAAGCTTTTGGGACATTTTATTTGGTTGTACTTTTTGTTTTCGGACTGGCCACCCTTTAGTGGCATAGTTGTAATTCTTTAGCCATTTTAACCCTAAAGGGAGCAAGTATAAATACTTGCTTAAGTCGGGTTTAGGAGAGGAGAGAATACACTTATTTTGCTATAAATTTCATGAGAATTAGGGTTCATCCTAAATTTTCATAAGGACTCTTATTAATTTCTTCTAAGAATTGTGGCGAGTTGCAACCTAAGGAATTGTGAGTAATATCAATTCCTAAGTTGATTTTCCTTTTTATAACTAGTTTGTAATATCTAGTGTTGATTAGGATTGGTTTGTTTAGTTCATGGTTCTTATTTTCACGTCAATTGTAGGTTCAATTTCCATCATTATATTGTTGTCAATTTAGTGGAATTGTATCCTATATATTATCTTGTAATTGCCGTTCTTCATTTGCGTAGAAGTTCCTTGTTGTAAGAAGTTCACGCCAATCTTAGTGTTGTTGGTGATTGGATTTGCATTTGATATTGTGTTAGGTGCTTAATCTAATTGAGCACATCATCATTTTGGTATTGAGATTAATTGATCAACAAATTAGATTATTAAAGGGATTAAGGTTCACGCCATAAGCTAGATTGTTGATCCGGATTTACCTTGAAGTTATTTCAATTGTTTGATTGCATATGCTTTAATCAATTTAAGGCATATCATCTTTTGGTATCAAAGCTTATCATACTTGGATATTTAATCTTGGTCACGTCACTATTTGTGGATTTGGTTTATAAATAGTAGGGGTTCACATAATTGGAGGACTAGTTTGATTAACATTGTGTAATTGGTCTTTCAATTTGGTTTTGTGTGCTTATACGTGGTTTTAAGCACATCATTTTTTGGTATCAGAGCTTGTGGTTGTGAGAAGGGATTGTTTGATTTTGATTTCAGAAATTTTAGGGTTCTTGATTTAGCATCTTGAACCGAAATTGAAAAGTGAAATTGAGTTGTTTGATGTTGTTGATTGAAGTTGTGTAATTGTCTTAATTAAGGAGTTGAACTTGCTACTTGTTGAAGTGAATTTTGACGTCTTGTTGAAGCTCCATTTGGTTGTTAATTTTTGTGAGAAGAAGGGAAGTAGTAGCATATCTTGTGATTTAAATTTCAGAACTTGAAGTTACTTCATTTGTGAAAAAGTGGAGGTGTATTTTGCTTATATTGTTTTCGGACATAAGGGGGTTTAGTGTACAATTTTTCATATTTGAATTGTGTGGATTATATGGAAACTATTTGTTTTTCAAAACACACATTAAGTGATGGAAGTAATTGTGTGTTCATTTGAAATTTGAAAGTGGCTCCTCACCATTTGTGGAAAGATTGCAATTAGTGAACTCATTTAAATTTTGAAATTGAGCTACCTTTTGTTGTAAGTTGCGGTTTGGAAAATTGCATAGAAGTGGAGAAGTGCACCGTATGTAAAAAGGTGTGTGTGTGTGGCGTTGTATTTGTGTGTTAAGTGAAGGGTGAGTGTGTGTGGCGTTGTATTGTGTGTGTTGTGTAAAGGAGTGTTGTAAGTGGAGTGAGTGGTGGTGGAGAGTTTTTGCACCCTGAGTAAGGGAAGGAGTGGCGATGTGGAATTGTCCATTTGTGTGTATGTTGAGGTACTGCACATTGTGAATTAAAGTAGTGTGAAACCATAGCGAGAAAAGGAAAGTTTGAGTAGTAGAATTTAAATTCAAACAAACATTTAAAGTGTGAAAGTAATTGAACTCATTACTTAAACACTTGTAGTTGAATTTAATTTCTTAACTACTTGGAAGTATTTATTTGTGCTTTAATTATTTTACTTGACTTTACTTGAAGTGACAATAAGTATTTCTTATATTGGTTATATGTGTGCACTGTAGGTGTATAAAGGTGTGTTGTTGTGGTGCGTGTAGTGAAGTGTGTTGTTAACTTGTTGAAGTTAGTCAGCAACCATGTCAAATGATGTGTATATTTCTACTACTTTAGTACATCAAGTATTGACTTCTTCTCCAACCATTGATGATGGATAAAGAGAAAATTTGTTCCATACTTCTTATAGGGTACAAGGAAACTTGTGCATAATTATTGCTGATGGTGGTAGTTGTACTAACGTTGTAGCTGCATCATTAGTATCGAAGTAGAAACTTGTAACTACCCCGCATCCTAAGCCTTATACATTACATTGGTTAAATGATCAAGAGAGTCTTTGTGTGACCTAAAAGGCTAGGGTACCCTTCAATATAGGGGATAAGTACTGTGATGAGCTTGAATGTTATATTCTTCCTATGTATACATCCCATATATTGCTTAGCAGGCCATGGTTATATGACAAGATGGTATTACATGATAAGTATAGAAATACTTATATGTTTCAACAGGATGGTAAACGTATAATATCGAACCCTATGTCGCCATCAAAGGTCCAAAAGATGCAAAGATAGATAAGACAATCATCAAAGATTCCTGAGGATCATAGCCATATGATTAAACCTTTAGAGGACCAAACTGTGTAGAAGTAGATATGCCAACCTTCAAAGGTTCCTGAGGCTCCTAGTTACACGAGCCAACCTATAGAACACAAAACTTGTCAGACACAAATGTGCTAACCTTTAGAGGATCCTAAGGGTTAAAGTCAAATGAGCCAACCACTAGAGGACCAAACTGTTCAGAGACAGTTGTGTCAACTTTTAGAGGTTTTAGTGGGCCATGAGTAGTTGAGCAAACCATTAGAGGGCCATGAGGGTCAAAAACATGCAGGTGAATCAGGAAAGAGGGCAACAATATCAGTAGAACGAGTTAAGACAAGAGAGTTCTTAATAGATAATAGACCATTATATGTGTTGTAGATGAGATATATCCTAAAAATGAAGGAGAGAAAGCAGTCACCCCCTGTGGTATTTCAGATATTGGGATTCTGTAGTGATACTTCTTTAGATGGCTTGCTAGGAGAATATAGAGTCTCTACTACATTTGATCTATCAAATTTGAGGACAAATCTTTTTGAAGCCCGAGGAGATAATAGGAATCAAAATCCTATAAGACCTATCATTAGGGCGAGAGCCAAAGGATTTCAAATCTTGGCGATGAGGGTTCTCTTTGAACAAACCGATCCCAAAATTATTTATATACTAACCTCTTTTCTATTACTTATGTATTGTGTATTCCAGTAAGCATACTTATAGGGCTTTACAGGGCGATGGACAAACTCACTAAGACTCAGCTTGTGGGTTATCCATGAATCGACCTAAACCAAAGATGAGCTGGACCGACGAATTGATTTAAAGAATCGGCTTGTGAAGACTATTTTTATATTTCTTATTTTCCTTGAACCATTTATTTTGTAAGCTTTTGGGACATTTTATTTGGTTCTATTTTATGTTTTAGGACCGATCACCCTTTAGTGGCATAGTTGTAATTGTTTAGCCATTTTAACCCTAAAGGGAGCAAGTATAAATACTTGCTTCAATAGGGTTTAGGATAGGGTTTAGGAGAGGAGAGAATACACTTATTTTGCTGCAAATTTTGTGAAAATTAGGGTTTATCCTAAATTTTCATAAAGACTCTTATCAATTTCTTCTAGGAATTATGGCGAGTTGCAACTTAAGGAATTGTGAGTAATATCAATTCCTAAGTTGATTTTCCTTTTCATAACTAGCGTGTAATATCTAGTGTTGATTAGGATTGGTTTGTTTGGTCCTTGGTTCTTATTTTCATGTCAATTGTAGGTTCAATTTCCATCATTATATTGTTGTCAATTTAGTGGAATTGTATCCTATATATTGTCTTGTAATAGCCATTCTTCATTTGCGTGGAAGTTCCTTGTTGTAAGAAGTTCACGCTAATCTTAGTGTTGTTGGTGATTGGATTTGCATTTAATATTGTGTTAGGTGCTTAATCCAATTGAGTGCATCATCATTTTGGTGTTGAGATTAATTGATCAACAATTGGATTATTAAAGGGATTTAGGTTCACGCCATAAGCTAGATTATTGATTCGGATTTGCCTTGAAGTCATTTCAATTGTTTGATTGCACATGCTTTAATCAATTTAAGGCATATCATCTTTTGGTATCAAAGCTTATCATACTTGGATATTTAATCTTGGTCATGTCACTATTTGTGGATTTAGTTTATAAATAGTAGGGGTTTATGCAATTGGAGGACTAGTTTGATTGACATTATGTAATTGGTCTTTCAATTTGGTTTTGTGTGCTTATACTTGGTTTTAAGCACATCATTGTCTCTCTATTACCTTTAAGTAAATGAATCATAAAAGTCAAGTAATATATTCTACATATGTTTTCCTTATTAACAACAAATATTGTATCTCATAAAACCATTATTTCTATTAATATGTTATATGATATATTTATCTCTTGAACTTGTAAGTTTGTAATCGTTCATTTTTTTTTATTTCACAAATAATGTTTTTAGCATTGCTATTTCATTGAAAATTTATCATATCATGATTTCATTGATGAGAACGGTATACTTTCTCTAGCTATATGTTTATTGAATATTACTATGATGGATTTTAAATAATTATTTGTAAAAATAAGTATTAACTATTGCTATTAGTGGTTTTATTTATTTAATTATGTTTATTATCATTTTTTTATATTGCTACAATTGTTGACATTTGTCATTTATAACTATTATTATATAATATATGATGGTTGTTGTTGTTTCAGTATTGTTATTAATAAAGAGACATATATTTGAATCTTAAGGTGGTGTATATCATGTGTTATGATTTAAATTACATCTAATAGGTTATGATTTAGAAATATCAATAAATACAATCTTATACAAGATAGTGTGATTATTTATAAACCTTTTCATGTTTTTAGAAAACTCTGTTTACTAGTGGAGATTTATATGTGTGTGTTATTACTATAAAATCATTTTATAGATATTGTTACACATGCAAGGATTTATGTGCATCCTTATCAACAAACACTTCTTTATATTATAATGTTATTCTATGTATATCTAAACGATTCAATATAATTATTATGTTTATTCATTAATTTTTTTATTAATTTATGATGCCATTTTATTATGTGTATTGGAATCTTATTGAACTATTAATTTTTGTGTTAGTATAAGAATACTTTGTTATGATGAAAATTTTAATATTTTTTGTAAATATTAAATTAAAAATATTTTCTATATTGTTATAAAAAAAATTATCTATTGTGTCTCACCCTGGTTTTTGTGTTGTCAAAGCCTTGCCATCCTTTGGTGAGAAGGAATCAATTGTGCCTCTACCTCCACCTTCATGGTATTTTGCTGTTGTGCCTATGAGTACAGCCTTACCCCCTTTCCCCTTGATGGCAATGCATGAAATGAAGACCCTGAGTAACTATTCTAACGGTCATGTCTAGATCCAATAATAGGTAGATTTATCTTAATGTTTCACCTTGCATGTAAGAAAAAAAATGTAAACTAAATAAGAAATGGTCATGTAATTATTCACTTAGGGAGTGTTGATGTTGTACTCACCAGAAATCTAAGAACAGCCCCTATTTATCCAATATATCGCCAGTTGGTTAATCTATACCATTGCATATAATCGTCATGCACACCACTAGGGCCGTTCATGTGAACTACTCGATCGATACGCAATTCTCACATGTGTATATACATTGCATGTTGCACTAACCAATCAACATCAATCCTCCCCCACAGGTTAATTTAATGGAGCTCCGACTGTGTGTTCACCAGTTGTGGGATATATTGGAGCCCACCAAGCTACCTTACCACTCAGCCGGGGAAATGGCACTCAACAATGTGGAAACATATTAGTGGCACTCAAGCTATCTAAATGTACATGATGCCTTTATAGAAACTTGCTAAGACATTAATTTCATTCCCATCATACAACTCCCATTCCACTTGAAAGATAAGAAATTATAAATGATCAATATGATGAAATAGAAGAAAAAAAAATAGGTTACTAGAATACTTATGCCATTTTCTGCCAATCGAACGCATCTCGATATGCGCTAACAATGTGGGTTGGGTGATATTGAGTGTCCCTACACATGTTCCAATGTGAAGCTAATGGACTGTCAGAATCTATATATAGTCTATATTGGTTAAGAGGTGCTATGTGGGGAAATCTATCCCAAGACCATACCTGTAGGAAAACGGTAGCCCCTCTAATCTTATGTGTTGACTATGATGATGAGACACAAAGTTGATAATATAACTATGCTAGACATACAAACCCTTAACTATAAGTCCCAACAATGTCAAAATGCTCCAATAGAGGTAATCGAATTGCAAGGATGAGGGTGTTGGATTTATCGACAAAGATAAATCCCCTCAGCAGCTACATTATGTACACACGCATATATTAATGGACTTGCTCTACATTGACATCATGTGGGAGCATCTAAAACATATCACACAGCCACTTCATGCTAATGTGCCCCCCTAGTGCTAGGCTCCGACCTCGCCCTTAGCAATTAATCACATATTGCGCCCCAATCCAAACAACTACTTCTTGTAACTATTTGACCATCAAGAGGGAGTCTTAACTGGATCTTTACATCCTATAGGGTGATAGTAAACTCTCTTGTTGGCATGTGGAATGTGTGCATATCTAGCCTCCATCACTCCACCAAAGCTGTAATCATATGCTAATCCAATGAAATTAATAGCAAGTGACTGCACCTTCAAATCCGGTCAAATGCAGGTATGGCTCCATTCAAGGATTGAGAGGGATGGTATGCTTGTCGCGATGGAGTGACAAATCATGGTGTTGAATGGTAAGGGTTGATTGATCCTATAATAGTAATAAGTAAAATGTTATACTATTCGTAATGCAACATAAACTAAACAACAAGTGAAAGGTCGTTTACCTCAATCAAAGGGTCCAGGCTCCATCTATTATGCAAAAAAAAAAAAAATTACTATATGTTACCATTAATATAAAAAATATTAATTAACGATTTATTAGCGACTATTTACTATCTAATTAATAACAACTAAAGTTTACAACTACTTTTATAATAATAAATAAAGATATTACATGTATAATCAATACCATTTTATGATGATTAATTAATGATATATCAATGAGTAATTGATATTATTTAACTGTTAATGAATAATAACTTGATTTTACAACTACTTTCACAAAAAAAACACAAACATAAACATATTACATTTATAATTAATACAAAATTTCTCACTAATTGTACTTAATGACATATTAACAACTAATTACTCTTCGTTAATGGTTAATTAACAACGACTTAATTTTACAACAACTTCTATAATAATAAACAAACATATTACATTTACAATAAACACTAAATTTTTCACTAATTAATTTTCTAACAATTAATTAATGACACATTAATGACTAATTACTATTAAGTAATAGTTAATGAATAATAACATAATTTTATAACTACTTGTACAAAAACACACAAACATATTACATTTGCAATCAACATAAAATTTTTCACTAATTAATTTCATAACAATTAATTAATGACATATTAATAATTAATCACATTTAATTAATGGTTCATTAACAACTTAATTTTATAACTATCAGTACACAAACCCATAAACATTTTACATTTGTAATAAACACAAAATTTTCACTAATTAATTTTTTAACAATTAATTACTTACATATTAATGACTAATGACTGCTAATTAATAATTAATTAATAGTAACTTAATTTAACAATTACTTTTATAAAAATACATTATAATAACACACAAAGATAATTTATTATAATCAATACGAAGGTTTTTCCCAATTAATTTTCTAATGATTAAATAATGACTAATTAAAGACTAATTACCTTATCATTAACGATTACTTTTATAATAATTTTCACAACTACAAATTAAGACATTTCATTTATGAAAAATACCAAAAAAATTTACTAATTCATTTGCTAATGTTAATTAATGATATATTAATAACTGATTAATTATTAATTAATGATTCATGAACAACTACTAGTACTTCAATAAAAATAGTAGACTACAAATAATTGTACTTACTTTTTTATGCATTCATACAAAGTAATATAATAGCAAAAAAAATTAATTTTTTTCTCTGAACAAGCATACCGAAATCTTGCTTTGTTAAAGAAGTTGAAAAATGTTTTCTAAATATTTCTACACACGTCATTCAACAAGCTAAACTTGCGTAAAACAGAAATTAAGAAAACAAAAATTTTGAAACTGTGAGAAAGAATGATATTTGTAGAGGAAATTGAAAGATGTAAAAATGAGTATATGAACTAAGGATTCATATTTATATTACAAGCTATTAGTGCAAATTTTTTCCGTGCTTTAGACATCTCATGTTGTGATACTGTATAAATTTACAGTATTACTTTATAATAATTTTTATATGTTTGCAGTGTTACTTTATAATAACTTTTACAGGTTTGTAGGATTCTATTACAGTAAAAAAAAAAAAAAAAATCCTTAGTACAATTGCATTGAAGTTTTACAAAAATTTACAAATGCTTGAAGGAGCGAACAAGGTTCGTGCCTTTAGTATAAATTGTACTAAAGGCACAAACTTGATGTATGCCTTTAGTTTTTCGAATTTTTGTAAAATTTAAGTCCCAAATCGCATCTACGCTTTTGAAACCTATTTTTGGATATAGTAGTTGAAAGTTTTTTTTAAAATACAATATTTATGAGTATTTCTCTATAATAGTCCATCATTCTATTTTACAACTACTAGAGCTACCTATACAACACTATGCTATCTAACTGACTTTACATGTATAAGTAACTAAAGTATCTAACAAACATGTGTGAGTAAAGATAATATAATTCACAAAAACTACTTTATGCTTTACTTTATATGAGCAATGAAATGGTAAAATTAAAAATATTAATATTAAATAATGGTAACCATAAACTAAAAATTTTATCATTTTGTTGAAAAGCAAACATTTTAATGATGTCACGCATTTTTGTTTGATTCATAGTCGTGACCCAAGTATAGTATGGTCATTTGATTGAGCCCAATTGGTAGTAGTAGTGTGTAACGGAAGAGGAATTTGAATGGCTTTTTTTTGGGTAAAAAAAAAAGAAAAAAAAAAGTTGATGTTATGATGGTGTGGCATGTATATAAGAGGATGGTGTAATGGCTACTTCTACCTATATCATGGACCAATCCTTATTAATTTCTCTCTCTTTCTCTCTTTTTTTTTTCTTTTTTTTTTGGGTAGATATATTGATGGGAATTAAACTAATGCAACCACAGAATCCATTAACCGAGCAAAGAGCTAGAGGACTATAGAACCTAGCATTGAGAATCCTTCTTGAACAAATGGAATCGAAGACATTCACATAGTGTCTTCATTTATTTTATATAATTGTTTTGTATTTAATTAGGTACATTTGTTGGTACCACAAGACGGCGAGCAAATACACTAGTGCTTGGTTTGTGAGTGATTCATGGACCTAAATAAATCAATAAGAAACCGGCCATACATTATGTTCCATTGACCATGGGAGAGCTTCAAGAACCGACTTATGTAACTATTTTATTTTGTTAATTTTTCTATATTTAGAACAAGTATAAATACTTGTAAAAAGGGAACAGAAGGGAACTTTTGAAGATCATTTTGCAGTTGCCTCTTTTTCATGTGTAAAGGGTTTTTCTCTCTTATATAAAACACTTTTATCAATTCCAATTTAAGGCTGTGGCAAGCGGGCTTAAACTATTGTGAGTTACATCATCAATTACAAGTCATTCATAATTTCAACTAGTGTGTTATATTTGGTAAAGAATTGGGATCATTCTTTCACTCTTGCTTTACGTCAAATTAGGGTTCATACAAATTAGGGTTCACACCTATTTGATTGAATATTGTTCATTTGTATCTTCAATTAGCATTGTGTAATTGAAATTGGACATTGGCATATCATAATTTGGTATCAGAGCCACGGTTTAAGGAAGGGAATTAACGTGGAGTTTTGATTTTTAAATTGGGGATTTAGGGTTCTTGCCGTATCATTCATAATTTCAACTAGTGTGTTATATTTGGTAAAGAATTGGGATCATTCTTTCACTCTTGCTTTACGTCAAATTAGGGTTCATACAAATTAGGGTTCACACCTATTTGATTGAATATTGTTCATTTGTATCTTCAATTAGCATTGTGTAATTGAAATTGGACATTGGCATATCATAATTTGGTATCAGAGCCACGGTTTAAGGAAGGGAATTAACGTGGAGTTTTGATTTTTAAATTGGGGATTTAGGGTTCTTGCCGTATCATTTAAATATTGTTGTTGTGTGGAGTGAAATTGAAGAAATTTTGTTGAATTGTACCATGATTTCATTGCATATTATAGATTGAAGTTGCAGAAATCAAATCTACATTTCTTGCTGTGAGTTCCTTGCGTGGAAGATAGGGAGATCACTTCAATTTGATTCCATAATTGTGTACTTACGTAGTAATTGTGCATTCAATTGCTTTGATTGCAATATTGACTGGAGCTTTTGAGGAAATTGTGCCGTAGAGAGTGAGTATTGCTGTGAGGGTGTGGTGCCTTGATTGTGTATGTATTGTACCTCGAGGTGTAATGTCGTGAATGCTTGTGGTGCCATGAGGAGTTTGAGCCTTAAGGTTGTGTTATATTGTGGGTGTGTGTATTTGAACCATGAAGTGTGTGTGTGTGTACCATGGGTGTGAGTGTGTTGTGTCGTGAAAGTGTGTTGTGTTGTGAGTGTGTGTGAGTAGTACTGTGAGTTTTGTGTGTGAAGTGACGAGTGTATTTTGAGTTGAAAGAAATTGGTGTTGTGGAGGTGTGATTGTATATATATATATATATATAATTATGCCGTGGAATGTGTTGTTGTTAGCGTGAAGTGTGTATTGTTATTGTGGAGCGAGTTGTTGTTTTGTCAAGGTTTAATTCAGCAACCATGTCAAATGATAGTGTGAATGGTGGGATTAGAAATGAGGCCAACAGTCAGGTTGGAGGAGGTCAGGGACATCATGCTACAAGTGGAAGAACTTTAGAAGAACAATTGTAGGATTTTACCACTATTGTTGCTACATTAGCAACATGGGTTGATCATATGACATTATCACAACCACCAGTGGCAAATCCACAAGCACCCCCACCTCAGGTAGCCCCTCATAATGCACATAGGGAAGGAGCAATTGGAGGAAATAGGGGTAGCAGAATGGGAGGAGATTATCATGCTTTTCCAGAGGAAATGGATGATAACTTTGAGAATAAACCTTATCCTAACCGTGAGTTTAGGCCACCTCAAGGTTTAGAATATGTAAAGTTTTAGATGCCTTCATTTGCTGGAAGGGGTTCTATAGAAGATTATCTAGACTGGGAAGATAAGGTAGAGGGCCTATTTGAGTGTTATGAAATTAATGATCACACTCGAGTTAGTCTCGCAGCAGTAGAGTTTACAAGTTATGCTGCTTTATGGTAGAAGAACCTTGTAGTTAGTAGACGAAGGGATGGTGATGCTAAGATACATACCTGACAAGAAATGAAACAGGTTATGAGGAGGAAGTTTATACCAGAGCACTATAAGTAGGAATTATTCATGCGTCTTCAGATATTGAGGCAGGGAGGCAAAACTATTGATGAATATGTATAGGAGTTTGAGACACTAATGATCAGATGTAGGTTAGTCGAACCTCCTAAACAAACCTTAGCACGATTTATGTTAGGGTTAAAATATGAAATTGCATGTATTGTGGAGCTTTAGAGGTATGACACACTTGATGAAGCATTCAGTTAGCTCTAAAAGTGGAGAGGTAGAGGCGATCTAATCCGTATCAAGCAACAAGCAACAAGTATGGAACCTCTACAAAACTATATAGTTTTAAGGGCAAACAAGTTGATAAAGGGGGATATAGTAGAAATATGGAAAAGAATCTAGTAGAGCTAGATAGTGGAGGGGAGAAAGAATTAGCAAGGAAAGGAAAAGCAGTTGCAGGGAATGATAACAAATAGGTTGTAGTTAGGACATCAGGAGGACGAAACCGCTAGGTTAAATGCTTTAAATGCTTAGGTTTTGGACATATAGCTACTCAGTGTCCAAATAGAAGGGTTATGACTACTATGGAGGTTGAAAGTGAGGAAGACGAAGAAGACATACACGAGACCACAAATTTGTCAATTGTATTAGACGAGTATTATGGTGATGCAGATGCTAAAGTACATATGGATAAGGGGAATGATAAGTATTTGTTCATTAATGTGTTGCGCAAAGCGATGACTACCTTTCCTATTAATGAGGATGAGTAGAGGAAAAATTTGTTTCACATCTTTTGTAGGGTCCAAGGTAATCTGTGTACTCTTATTATTAATGGAGGTAGTTGTACTAATGTTGTGGCTACTTCATTAGTGACAAAATTGAAACTAGTCACAACCCCGCATCCCAAGCCCTATAAATTACATTGGTTGAGTGAACAGGGTAGTCTACATATCACTTAGAGGGCTAAGGTTCCTTTCAGCATAGGAGATAAGTACTGTGATGAGATTATTTGTGACATTCTTCTTATGTATGCATCCCACATATTACTTAGTAGGCCTTGGTTATATGACAAGAAAGTGTTGCATGATGGGTTTAGAAATACCTATGTGTTTCAAAAGGATGGTAAATGGGTTGTTTTGACTCCTATGTCACCAATTGAGGTACACAAGTTCCAAGAACAGATCAACAAAACTACTAGGCAATTAAGACTTCAAGGCGACAAGCACATGTAAACTAAGGTTTTCAGTCTAGAAAAAGACCTATTAGATTTGAGGACAAATCTTCCACAGGCCCGAGGAGATGATGAGAATCAAGTCAATGGAACCACAAAATCCATTAACCAAGCAAAGAGTTAGAGGACTATAGAACCTAGCATTGAGAATCCTTCTTGAACAAATAGAATCGAAGACATTCACATAGTGTCTTCATTTATTTTATATAATTGCTTTGTATTTAATCAAGTACATTTGTTAGTATTACAAGACAACGAGCAAACACACTAGTGCTTGGTTTGTAAGTGATTCATGGACCTAAATAAATCAACAAGAAACTGGCCATATATTGTGTTCCATTGATCGTGGGAGAGCTTCAAGAATCGGCCTATGTAACTATTTTCTTTTGTTAATTTTTCCATATTTAGAACAAGTATAAATATTTGTAAAAAAGGAACATAAGGGGACTTTTGAAGATCATTTTGCAATTGCCTCTTTTTCACGTGCAAAGGGTTTTTCTCTGTTGCACAAAACACACTTATTAATTCTAATTTAAGGTTGTGGCGAGTGGGCTTAAATTGTTGTGAGTTACATCATCAATTACAAGTCATTTCTAATTTCAACTAGTGTGTTATATCTGTTAAGGAATTGGGATCATTTTTTCACTCTTGCTTCACATCCAATTAGGGTTCACGCCTATTTAATTGACTATTGTTCATTTGTATCTTCAATTAGTATTGTGTAATTGAAATTAGACATTAGCATATCATATCTACTCATTTAGTGAAAAAATAATTATATTTTATATGCCATTAAATATATTAAGAAAACATGTTTTACAAACTTCAGATGGTAGTGAAAGAAGACCTTAGAAAAGGGGGGGTTTTATTTATCTTTAAATTGTTATGGCATTCTAAGATATCATGCAAGTACTTAGAATTAAACATGACTTAAAGTATTAGCTAAAAATAGCCTAGAAAGGTAGCTTTACTTGTTTGTAGGAGGCAAGGTATCTACCAATTTCACAAAATTGTTAATCATATAATTAGTAATATATAAAGATCCTGGTCGAAATTATATAGACTAAATGTATAAAGAAGCTCCCTAAATTAAGCGGAAAAAAAAAAAGTAACTAGACTAATAAAAATTTTAAATTGCGCAAATCAAATAATAAACTTCCCCGAAAATGGTTTAAATAAAGTTCTTCCTTCAATACACTATTTCTTAAAACTTGAAGATAAAAAATAAATTTATAAAGGGCTAAATGCAATTTAAAATCTTGTGCCCATTAATTAATTGGACTTGACTCTTTGGGTTAAGATAATAGGGTCTAAAAAGGGAAGTCCATGACCTTAGGATGATTATGGTAGATTTAACATAGTAGACTTAAAGTAAGACTCATTGGAATGAATTATCTATTATCAACCTTTCTCATAAAACTCACACACCTAAAACAGGCCTAGGAGATTTAGCATAGTAGACTTGAAGTAAGATTCATTGGAATGAACTGTCTATTATTAACCTTTCTCATAAAACTCACACACCTAAAACAGGCCCCTCATTGGACTTGGTTACATACATGGCCTATGTATGCTTTTTCCTATTAAGAGGGGGTTTATTTGGATTGTTGATGACTAATATAATATGATAGATGATATTGACCGTTAAATTTCTATAAATACCCACAAGCTTTCCTTTTTTAGATGAAGAGAAATAATTTGGAAAAATACCATTACTTTATCAAATTATTCTCTTAAAAGATTAAACCCTTGATTATTTAACGAATTCATCACTTCTTTTTATTATTAGTAGAGTTTGATGCTATAAAAGCCCCTCTATTTGTTACTGGTGTGTTTAAACTTATTGGGACTACCTACTTTTCCTATCTATCCTATTCACCCTTGATAATTCTCCTATGTATCATCATATGTTACTTCTCTAGGTTTACGTGTAGCATAAAGTTCACACAATATGCACTTGATCACATTGCAACCAGACCAACCCACCTATAGAATTAAAGTTACGAGTTCACCATTTTCATACTTTATTTAAGTGAAAATTTTAAAGTTAGATTCTAAAATCTTTTTAACAAATGGTATCATAAGATATAGCCCATGTGGGGTTTGTCTTTGGACTTTTTTCCGAAAATTGAAAGGTTTGTTTGTACAATTGAAAGCTTATTTATATAATTGCTTTCTATTACTAATTAATTGAAATTTATTAAGAAAACCTATGAAGACATAGAGTCAAAGACAAGTTTGCACAACTTTCTACGCTTCGGGTATATATCTTATTTATACAATTTATTAAATGACCCTATGACTTTCAACGAGATTAGTATGTATCTTGCCGCTTATGCTTTCCTGAGGAACGAATACGTACGTTGTTCCAATCCATTAAATGAATTATATTGAAGATAAATCTACGACCAGAAGTTAATGTATTTTAAGTGTTTGGAGAGATGGGAATTGGGATGGAGCGGATTGGTTGGTAGGCAATGGAAGACAAAGTAAAAGAGGATTAAATTGGTAGAGGGAAAAAAGAGAAGGAAATGTTAAGTGCTTGGAGTATTTGTTAAGAAGTTAAGTAAAAAAAAAAAAACTTATATATTTTAGCATATTTGCTTTAATTTGAAGTATATAGTTAATGTTAAAAACTATAAAAAGTTTTTCTTTCATCATCTTAACAAATATCGCACCAGCACCAACACCTATTAAAACAAACACACACACACAAAAAAAAAAAAACCATGAGATTGAATTATTCATTCTTGCATAGCATGTTACTTGTTACTCTAATATATATATATGGATATGGGTGACGTATGTGTTGCTCCTACGTAATTATGACACAAACAATTTTTAATTAGCCTATGGGCTCGGCAACAAAAATAATATGGTTTTGGTATATTTATTACAGAGTAGACATAAACTTTCAACTGAAATCTCTCTTAACCCTAGAATGAAAAAGGAAATCCATACATAGGATGTCTATGTGGGGCTTGAGAAGACCGGCTTTATCCTTACCAGCATAACATTTCAGTAACATGGTTGTCAAATTTACATTTTTATATAAAATCATTAGGAAGTTTATAAAATCAGAATATAAAATAAAAAAATAAAAACATAAATTTTTATAACTTTTATAAAATAAATTTCAAATATTATAAATTTATTTATAATAATCACAAATAAATATAATTTATTTATTGTTATTATGAAAAAAAAAAAACAAAATATAGATTATGTTAATTGTTTTCTTTTGCATGAGTAATTATTAATAATACAATATCATTGTTGATGGGAAAATAATTTAATTTAAAACTATACAAATTGAAGTACATAATTTTCATGTAATTATACAAAGAAAAAAATAATAAAAAATAAGCACTCCTTTGATTACAATGTACTTTTCACAAACGACACGTTTACTTAAATGTAATAGCTATTCTATTACGAGTCTATTACATGTGAAATAGCTATTATGTTGTTTACTTCGCGGAATAAGAACTTACACAGAATTGCAATTTTACGAATCCCGAGTCACCATTCCCTCCCCCATTCCCCGTAATAGCAATTCGGTGCTAAACATATTACAGTTGTGACAGATGTTTGGCGACTTCAACCCTTTTCCTCCTATCACTACCGATCGTCCATCGTTGGTTTGAATGTCGATCGGCCTATTGCAGGTGGAAATGTCCTCGTCCTCGTGCATTTGCCATTGTTATCGTCCTCGTGTAGCCTCGTTTGCCCCTCACCGTCATGGATCTAACGTCGGCCCTCATTCAACCTTAGTCATGCATTTGCCATCATCCTTGTCCTCGTGTATCTACCATCATTGTCGTCGTCATGTAGCCTTGCTCATCCCTCGCCATCATAGATCTGCAATCGACCTCATGCATTGTTCCTCATTCCGCCCATCATCGCCGATCTCGATCATCCCTTGCTATGGTCATCGTTGGCTCTATCATAGCTACTTCCGTTTAGCCCTTCGATCATGGATTTGCCCCCATCGTTGTCGATCTCAACCATGGATCTGCGCTTGTCGTTGCTTATCTCCACCGTTGTTAGCCTTCGTCGTTGTTGCATCTCTTCTGTTGGTGGAGCCGTCAGTTGCTACTGGTGGTGGTTCTGCTGGCCGGAGTGGAAGTCATCGGCCATCGCAAGGTAGCTGTGGACATAACATCACCAAAGTTCAACGATAGTATCTCCTTCATAGCCAACATCAACCGATTCCACCTTTATTGCTTCCCTTATTCCCTCAAGTAAACAATTTAATCCTAATTCCATTATATTCAAGTAAACAATATCATACCAATTTGATGTAATAGCTATTCCATTCAACGAAATAAACCGGTTGAAACCATTTGAGCTATGATTCCATGATATATCCGCACCCCCTCGTCCCCTTCTCTTGGTGCATTTATCTTTACCTAAATGGAAATATATTATTTTGATGCATGATTGATATTTTAGCATGGCGACAGCAAAACCCGAGCAAAAGACATAACATACTTCACATTTCCATTAATGAATAGGACAATTTTGGCCAAAAAAAAAAAAAAAAGAGGATAAGAAACACAAAGTCACGAACACAAACAAGCAACCAATAGGACTTCAACGCAACAAGCCATGACCGTGTAGCAGCCAACAACAGTAGCAAGACTTCAATGCAACGACATTGCAGGACTTCAACGTGACGAGCAACGACCATGCAGCAGCCAGCAGTAGCAGCAGGACTTCAACGCGATGTAGCAAACGTAGATCAAGCAATAGTAGTAGTGAAATGAGAAGCAGAAGAATGCATGCTAGAAACCCTAACCCTAATTTGATTTTGTAGATCTATGTTTCCTTTTGTTTTTTTGTAAAATTAGAGTGTGTGGGCAATGGACGGGCTCAATTGGACCAAAAAATAGAAAGTTCATTCACTCTTGAGAGCTTTACATTAAGCATAGACAAACTCGGTGGAAGCATGATTAAAATTGCGATTGCAATGATTTAACCAAGTCTACTCATGATTCTACCGTGATTCTGCTCCAAACTGCGTTTGTAAACAAGTCAACTAAGGAGAGTGAAATACAAATGTAAATTCAAATGATTCTATGGTTTGGCGCATGATTTTGACAACATTGGCTAATAATTAGTAACCATATTGTCTAAAACATGTTTGTACAAATTATCTTTTTGGGCAACATATAAGTTTAAAGTGATAATAGAAAAATTGCACCATATTGCATGAATTTTTTAAATATAGCTTTGCTTTTTCATATTATAACCATCGAAAATGGTACATTTATTTCTTCAATTTTCACAAAAGAGTTTTTTTTTTACATTTATCTAAACAAAAGAATAAGCACTATTGTTGAAGTTGGAAAAATATTTAGATCTCACACATATAATACACAGAATGAAATTAACAAAATCAATGCTACACATCAATTTCATATTTTAAAAGACGCCTAATGATGATTGATTAATTAATTAATTGTTTTGAATGCTGAGTTAGATGTTCTGAAAGATATTTTTCCCTCATGAAATCCTCTCAAGTTAACTTTTAGTGCAATCATTTTTTTTTTTTTTGAAGATGAGTTTTGCAGAATGATTTAGTCGAACTTGTGTTACAAACATAAAATTACGCGCCAATAGATGCAAGGGATGGGATGAAGCATATATTTATCAAAGTAAGCACTCCATGGATTATTGACACGTAAGTTGGGAGTATTTTATTTGGTACTTGATAGAGTTAGTCTTTCGTGACGCTATAATATACGTGCTGATGAATTCTACACATTTAACAAATGAGCATTATATATGTGTGTGTGTGTTTCTGTATATATATATATATCTATATCTATAATAGGCCAAAATACTAGCCAATTGGTTGAGACCAAATTGCAGTAACCAAACGAAGGTAGGGCACAACAGAGTGGGGAATCAACAGCCATAAAACCCCGACTTTGATAATATTCAAACCTACAAAACTTCTTCTCACCAACAATTCTTATGAGCGTGTGGACTAAGCGACGACTTGCATTTCGTCGAAAATAGATATGACGGAAATATTTGAATCCGAACCTTATGAAACAGCAGTTATTTGGAATATTATGAAACAGTCCAAGCAGACGTACGTACTATTAACTTGGTCAAATTTGGAGTTCATCGCTAGGCTAAGAGTATTCATCAGGCACAACATGCACAGCCTATAAATACAGTTTCTCGCATGCTTTGCCTCTTCCATAAATCACTACCTGTTCCATATATCACTCCAAAAGCGAAGTGCCAAATCATTGTATTGCAAAAATAAAATCCTCTCTCTTTTTTTTTAATACCTCTATCTATCTTTCATTTTTTTTATCAGCCTCTATCTATCTTTTATTACTAGTTCATCCCATATTTCTCTTAAGTCTACTTATTCCTTAATTCAAAAAATCCCCAAAATGGAAAGATCAATCAGTGTGCCCCTGCAACCGCCAACTTATGGAAATCTTATTACCATTCTTAGCATAGATGGGGGTGGTATTAGAGGCCTGATCCCCGGAACCATCCTTAGTTTTCTTGAATCCGAGCTTCAGGTTATTACTTCGAGATTAAATTTTCATAAGCATGCATGCAATTGTTTATATATATTTTATACATGCAACTTGTACGTGCATTACCTACTTGCAATTTTCATGCATGCAGTTTTCACTAGTAAAGTAGCATTTTGTTTGCATAATTTCAAGAATAAACTAGACAAAATATTTTTCATATTTGGGTCATAAAATATATGTAGAGTTTAGCAAATGAAAAAAAAAAATCTTATTACTAGATAAAACAAAAATCTTCTAAAACATTTTTAAAGTGATCCCATTATCTTCTAAAAGGGCATATACCAAATATGAAACAAAAGGGTTGAACCATATATATTTTTTATCATATGCTATTTTATTTACCTTGTATCTGTGTAGGTCTAAGAAAAGTAGCTCATATTATTACATCATAAACTCGTATGTAGCGAGTTATCTCGACAACATTCGATACTCTTACAAGCATACTACACATCAATACTATATGTAGAGTTATTACATGAGTTTGAAACTTTCTTTTATTATGTCATTTCTCAAAAACCGTTGGTTTTACATAATCATTTTACTGAAAATTAACTCTAAACCATCTTTCGAAGGAGAAAAGAAAACAGACATTTATGATGAATGTGAAATGTCTAATTAAATATCGGCAAGACACATTCGTCTTACGCATTCAATTTCCATATATCCATACATATACGTAAGAGTTACAAAAAGAGGGGAAAAAAAATCGAGTGTGACCCACGAGTATTACAGCCCACCTAATTAATAATTTGTAACCAGAATGAATAAAAGATCATCGTTATATCCTGTTTTGGCCAACGAAAAGTCTTTATACAACTTAAATTATGCATCTCTGTTGTGTGTGTATATATATTTCGAATACCAAAAACATGTTTGCATTAAAAAAAAAATATATGTTCTGTTGCTAATTATGATATTTACATTAACCCTACAGAAACTAGATGGCGAGGAAGCAAGAATAGCGGATTACTTCGACGTGATCGCAGGAACAAGCACCGGCGGCCTTGTTGCAGCCATGCTCACTGCTCCTGACCAAAATAAACGACCCTTATTTGCCGCAAAGGACATCAAGGACTTTTATTTGACCAACTGCCCCAAAATCTTCCCTCAGGACAGGTACAGCCCAAGCTTTCTGAAAGTTGATTGATTTTAAGGCTAATTGAAACTATTTGTCAAATACAAATAGATCTTTAAACTCTTAATATAAATTAAAAAAATACATATATATGAGCATTAATTATTGTTTCTTGTGATCGTTTAATGATAATTTTGGTATAGTAATGATTTGAAAGGTATATGCCTACTTTTAAAGGTTATGGAAAAATTATAAATCATACTTTGAGACTTAAAAGATAATTATCTATATACAATTGATAGTTTCATAAATGTATATTGTTATCCATATATATATATATATAAATATATATTATTTTACATGCCACGTATGTGTTTCCATAATTGTTTTTAACATGAAGACTTAATTTTTGCTTGATTTTCAGTTGTCCATTTGCTCCTATAGTGAATATGATCAAAGCAGTGATAGGACCAAAATACGATGGAAAGTTTCTTCATAAAATAGTAAGAGAGAAACTTGGGGATACAAGATTGCATGAAACGTTGACTAATGTTGTCATTCCAACTTTTGACATCAAGCTTCTCCAGCCGACTATTTTTTCTAGCTACCAGGTTTAACTTCCTTTTTATCTTATACATTTTCACTGTATTTCATGAAATTGTAAATATTTTTTCTTGGTTTTGCAAATTTATTATATATTTTAAATGGGTGATGAGTAAATTTTATTTAGAATATAATTTGTCCAAATAAAATAGGATTTATTTTTATTAGGCTAGCGGACCATATTGAGCATAGATATAATTAAAGAAAATCGAGTTACAAAATTATATATGCTAATGAATTTATCAAATTTATTATCTCTCAGATGAAGAAAAAGCCAAATATCAATGCTTTACTTTCGGATATATGCATATCAACCTCGGCTGCTCCAACTTATTTGCCAGCTCATTATTTTGAGACAAAAGATGAGTCCACTGGAAAAGTTAGAGAGTTCAACTTAATTGATGGTGGTGTAGCTGCAAATAATCCAGTAAGTATATGGTGTTTATCTAAGTGATTTTTTTAAAGTGGAACCTATTACACATGTTAATCACTTAAAATAGAAAGTTTTATACATTTTATAACATTAATTACACCAGAAAAGAATCTATACAAAAAGATGAAAAGTTTTTTATATATGGCTTATTAACAAGTGACCAAGGTGACCGTTATTTTATTTTATTTTATTTTTGTCTTGTTTAATTGATGATAATTATATCAATAAATACAAAAATCTATTTGTAGACTTTGGTTGCACTGGGTGAAGTGACAAAGCAGATTATGGGAGGAAGCTCTAATTTCTTTCCCATTAAACCAATGGATTATACAAGGTATCTTGTTATATCTCTAGGAACTGGTTCTAAAAAACATGAAGAAAAATATACTGCACAGGAATCAGCAAAATGGGGTGTGCTAGATTGGTTGACAAGTGGAGGAACCCCATTGGTCGATGTATTCACTCAAGCTAGTGCTGATATGGTTGACTACCACCTTTCTGCTGTGTTTCGAGCCTTGCACCTTGAACATAATTATCTCCGTATTCAGGTATATACATACACAAATTTATATGCATAAAAGAAAATCTGATATAAGTACCCTTGGGAAATTGTAATATTTTAAATAAAAAAGAAACCCTTCGAACTTGTTTTCTTATAAAACATGAAATTGGTATAGAAAAGCATGAAAAGTTTTCTTTTTAGATCCTTTATAAGTGTTTTATTAATTAGTATCCACTAACAGCATTCATGCAGAATTAACATGTAGCGCATGTAGTGCTGGAAAATGAAGAGAGAGAGAGTGAGAGAGAGAATGAAAAGGAAGTGAATGATATGGAATTGAAATTTTTTGGTTGATTTTACAGGATGACATGTTGATGGGAGACTTATCATCAGTGGATATAGCCATAACAAAAAATCTAAATAAACTAATTCAAGTTGGTGAAGCTTTGTTAAAAAAACGAATTTCTCACATTGATTTGGAGACAGGTTTATATGAAGCTTGTGGGGAAGAGACTAACGGGGAAGCTTTGAGCAGGTAAAAAATATATATATTCTTTGTGAAATTTATATTTTAATTATATAAATGGAACAAAAGGAACTATATAGTTTTCTTATAAAATAAATTAATATGGCAAAATGTTTTAAATTTCTTGTTATAAATTTTCTATGATCAGGTTTGCGAAGCTACTCTCAGACGAGAGACGATTGCGCCATGCCAGATCGCCTCAAGGACATTCCAGTTGAAGCCAAAAGGACATCAATAACCCCTATTTATAGAATAATCATTTTGTTTCCAAGGGTGGAGGCAAAATGCTCCGTCCTTGAATTCCACCTTCTTGTATTATTTTGTTTCTCAAACAATAAAAGCTAGATGTAGTCTATGTACTCTTAGAACGTTGTAGCAATTCTTCAATTTGATTGAATGACAATTTCTTTTCTTGTATAATGTGCCACATTGTGAACGAGGTGAGCCGATTTTAACGCTGCTCCTAAGATGGTTTATTGGTATGACTTAGTAGAAGTGATGCTATAACCGACAAAACTTACGACTTATTAACATATCCCTTCGAATGTAAATGCTATTTCGTATAATTATCTCCATGCGAAATGTTAAAATCACTATAAATTCTGTGTATATCTTTTGTAGTTTTCATAATGACGTTTGTGCAAAAGGCTCATCGTTATACATGTATAAAATATAGATTGAAAGTTAGTTTATTAATTTGAATTGTGCAAATTTATGAATATATTTAATATCTAATCAATTGTCAAAATTAATGTTGTAGATATATATTACAAATATGGGTCACTAAGATGCTTAAAGAGAAACATATTTTAGCATAAATCGATTTCTTAAATTGAATTGAATAAAAAAAATGTAAATTTTTTTTTAAGAAAAACCTAATTTTACAGAACTAAAGTTATTAGATTGAGTAATAATCCTCTCACAGCAATTTTGGGGGCTTTTCAAATAACTAGCACTCGTTGCAATACATCAAATATTCCGTATTGTTGGCCTAGACAGACCAGAGCAAAGGTGATAAGACTTGCTAGGCAATATACGTTACGTATATGTACATATTATGTGCAATTATTAATATTATTTTGTAGTTTATGGAAAGGAAGAAAAAAAAAACATCAATATTGCCTTGTGTTCAAATATATTTAGTAATTATACCCTACATGTAACATATATTAGCTATTAAAAAATTTAGGGAAATCAATTTTACCGATGGCTTTTATGACACAACATTGAGCAGTTAAATAGCAGCAAGTTGGGACAACGAATAGGATAAACGGTAAATATCGGGAAGGAAAGAAGGATCCAAGGAGAACCAAACAAAGAAAAAGAGAAGATAAAGAGCCATCCTACTTATTATCGCACAATTCTATTATTCCTTATGAAGAAGCAAATATTTTAATGATTTCAAGCTGCTGCTATAGGAGGGTTGGTTAGAGATCAATATGAAAGATAGATACTTGATTTTTTAAAAAGAAAAAAAAAATTGATGAAGTAAATATTTTAGCAGCAAAACTCTAGGTTGTACATTAGAGAGTTGGACATTGTCTAAATTTAGGACTTCTGAAAGTATATATTAATATAGATAATCAAGTAGTGTTACATATCTTATTCAATTAGACATGCAATTACTTGCTTAAGCATCATAATGTCATATCTATTTGCAAGGCAAACCTCTCTTTCATTTGGGAGAAGAAAATTGAAGCTGTGCCAAGAGAGATTAATTATGTAGCAGATTGGCTTTTTGGAAATGTTCGACAACAAGATCAAGATGAACAATATTTTATTGTCACACCTAAGGAACTAAACTCTCTTTTATGTAATGATCATTTTGGATTTGGTATGTATAAAGACTATAGATATGTTGGATGTGGTACAAAATGCCTTGATACTAATGCAAGGGCTATTGTAAATAGCTAATGTATCAACTTTCTATTTTTTATACAATATATCTTCTATTTACCTAAAATATATATATATATATATATATATATATTTTAATGATGTCATGCATTTCTATTTGATTCATAATCATGACCCTAGTGTAGTATGGTCATTCGAATAAGCCCAATTAGTAGTAGTTCTATGTAAGGGAAAGGGAATTTAAATAAGATTTTTTTTCTCAATGAAAAAATAATTACATTTTATATGCTATTAAATAAATTAAGAAAATTAGTTTTACAAACTTTAGAAAGTAGTGGAAGATCTTAAAAATGGGATTTTTTTTTTTTAATATTGACATGGCACTCAAAGGTATTAAGTGAGTACATAGAATTAAACATAACTTAAGGCATTAGTTGAAACAGTCTAGAAAGGCAGATTTACATGTTCATAAAAGGAGGCAAGGTATCTGTCAATTTAATGAAATAGTTAATCATATAATTAGTAATATATAAAGATCAATTGAGGGATTTTAGAATATAGTTACTTTTTGAGATACTATATGGTTTAGTTACAATATATCATTCTAAACTATTGTACATAAGGCCCATTAACAATTTTTATGAAAGTTGTAGATAATATCTAAAAAGCTATCACTAGTTTTATTTCTACTATTAATGGGCCTTAGATAAAGTAATTGGGTTACGAACTTAAATATTGCAATTTAGAAAAAAAAATTATGTAAATATTGTACCCAAAATAATTATTTCTAAAATAGTTTTCGAAGACTCAATCGGCGTTTGCAACTATAGGAATAAGAAAAAAATTGAAACTGAAGGTGTGGACCTTGTTCGTGCATTTAGTATAAGTTCTACTAATTGTTTTTTTCTTATCTATCTGCAAACCTATAAAAGTTGTGAAAAAAAAAATTACCACAAACCTATAAAATTACTATTGTAAACCTATAAAAATGATACAGTAAATTTACACAGTATTATAACATGTGATTTGTAAATTACAGGAAAAAAAAATTGCCTCGACAATTTGTAATATAAATATGAATTCTTAGTTTATATGTTTATATTTCCATCTTTCAATTTCCTACGTAAATTTCACTTTATCTTGTTACTTGCAAATTTTTTGTTTCCGTAATTTTGGTTTTATGGAGGTTTTACTTTGTTGAAATATATGTAAAGAAATATTTTCATCAAGATCTTAATATGTTTTCTTAAGAAAAAATTTATTTTTGTTACTATTATACTACTTCAGATAAATGCAAAAAAAAAAAAAAAGAAAACACATGTAATTATATATACTCTACAATTTTTATTGAAATAGCAATTATTGTTAATTAATTAGTTGTAATATATGGTTAATTAACATTAGAAAATGAATTATGTTTATATGTTATTATAATGTATTTTTGTAAATGTAATTGTTAAATTAAGTTATTAATTATTTGTTAACTAGTATTGATTAGTTGATAATATGTAAGTAAATAATTGTTAAAAAAAATTGTGAAAATTTTGTATTGATTACAAATGTAAAATTTATGAATAGTTTTGTATAATTAGTTATAAAATAAAGTAGTAATTAATTATCCATTAATTAAAAGTGATTAGTCATTAATATATTGTTAATTAATTATTATAAAATTAATTAGTAAAAAATTTTGTATTGGTTGCAAATGTAAAATATTTGTATGGTTTTGTAGAATTAGTTATAAAATTAAGTAGTTATTAATTATCCGTTAATTAAAGATGATTAGTTGTTAATATGTCATTAATTAATTGTTATAAAATTAATTTGTGAAAAATTTTGTGTTGGTTGGAAATATAAAATATTTGTATGGTTTTGTAGAATTAGTTATAAAAGTAAGTAGTTATTAATTATCTCTAATTGAAGGCGATTAATCATTAATATGTCATTAAGTAATTCTTATAAAATTAATTAGTGAAAATTTTGTGTTGATTGCAAATGTAAAATATTTGTATAGTTTCATAGAATTAGTTATAAAATTAAGTATTTATTAATTTTCCATTAATTAAATGTGATTAGTCATTAGTATATCGTTAATTAATTGTTATAAAATCAATTAGTGAAAATTTTGTGTTGGTTGTAAATGTAAAATATTTGTATGGTTTTATAGAATTAGTTACAAAAGTAAATAGTTATTAATTATGCATTAATTAAATGTGATTAGTCATTAATATGTCATTAAATAAGTGTTATAAAATTAATTAGTGAAAATTTTGTGTTGTTTGCAAATGTAAAATATTTGTATGGTTTTGTAGAATTACTTATAAAATTAAGTAGTTATTAATTATCTCTTAATTAAAGGTGATTGGTCGTTAATATGTCCCCAATTAAGTAGTTGCATAATAGATGGAGCTTAGACCTTTTAGTCCATTAGTCTTGATGCAGTAGGAGAGACATCGATCATAGGCCGTTTAAGATGGAGAAGTAAATGACTCTTCACTTATCAGTTAGTTTATGTTACATTAGAAATAGTAAAACATTTCATATGTTATCGGTATAGGATTAAGTGACCCTCCTTGTTCGACGGCATGAGTTGTCATTCCATTGCAATGAGTGTGCCATGCCCTTTGATGCTCGAATGGAGCCATGCTTGCATTTAGTTAGATTCGAAGGTGTAACCTACCTACCGTACATACCCTTAGATTGGCACATGATTACAACATTGGTAGAGCGATGGTGGCTAGAGACACACACATTCCACATGCTAACAGGGGAGTTTACAATTACCTTGTAGGATGTGGAGATCCAGTTATGACTCTCCATAGATGATCAGGCAGTTACAAGGAGTAGTGGCTTAGATTGGGGAGTGATATGTGAAGAATTGCTAGGGGTGAGACTAGGGCTTAGCAATAGGGAGGGTCGCATTAATATGACATAGCTCCATGATATGTTTTAGATGATCTCACTGAATGCCAATGCTAAGCAAATCCATCGAGCTACGCATGCATACATATTGTAGCTATTGAGGGGATTTATCTTTACCTATAAATCCAGTGCCCTCATCCACATGATGTGGTTACTTTTGTTGGAGCATTTTGATATTACTAGGGCGTATAGTTGAGGGTTCGCATGCTTAGTGTAGTTATATCGCTAACTTTGTGTCGCGTCATCACCATTGGCACACGAGGTTAGAGAGGCTACCATTTTGCTACAGGTGTGGGCTTAGGATAGGTTTACCCACATCACACTCGTTAACTAACACGGACTATTTATAGAAGTTGGATGTCCATTGGCGACACGTTGGAGCACGCAGAGGGATATGCAGTATCACCCCAACCATGTTGTTGGTGTATATCGGGATGCGATCGATAGATAAAACATGCCATAGGTACTTCAATAACCTTTTTTTTTCCTTGCAATTAATCATATTGATCATTTGAAGTAAATATAATTTCCTATTTTCATGTTGAATAGGAGCCGTATAATGGGAATTTAATTGATCTCCTGCTAGATTTATGTAAATTTGGCATGCACATTTGGACAACTCTGGTGCTATTGATTTGTTTCCACATTGTTGAGTGACATTTCTTAGACTAAGTGGCCAAGCCGTTTGATGAGTTCCAATATATCCCACAGCCCGTGAACACATAGTTGGAGCTCCATAAAATTGACTTGCGAGGGTGGATTGATGTTAATTGGATGGTCTAGTATGTAGTGTATTTAAACATATGGGAACAATAGGTTGGTCGAGTCATTCATATGGAGAGCCCGTGTAGTGTGAATGATAGTTCCCTACAATGGTATGAATTGTTCAACAGTCAATACATTGTATGCACGGGGGTTGTTTTTAGATTTTTAGTAAGTACAATTTACATCAACACTCCGTAATGTCGAAATAATTGCATGATTGTGGAAATTCTAATTTACGTTTTGTTCATACTTGCAGTGTGACATGTTGCAACAAATTTGCTTTTCGTCAAATGTAGAGACGACCGTAAGAATAGTTGCTTAAGGTCTTGAGTTCATGCTTCACTATAAGGGGGGTAATGATGTACCCGCAACCACAATGGCAGAATGCTCAAGAGGAGGCAGAACCAAATTTTGCGCGGTGATGAACGAGGTGATGACGACGACCTCAAAACTTAGGTGAGACACAAGAAAATTCAGTATAGGACCAACAAATGCTTATTGATTTTGATGCGATGTATGTTACCTCAAGGCCGATTTTCAGCCAATATGAGATACCACATTGGCATTCTATAAGTGGTCCTGCTCCAACACCACCGACTCCATAGAAGAAACGCTCCCTAATGTCTATCTCCATGTGGTATCTTTTTCACCTCAGCTTTCCCTTCTTCCATGTGAGGTCTCCCCTTGGGCGGAGTGATAGGAAGTGTACTGGCTCCCATTCCAACTTGTTCCCTATAGTTATGAAGTGAATCCTATATGTTTGCTCCTAATGTGTCTATTTGTACCAATCAGGTATAGAGTGCATCATATCAAGCCTAAATGAGGTAGTTACTGCATGTGCTGTGAGCAAAGTCAACAACGTGCGTTCGACCCTCTCGCTTTAACCCATGGGCAACGTGATGACTACCAATGAGGACTTCAAAAACTTTATCATACCTGCTATAGTTGATGATCTTATGGTTGCTAGCTCATGCACTCCATCGGTCAATTTTTTGAGTTGCATATTTGATGAAAATTCTATTGATGTGCCTAAACACACTTAAAAGCACATCCAAAAGACTTAAGAAAAACTATCTTAAGTCAAGGAAAAATCGGATCCAAAAATGGCACTTTTTAATTGAACCCTAATGATGAAATGATGAAATTCAAACAACCAATGATATAATTAGAATACCACAATGAAAATGCCTTCTAACAACACTCTAATTTCATGTAATCCACGCAAATGAATCCTCAATTTGACAAAAGAAAACCGTAACAAAACAATCTCTTTTCCAATAGTGAAGAACACGTTATCAAGGAAATCCTCAAAGATGAATCGGATCAATTTGATAATTTCTTCAAATAAGCATAAGAATTCGTGAATAACAACAAGTAATTCTGACCAAGAACTATCTCAATTCAACCTTAGATATGACACACTAGAGAAGAAAAGAAATCACAACAAAATGAAATTGATATAACTCACAATTTCAAGATGTTGCACTCGCCACAATTTCAACTCTTGGTGTTGAAATTGATAAGCGTTTGGAACCAAGGTATGAACCCTAATTCTCACGTGAAAGGAGGTGTTTAATCTGCCAAAATGATAAGCTTCTCAAACCCTCTCTTAAGCAAGTATTTATACTAGCTACTCCTAGGGTTAAAAAGTGCTAAAAATTACAAATTTACCACTTTTAAGGTGGCTAACCCTAAATGAATGTTACAAAGAAATAAAAGTGTCCCAAAAGAAAAATACAACTAAAATAGTTCATAAAAGAAGAAATATATAAAATAAATGGTCTTCATGATGCCAGTCTTCTATAGGATCCATCGACTCGGCTCAGCTCATCGTCGGTTCAGGTCGGTCCATGGATAACCCACAAGCTGAGTTTGAGGGAGTTTGTCCATTGCCCTATAGAATATGATAAGTGTGCCTGTTGGAAAACACAATACAAGAATAATAGAAAAGAGGTTAATATATAAATAATTCCGGGGTCGATCTGCTCAAAATGGGCCCTCAATGCCAAGATTTGAAATCCTTCAGTTCTTGCCCTAATGATAGGTCTTGTCGGATTTTTATTCCTATCATCTCCTCGGGCCTAAAAAAGATTTGTCCTCAAATCTAGTAGATCAAATGCAGTAGAGACTTTATTTCCTCCTAGCAAGTCACCTGAAGAAATATCTCTGTAGAATCCCAATATCTGAAATACTACAGGTGGTGATTGTCTTCTCTTCTCCATTTCCAGGATGTATCTCTTCTGCAACACAAATAATGACCCATTATCCACTAAAGTTACCCCTGTATCAACCTGTTCCACTGAAACTGTTTCCTCTTTTTCTAACTCATCTATATGCTGCTGATCCTCATGGTCTTCTAATGGTTGGCCCAACTGCTTATTACCCTCTAAAACCTCTAAAGGTGAACATAACTGTCTCTGAACAGTCTGGCTCTCTGGTGGTCTGCTCGTCTAACTATGATCATCAGGATCCTCTGAAGGTTGGCACATCGGTGTCTGACAAATTTTATGCTCTAAGGGTTGGCTCATGTCACTAGAGCTCTCAAGAACCTTTGAAGGTTGGCATATTTCCATCTGCACAATTTGGTCCTCCCAGTCTAGGTAATCATCTGCGGAACCTCTACCATCAAATGAAGGCATCTGTAGCTTCGCACACTCTAGTCCTCGAGGTGGTCTAAATTCCCTGTCCGAGTATGGATTAAGCCCAAAATTATCATCTCTATCTTCCCTAAGAGCATGATAATCTCCCTTTACTCTAGGTGACGCCTGAAAGTTTACCACAGGTGGTGGTGGCAATGTCATCCTATCAATCCTTGTTGCTAATGTAGCAACAATTTTGGTAAGGTCCCGAAGTTGTTCATCTAGAGTTCTTCCATTTGTATTTCAACGACTTGGTCTGCTACCCACTTGGCTATTGGCCTCATTTCCAATGTACCCATTCACACTATCATATGACATGTTTGTGGATGCGATTTATCTAAAGTACAAATGTAATCTCAAATAATTTGTACCACACTCCCTTCACTTCACCATGTCACAGTAACAAGTTTAGATAACAACACACACACTTATACACCCACGGTGCAACAAGTCACCAATGCAATAAATACTTTTTATCACTTCAAGTATATTAGAATAAGTGAAGCACAAATAAATACTTCTAAGTAGTTAAGAAATTAAATTCAACTCACAAGTGTTGAAGTAATAAGTTCAATTACTTTCACACTTTAATGTTTGTTTTTGAATTCAAATTCTACTACTTCAATTTTCCTTTCTTGCCACAGTTTTACACCTACAATTGATCTTGATGTGCAGCACCTTTAATCCACATAAATCCACAAATTTACACCACTACACACACCTTCAATCACGGTGCACTCACTCCACCAATAACTCCACGGCAACAACAACAAATTGCACTCCACCTCCACGACAAAAATAAGAAATGGAAACAACAACAAATATACTCTAATTCCACAGCAATAATAACAAATATACTTCACTCCCCACAAGTTCTAACCGCAACTCACAACAAAATAGGCAGCAACTTCAATTTGAAATTCAAACAAATTCACTTATTGCAAGCCTTCTTCAATTGGTAAGTAATGAATTCAAATTCAAATAGCAATCATTAACTCCCACAACTTAATTGCATGTGTTTGAATTCAAATAATTCCTTACTAATCAAAACCAATGTAATATGCAAATTGTAATCCACCAATTCAGAATTTACACAATGGAAATCAAACAACAAAATTCACAACCTCCTCACGCCACAAGCTATTCAGGGTAAGGATTTTGGTAAGCTTTGCAAGTTCCAAAAATTGCTAAAGTAAACAACACTTTGTACTTCTGCTCTTCCACGTGAATTAGTGACCACAAAATGATATAATAACCTTCCCAAACCAACTCTAACAATTAGCAAATCAAATCCCAATCCAAGGTAATTTCGCAATCTTCAAACAACAACAACAACACAATTACAGTTTTCACTTGATCAACCTTAATTGATGATCACTTCCACGAAATTGAATACAACCAATTACCTTCTCTCAACAAGAGCTCTGATACCAAAAAGATGATGTGCCTAAACACACTTAAAAGCACATCCAAAAGACTTAAGAAAAACTATCTCAAGTCAAGGAAAAATCGGATCCAAAAATGGCACTTTTCAATTGAACCCTAATGATGAAATGATGAAATTCAAACAACCAATGATATAATTAGAATACCACAATGAAAATGCCTTCTAACAACACTCTAATTTCATGTAATCCACGCAAATGAATCCTCAATTTGACAAAAGAAAACCATAACAAAACAATCCCTTTTCCAATAGTGAAGAACACGTTATCAAGGAAATCCTCAAAGATGAATCGGATCAATTTGATAATTTCTTCAAATAAGCATAAGAATTCGTGAATAACAACAAGTAATTCTGACCAAGAACTATCTCAATTCAACCCTAGATATGACACACTAGAGAAGAAAAGAAATCACAACAAAATGGAATTGATATAACTCACAATTTCAAGATGTTGCACTCGCTACAATTTCAACTCTTGGTATTGAAATTGATAAGAGTTTGGAACCACGGTATGAACCCTAATTCTCACGTGAAAGGAGGTGTTTAATCTGCCAAAATGATAAGCTTCTCAAACCCTCTCTTAAGCAAGTATTTATACTTGCTACTCGTAGGGTTAAAAAGTGCTAAAAATTACAAATTTGCCACTTTTAAGGTAGCTAACCCTAAATGAAAGTTACAAAGAAATAAAAGTGTCCCAAAAGAAAAATACAACTAAAATAGTTCATAAAAGAAGAAATATATAAAATAAATGGTCTTCATGATGTCGGTCTTCTATAGGATCCATCGGCTCAGCTCATCGTCGGTTCAGGTCGGTCCATGGATAACCCACAAGCTGAGTTTGAGGGAGTTTGTCCATTGCCCTATAAAATATGATAAGTGTACCTGTTGGAAAACACAATACAAGAATAATAGAAAAGAGGTTAATATATAAATAATTCCGGGGTCGATTTGCTCAAAATGGGCCCTCAACGCCAAGATTTGAAATCCTTCAATTCTTACCCTAATGATAGGTCTTGTCGGATTTTTATTCCTATCATCTATCATTCGCCATATTCTTTAATGCCTTCATATGCTTTTAGACGAAGTACACCACATAGTTATAGAATGTCTTCTTCATTAAAGCAGTCGCAAGTAACCCTCGAGCCCCCTTCAACATGGAATTGTAGCTTTCAAAAATGTTGGAGGTCATATACCTAAATCGATAGCAACTGTCATGAGCTAGCATTCACATATCCAACGACATGTCCTTAAAACAGTCTAATGCATCCAACTTGATAATCTTCACCTACTCTATCACATAATTCAACTTGTAAGATTATGCTTACAACTTGGCGTATGTGACCAACCTCTTACACTTAGTGTTTTTATGTGCCGAGTTAAAGTTGCTCGCAATGTGTTGGAGACAAAACCGCCACACTGCAAATGGAGGCCGCTATCCATTTGCTTCTTCTTAGATTGTTGGTCTGATGCCTATGTGTCTATTTGATATGAGGTAAATGGTTTCACGACCTTCACAGTCACTGATAACATATTCCTTTAGTTTCCTAAAAAACCAACCTTATGTCTCAATTATTTCCTGATCAACCAAAGTGAATGCCAACAAAAGTATATGGTTGTTGCCATCAATGCCAAAAGCAACTAACAACTTGTGAGTGTACTTCCCATATAGAAAAGTGGCATCAATGGTAAAAACTGATCTAAGGAATCTCTACGCTATGATGCACAACTTAAATGCCTAGAATACCTACTTCACAATGAACACATTATGGGTACTCGATCTATTCCACCACTAATCTATTCGTGTTTCGAGATTTGTATTTTCTATTACATTGAGAAGTTTAGGTAGTTCATTAGAAGACTTCTCCTAGTTCTTGTACACATGCTCAATAGCCCATTTCTTCCCTCCCAAACCTTTCTCTTATTGATCTTGTAGCTAAATTCTTGTTTAACAATAGATATCAGCTCAACCACCTACATATCAAGATTGTCCCTAAGAAGATTTACAAATCGGCTAGCATGGAGATTATAATCCAGCTATAGGTGATCCTAACTAATTAGTGGGTTATTGCATATGTGTGGACCCTTAAGTCTCATCACCACGAACATGTCCTCTAACTTCTTCTTTCAAGCCTGAAGCCTCCGTTTACAACCATCGTCCCTTCTCAAACAACAAATGGACCACAGTAGTAGACGAAACTTTACAATAGTGAAGTTGCAATGATTCTTCACATGGTAAGACTTCATTGCTTATATGACATCTGCTTTCGTTTAGAATCTCATGCCCCTATAGAAATCGCCACTATTGTTTAAACCACTACAAATATTAGTTTGCTCAAGCTCGAAATAAATATAACCACTATCACCCCCAAAATTGTAGCACGAAACGGGATCTCTAACTGCTATGGTTGGTGGTTCAACCTACTCTGATTGATATATTGGTTGTCTCGAGTAGGTATGTATGGTTGGAGAGTCTTCTTCAAGTATTTCATCTCTCGCGTTCTCACTTTCATCATTTTCCTCATTGGAACTCTCCTCGGTGTCAGTTGCAGCCTCCTCTCCCATACGAATCATGTACGGATCTCATGTGTCTGATCATTATAATACTGAAGAATCTGCTTTATCTATTTTATCTTCATCATTCACTTCCATCGGGGTTGGAATGTCGATGGCTTCAACTGCATTTTTGTAATGTCATGTGATGAATGTAGCTAATTGCTTATATTAAATGTTTACCTTAGTGAGGGGCTCCCTAAATTGTTAGAAATTATGATGTACAATTGCTATATGCTATGATCTCCATATGATTCAACCATTTCAATAAAATTTTCAAAATTTTCGTTGTCTCTTATTGCCATCAATGCATAAAATGTATTGCCTCCATGGAACATAAGATGCTTGTGAATTATCATAACCTTCACTTTGGTTAACATTTTTCTTTATTTTCAACTTTTTTACCGAATCCCTATCATACTCTAACCCCTAGTTACCAGCTATAATATTTCCAAACGCATAGATCATCAATTTCATGTAGTCAGTCATTCTTTTCCTATCCACAATCTATATATAAATTATAAGCTTTTAAAAAAATATGATAATTTCCAATTTTTTTTGTAATATTTGAAAATTAATTTTTTCCCCATTATTTCCAAACGAATTTTTTCTAAATTTTTTTCAAATTTTATTTTTTAATAACATTTTTGCTACTAAAAATTTCAATCATTTCCATATCATTTTACAACACTATAAAAATTATTTCATATTTCAAATATTATAAATTTTCATCACAATATTTTTTTTTTCATATTTTCAATAACAACATTCTTAATATTTGCACAAAAAACATTTCTATATCATTTCTAATTTTAATTTTAATTTTTCTCCCATTATTTTGAAATAATTTTTTTCTAAATATTTCAATGATTTTCGTATTATTTTATAATGATGTAAGAATTATTTCACATTCTACATATTTCACATTTATCATAACAACAAATCCTCGTTCTAATACAAAAATTAACATCATATGTTACGTATTACAACATTTATATAAATCATATCTAACAAATTACAAATTATCAATAGCCAGTAACATTTTTTATAAAATATGCAATTACATTAATATTTTTCTAAAATATTACATCAAACACAGATAAAAAAAACTTCAACTTTTCCAAAAAAAAAAAAATACCACAATTAATTATTTGTTAGGATAATACTTAGATTTGAGTAAATTATTTCAAATCCTTCCTTTCCTATGTAGAATCACTTCTTCTTTTTCCTCTTCTTATGCGTGAAAGAGACAAAAAAAAAAGATCTAATATAAGTATTTTTGTGGAAAATGTTACTCCATTACTATATTTATATTTTTTATTTTGTGTACTGTTATCACATGATTTTTTTTTTTTATCTATGATCAATGTATAAAAGAAAAAAAAATCAAACGGTGGGATTGAAGTGAGGTTTGCAATACAATTTGTATTGAAAGGCACATATTCGGTTTGCGCCTTTAGTTTAATTTCTTTTATCCCTAAAGTCGCAAACGTCGTCCATGTCTTTAAAACCTATTTTAGAAATAATTATTATGGGTATAATATTTATATATATATATATTTTAAATATCTCTATTTAAGTATGTTTCCTGAAAGTAATTTATGATAATATACTATCATTTTGAAGTAATTATATTTTAAAATTTCTCTAATCTCATGATCTAAATTATATATAGGACAAATGTATAAATAAGCTTCTAAATTTAAGAAAAAAAAAAAAAAACTAGACCAATAAAATTTTTAAATTGTGCGAATCAAATAATGAATTTTCCCGAAAATGGTTCAAATAAAGTTTTTCTTTCAAAATACTATTTCTTAAAACTTAAAACAAAATAATGAATCAAAGTTACGAGTTCACCATATTCATACTTTATTTACGTGAAAACTTCCAAGTTGAAATCATAGGATAGAGCCCATATGGGGCTTGTTTTTGGTCCTTTTTCCAAAATTGAAAGGTTTATTTGTACAATTCAAAGCTTATTTATACAATTGCTTTCTATTACTAATTAATTGCAATTTATTAAGAAAACCTATGAAGACATAGAGTCAAAGACATGTGTGCACAACTTTCCACGCTTCGGGATTTTTTACTTTGACCCAGCACGTCTCTCTCTCTCTCTCTCCCTTTAACGTGTCTTTCATGCAGCATCAACTAGTAAGCCATGGGTCATTAAATATGAAGACACATCCCTATCCACCCTTGCTGATGTCGGGATGATATAAAGAATAAGTCTATGCGTAGTACCAAAATTTAAGTGGGTTTTTAATTGAGTAATTTGAATATTTAATTTCATATTAAAATTCAATTGCTTTATTGGTTTGGAAAACATAAGTTGAAGAATTGAATGACTAAGTTATAGCAAGCAGGACCTAATTGGATTGTAGTACAAATATCTTTTTAAAATTTTTTTTTAATAATTATAATATAAGAGAAGAATTCGAATCTCATCCATTTTGCTCAATATCCATTCAATATATTATAAAATTAAAACATGAAGAGCTTAATTAAATTTTGATCTAAATATAGAAGTTGCAGTAAACTTATGTTTTAACTTTTACGGGAAAGATCCTTGTCGTCTTCAAATTTTATGAGAGGCCATATTATTGTCTGAATTAGTTTATGCGCCAAACTTGATAAATGTCATGTAAATTGAGTCACCATGTTTTGATCATCGTTGATCCATTAAAAATTGACGATTCGATTCAATGCACGAAACATATATATATATATATAGTTGTCGGACCGAACTTCGATTAAAATGGAAGAACCCTACTGAGACACGTATTTCATCTTTGGTTTTATATGTTCCCGGGAAATTATCTGGCATTCTATAATTTCGATGGCTGTACTTGACTTGAACCCATAAATGACATCTGACTTTCAACGAGATTAGTATGTATCTTGCCCCTCACGCTTTCCTGTGGAACGAATACGTACGTTGTTCCAATCCAATAAATGAATTATTAAAGATAAGATAAATCTACGACCAACCGTTAATTTATTTTAAGAGTTTGGAGAGATGGGAGTTGGGATAGAGCGGACTGGTCGGTAGGCAATGGAAAGACAAAGTAAAAGAGGATTAAATTAGTAGAGAGAAAAAGGAAAAGAAAATGCTAAGTAGTTCGGGGTATTTGTCAATAAATCTAGTAAAAAAAAATACTTATATCAATGTTTAAAAATGTAAAAAGTTTTCCCTTTCATCAACTTGACAAGTATCACACCAGCACCAGCACCTATTAAAAAAAAAAATCATGAGATAGTCAATGTTAAAAAGTGTAAGATGTTTTCCTTCCATCAACTTAACAACATCACAACAGCACCAGCACTTATTAAAAAAAAAAAAAAAAGAAGAAGAAGAAAGACCATGAGATTGAATTATTCATTCATGCATAATATGGTACTTGTAACTCTAATTAATATATATATATATATATATATATATATGACGTATGTTATTGTGGCTCAAACAATTTTTTATCAGCCTATGGGCTCTACAATCAAATTAATATGATTCTGGTATATTTGTTATAAAGAAGAGATAAACTTTCAACTGGAGTTTCTACGAATCCTATAATGAAAAAGGAAATGTATAGATAGGATTTCAATGTGGGGCTTGAGAAGATCAGCTTTATCTCAAGCAGCATAACGATTCAATAACTTATAATGTTAGTAAGTAGTAGCCATATTGTCTAAAACATGTTTCTACAAATTATCTTATTGGGCGGATTCAAGAAGCAATTAATATTTCACGATTAGGGGTGTGTTACTATTTGTAGTAGCGATCCTTCTATATCTTATGAAGAATTGAAATAGGATCGAAAAAAAAAATTCTCTATTTGACAAGGCTTCTTTCTATACCTATGAATTCCATTGGATCCAGAAATGATACATTGGAAGAATCTTTTGGGTCTTCCAATATCAATAAATTGATTATTTCGCTCCAGTATCTTCCAAAAGAAAAAAAGATCTTTGAGAGCTCTTTCTCGGATCCGAAAGAGAGTACTTAGGTTCTCCCAATAACTAAAAAGTGTATCATGCTTGAATCTAATTGGGGTTTGTAGTGGTGGAGGAACTGGATTGGAAAAAAGAGGGATTCTAGTTGTAAGATGTCTAATGAAACCGTTGTTGGATTTGAGATCTCATTCAAAGAGAAAGATATCAAATATCTGAAGTTTCTTTTTTTATATCCTAGGGATGATCTAATTTGCACGGACCATGATTGGGAATTTTTTTATCATCTTTATCTGAGTAAGAAGCAAAACATAATTAACTTGAATTTGCGACAACTATTCGAAATCTAAGTTAAAGGCTGGATTTGTTATCTCATGTTCGCTTTTCATGAAAAGATACCAATTGAAGTGGAGGGTTTCTTTGAACAATAAGAAGTTGGGTCAACTATTCAATAAAATGATAATAGCAAAAATGCACTTTATCTCAGTGAATTTTTAAAATATAACTTTACTTTTCACATTATAACCATTAAAAATGGTATATTTATTTTCTCAATTATCACAAAAGGGTGGTATTTTTTTCATTTATCTAAATAAAATAATAACTCAATTGTTGAAGTTAGAGAAATATTTAGGTCACACACATAAAATGAAATCAACAAAATCAATGCTACACATCATTTTCTATTTTAAAAGAGATCTAATGATGATTGATTAATTAATTAATTAATTGTTTTGATTACTTGAAAGCTTGTTTTTATCTAATGAAATCCTCTCAAGTTATCCTTCAGTGCATGTTTCTTTTTTTCTTTTTTTTTTCTTTTTTTAATGATGAGTTTAGCAGAATGATTTAGTCGAACTTGTGTTACAAACATAAAATTACGCACCGCTAGATGCAAGTTATGGGATCACTACTATACCTCATCCTCTCCCATTCGCGGAGCGAAGAAAGCGGGCTTTGCCCCAACTATCGCTATCCTTGGAAAACCAAAAGAGCTACCAAAGGAAAGGGATGCAGTCTATCCCTTGGCTTTTGGAGAGGAGAAGACAGAAAAGAAAACGTCCTTCACGCAGGTTCTTTTGCTTCCTGCACCCTTACTAGTAAAGGGCTCTTCGACCAAGGAGACATTCTGCTTCACTAGTGATTATTTAGTGGAAAAATCAGCATAAGTGGCAAGTCTTTTATTTTTATTTTTTTCTCTATAATAAGCAGCAAATTTTATTGCCTATGTGGATACCACGTAGGATAAAGTGGCAAAATTCACCGCTTTGTTCAAGGTGGAAAATTTTCCCACCTTTTAATTGGGCAAGCAACAACGTTTTGTCACATAGGTTGCTGCTTGAAGGCTTACATGGTAATTATTTGTCACATAAATTTGCTGCTGCCCTTCCAATCATAAGAAGAAAAAAAAAAAACCCTATTGTCATTTTGTTTTTCATGCTCGTTGGAAGCAAACGGCCAAAGGTTTGTTATTTCTTTGATTTCATTCTTTTTTACATTGTCTTCTTCACATTCAATTATGTTCATATGTAACTAACAAATCTATATTTTTTGTTGTAGGGACATAATTGGTGATGCGGACATCGTGGCGGACATGGGTTAATACACGATCGTGTATCATGTCAGGGAACTTCCAGAAACACACACGGCTTCATACACGGCTAGGAGGCACGGCCGTGTGTTCTGTTAAGATCTCTCCTAGAAGCATATACGGCCGCATGCACGGCCAGGAGGCACGACCGTGTATTACGCTAGAAATATTCCCAGAAGCATACACGACTTTCAGGCACGACCGTGTATACGACAGATGACGGACATGTATACTTATATTTATTTCCACGTGTACATCTGTATTTCCTTTTTTACGTATTTTCCAGAGGAGTATATATAGTTGCTAGGTCATTTTAGGGTTATGCATTACTCAATATTCAATATACACTTTTAGAGAAGAGTTTCTCTACTTTATCGGTTATGCGCAATCGAAGTTTTTCCAAGGGATAATTCATATTTATTCTTTGCTTGTTGCGGGACCAATCCTAGAATTGGACTCGTATTGTTTACGCTTTCCGTGCTGCGTCAGTTGGTATCAGAGCCCGGTGCGGAAGCAGTAGATGGATCCATGTTCGGTGTGCCTTGTGTTGAAAGTCTTCCTGATATTGTTGTGGTCAGGCGGCGTGTCCCGTTGAGTAACGATAATGATGGAGATACAGGAGACATGGGCTGATGCACGGCTTGTTACACGGCCGTGTAATGAATGAAAGGAACTCACAAAAGCATACACGGTCTCTACACACGGCCTGAGGCACGACCGTGTACTCGATCAAGGTATCTCACAGAATCATACACGGCTGGGAGGCACGGCCGTGTATTTGGTCAGGAACATTCACAGAATCATACACGGCGGGGAGGTACGACCAGGGACACGGCCGTGTATTCGGTCAGGAACATTCACAGAATCATAAACAGCTGGGAGGCATGACTATGTACGCGATAGATAATAGACGTGTATAGTAATATTTATTTCCACGTGTACGTGTATATTTCCTTTTTCGTGTATTTTTATAGGGTAGTATAAATACTGATGTCAGATTATTTTAGGGTTACATTTGATTATACTTTGAAACACACTTTGAGAGAGATTTGTTTTCTCCGTTCATCGGTTGTGCGCAACCAGAGTTGGCATCAAAGAGTTATTCTTTGTTGTTGTGAAACCAATCCATATTCGGATTCGTTTCGTTACGCTTTCCGCGCTACGTCGGTTGGTATCAGAGCAAGGCTATTTCCTGTGGAGATGTCAACTCATCAAGGCGATGATAGCGGTCGTGTTCTTGACGGTGTTCAAGATGTGAGGTTACAAGGGAACCATCAGTGGGTTCCAAGGGCAGAGTTCGACGCAATGCATCAGAAGGTCGGGCGTATGGAACAGCGCCTTGATGAATTGATCGAGCATTTCGATGCCTTAGTGGTAGACCCCAATAGGGCCGGAGGCGTTGGTAGGAATCCGCCGCGTGCAGTGGAGGAATTCGGGGGTCGTGTAATCTGACCTGTCATTGAGAACAGGTGGGAACGTGTCGGGAATGAGGAATCCAGCGAAAAGAGTGATGATACGTATGGGAGTAGGCCACAACGAGGACGCGGTGGTAGAGGTGGTGGTTATCGGATGACTCATCATGGGAACCACCCTAGAGACAGCGATTATAGGAGGAACCGTGGAGACTATGATTAGGGGGATGGCGGAGACTACTGCTTGAAGGTCGACATTCCATGGTTCGATGGCAGCCTTAATATCAAAGGCTTCCTCGATTGGATTGCGGAAGTAGACCGGTTCTTCGACTATATGGAGATTCCCGAAGACCATTGAGTAAGGTTGGTAGCATGTAGGTTGAAGAGTGGTGCCTCAGCATGGTGGGAGAGGCTACAGAGCAGGAGGCAAAGGGAAGGAAAACACCCGGTGAGATCATGGTATCGCATGAAGCAGTTGCTGCAACATGATTTCCTCCCGCCGGACTATGAGCAGATACTGTTCCAACAATATTAGCGGTGCCGCCAGGGACAACGTTCCGTGCATGAGTATACGGCGGAGTTCATGAGGTTGGCTGAGCAGAATGATTTAAGGGAGAGCGAAGGCCAGCAAGTTACAAGGTATGTGGAAGGATTGAAGCTCCAAATTAAAGACAAAATCGGGGTTACGATGGTGAGGACTCTAGTAGGGGCAAAGAATTTGGCTCTCTAAGCGGAACTAGTGTTGCAGGAATAGGGGAGTAGATATGGAGGAGGAAGGAAGGGATATGTAGGTGAAGCTGTGGGTAGTGGTAGTAGGTCGGGATTTGAGAAAGGCAAAACTACGCCATACAAACCTACTGAGGACATTACCAAGAGGGAAGAGAAGAGTGAGGGGAAGAAGCCGATGGAGTAGAAGGGAGCCCAAAAGAAGAATAACCCCTATGCCAAACCTATTTTAGGCAATTCCGATGCAATCAACCGGGTCATTGGTCAAATGAATGTCCTGCGAGGAGAAGCGTAAACATCCTTGATAGGGAGGACGATGAGGAGGTTTGTTGTGAGCCTGATGGAGAGAGAGAGTATTATGAGGAAGAAGAAGAAGCAGCAGAACCAACTTATGTGATTCGGCGCATGATGCTAACCCCAAAGCAAGAAGAAGTCACGCAGCGACACCAATTGTTTCGCATACGGTGTACTATCTTGGGGAAGTTGTTTGAGCTAATAGTAGACAGTGGTAGTTGCGAAAACATCATAGGAAGGGAGGTGGTGAAACAGCTGCAGTTGCCTATTGAGAAGCACCTGAATCCGTACACCATTGGTTGGATTAAAGTGGCCGAAAAGATTGAAGTCAAGGAGAGATGCAGGGTACCTTTCTCAACAGGGAAGTACCGCGATGAAGCATTATGTGATATTGTAGACATGGATGCTTGTCACATATTGTTCGGGAGGCCATGGCAATTTGATGTGGACGCGCAACATGCGGGTAAGGAGAATGTATATAGATTGGAGAAGGAGGGTGTGAGGTACACCTTGTTACCATTGAAAAGGGAAGGACGCGCGAAGGGAAAGAAGGTTGAGAGTCATTCGTTCTTAACCGTCACTTAATCAGAGAAGGAAGTGATGGAAGACTTGAGGGAGTCGTGGGTGGTACACGCCCTCATAGTAAAAGGTGTGGTAGAAGGAGAGGAGGAGATTGATGGGGAAGTACTCGAGGCAGTAAAGAGTCTACTGGAGGAATTTAAGGAGGTGGTTCCGGACGATCTACCTGAAGGTCTACTGCCACTAAGAGACATCCAACACCAGATAGACCTGGTGCCTGGAGCAAGTCTCCCAAACCTCTCGCATTATAGGATGAGTCCCAAGGAGGCCGAGATTCTATAAGAGAAGGTCCAAGAGCTTTTGGACAAAGGGTTTATCCGGGACAGCTTGAGTCTATGTGCCGTTCTAGCCTTGTTAACTCCCAAGAAAGATGGAAGCTGGAGGATGTGTGTTGATAGCCGAGCTATCAATAAGATTACCATAGGGTATAAATTCCCTATCCCGCGCATCGAGGATATGTTGGATCGTTTGAGTGGCGCTACTATCTTCTCCAAAATATATTTGCGGAGTGGGTACCACCAAATTCGGATCCGCCCCGGAGACAAATGGAAGACGGCATTCAAGACCAAGGAGGGGCTGTATGAGTGGCTAGTGATGCCATTTGGTCTTAGTAACGCGCCGAGCACCTTCATGAGAGTAATGAACCAGGTATTAAAACCCTTTAATGGTCGTTTCATTGTTGTGTACTTCGATGATATTTTAGTATTCAGTAAATCTGAAGAAGAACATTTTGAGCATTTGAAATGCGTATTATCTATACTAAAAGAGAACAAACTGTTTGCTAATCTTAAGAAGTGCACATTCATGTCAAGGAGACTATTGTTCCTTGGGTTTGTAGTCAACAGTGAAGGGATAATGGTGGATGATGAAAAGGTGAAGGCGATTAGACAATGGCCTGTTCCGAGAACTGTTACTGAGTTGAGAAGCTTTCTCGGCCTAGCTAGTTTCTATAGAAGATTCATCAAACACTTTAGTACAGTCGCTGCCCCCTTGACTGAGTGTTTGAAGAAGGGTAAGTTCCAATGGGGGAAAGAAGCTGAAACGAGCTTCATGAACTTAAAGCAACGATTGTGTGGCGCTCCTGTATTAGCGCTACCCGATTTTGAGAAGTTATTCGAGGTGGATTGTGACGCCAGTGGGGTTGGAGTTTGTGCAGTCCTGTCACAGGAAAGAAGGCCAATCGCCTTTTATAGTGAAAAATTGTGCGAAGCAAGAAGGACTTGGTCTACATATGACAAGGAATTCTACGCCGTAGTGAGAGCCCTTAAAGTATGGGAGCACTATTTTATTGGGAAGGAGTTCATTTTGTACTCAGACCGCGGGGCTCTTAAACACTTGAGTGGTCAAACCCGGATTAGTAAGGATATACACGCCAAGTGGATTGAGTTCTTGCAAAGGTTTCCTTTCAGACTAATGCACAAGTCGGGAATGCAAAACAAGGTCGCGGACGCCCTGAGTAGAAGAGCGGATGTCCTACTTACTTTAAGTGCGGACATTGTCGGTTTTGAGAAGTTAAAGGAACTATACGAAGATGATAGCAACTTTAAGGACACTTGGACTAAGTGTGCCAACAGAGAACCTTGTGACGACTATCATATCCATGAGGGGTACTTGATGAAAGGAAATCAGTTGTGCATTCCTGAATCTTCCTTATGGGAAAAGCTTATCCGAGATCTGTACGGTGGTGGACTGGCGGGACATATGGGCAGAGATAAGACCCTAGCCGCAGTTACTGAAAGATATTTTTGGCCTCGGTTAAGGAGGGATGTGTACCGAATTGTGGAAAGGTGCTACATTTGCTAGGTGTCGAAGGGGCAATCCCAAAACACTGGCCTATATACTCCTCTTCCCGTGCCGGAAAACATTTGGGAGAACTTGTCGATGGATTTTATACTTGGTTTGCCTCGTACCCAACGAGGTGCTGACTCTGTGTTTGTTGTAGTTGACAGGTTTTCCAAGATGGCTCATTTTATTCCCTACAGAAAGACCGCCGATGCACGGGCTATTGCGCGGCTGTTCTTCAAGGAAGTGGTGCGGTTGCATGGGGTCCCAAAGTCCATTACTTCCGACAGAGATAGCAAATTCCTTAGTCACTTTTGGAAGACTCTCTGGTATATGTTTGACTCGTTTCTGAATTATAGCAGCACCGCTCATCCCCAAACCGACGGCCAAACAGAGGTAACTAATAGGACCCTCGGAAACTTCATCAGAAGTATCTGCCGTAAGAAGCCAGGAAAGTGGGATTAGGCGTTGGCTCAAGCTGAATTTGATTACAATAGCTCCATCCACTGAACTATTGGGAGGTCACCGTTCTCGGTGGTATATACCAAAATGCAACAACATGCGCTGGACTTGATCAAATTACCCAAGGACATGGTGGGTGATTTGGCTGCTAAACATATGGCGGGACAATACCAAACCACTGCCGAGGAAGTTAGACGAAAGATAGAGGAAGCCAATACCCGATACAAAGGGGCTGCAGATAAGCATAGACGAAAGAAACTCTTTGCCGTGGGCGATCAGGTAATGGTTTACCTCTGAAGAGAGCGTTTCCCTGTAGGTAGATATGGGAAACTTCAACCCAAAAAGTACGGACCTTATGAAGTTGTGCATAAGATAAACGACAACGCATATGTCGTACAACTTCCGGAAGATATGAATATTTCTTGTACTTTTAATGTTGCGGATTTATCACTTTTTCACCCCGATGACACACCGTTATATCCTAACGAGAACTCGAGGTCGAGTTCTCCATTGGTGGGAGAGAATGATGGAGATACAAGAGACACGAGCTGATGCACGGCTTGTTACACTGCCGTGTAATGAGTGAAAGGAACTCACAGAAGCATACATGGTCTCTACACACGGCCTGAGGCACGGCCGTGTACTCGATCAAGGTATCCCATAGAACCATACACGGCTGGGAGGCATGGCCAAGGACACGACCGTATATTCGATCAGAAACATTCACAGAATCATACATGGCTGGAAGGCATGGCCAGGGACACGGCCATGTATTTGGTCAGGAATATTCACAGAATCATACACGGCTAGGAGGCACAGCCGTGTACGCGATAGATAATAGACGTGTATAGTAATATTTATTTCCACGTGTACGTGTATATTTCCTTTTTCTTGTATTTTTATAAGGTAGTATAAATATTGATGTCAGATTATTTTAGGGTTACGTTTGATTATACTTTGAAATACACTTTGAGAGAGATTTTTTTTCTCCGTTCATCGGTTGTGTACAACCAGAGTTAGCATCAAAGAGTTATTCTTTCCGCTTTGATTGTTGTTGTGAAACCAATCCATATTCGGATTCGTTCCGTTACGCTTTCCGCGCTGCGTCAGTAACGATGGTGCAAGGTGATAGATGGATCGATATGGATTATCACTCAAGGGGAGGCCACGTAATGTGTTGTACATGATGATGTGTGATCCTTGGCTTGAGGGGAGGTTTGTTGGGATGTCAATCCAATATCCCACATCGGAAAGCTAAGAAGAAATTGAGCAATATATAAGCATCCACACCCACCACATAGTATGAGGCCTTTTGGGAAGGAGCCCAAGAACAAAACCGTGCGGGCTTGGCCCAAAGTGGACAGTATCATACTATGTGGAGTGGATGGGCGGAGCTTGGGGGCCCAACAAGTGGTATCAGAGCAAGGTAATTTCCTGTGGAGATGTCAACTCATCAAGGAGATGACGGCGGTTGTGTTCTTGACGATGTTCAAGATGCGAGATCATAAGGAACCCATCAATGGGTTCTAAGGGCAGAGTTTGACGCTATGCATCAGAAAGTCAGGCGTATGGAACGGTGCCTTGATGAACTGATTGAGCATTTCAACGCCATAGCAATAGACCCCAATAGGGTTGGGGGTGTTGGGAGGAATCCACCACGGGCAGCTGATGTCTACGATGGACAGATGGTCCGACCTGTCGTCGAGAACAGGTGAGGATGGGTAGAGGATGAAGACTCCAGCGATGAGAATGATGACCCGTATGGGGGCAGACCACAGCGAGGGTGTGGTGGTAATGGTGGTGGCTATCGATTGGCTTAATACGGAAACAATCATAGAGACGGTGATTACCGGAGAAATCGTGGCGGGTATGATCAAGGAGACGGAGGAGATTACTGCCTGAAGGTCGACATTCCGTGGTTTGACGGTAGCCTTAATATCGAAGGTTCCTGGATTGGATTGCCAAAGTGGATCGGTTTTTCAACTACATGGAAATTCCAGAAGACCTCCGGGTGAGATTGGTGGGGTGTAGACTGAAGAGTGGAACCTCGGCATGGTAGGAAAGGCTGCAGAACAGGAGGTAGAGAGAGGGTAAGCATCTGGTGAGAACGTGGTATCGCATGAAGCAATTGTTGCAACACGATTTTCTCCCGCCGGACTATGAGCAGATATTGTTCCAACAATATTAGCAGTGTCATCAGGGACAGCGGTCAGTGCACCGGTATACCGCCGAGTTCGTGACACTGGCCGAACGGAATGACTTGAGGGAGAGTGAAGGCCAGCAAGTAGCACAATACGTAGAAGGCCTGAAGCTCCAGATCAAGGACAAAATAGGGGTCACAATGGTGAGGAACCTGGTTGAAGCGAAGAACTTGGTCCTCCGAGCTGAATTAATGTTGTAAGAGCAGAGTAGTAGGTACGAAGGTGGTAGAAAGGGATATGTTAGTGAAGCTGTAGGCAGCGGTAGTAAGTCGGGATTTGAGAAAAACAAAGGTGGTGCATACAAACCTAGTGAGGATAGCGCCAAGAAAGAAGAAAAGATTGAGGGAAAGAAACCGATGGAACCTAAGGGAACCTAGAGGTAGAGTAACACGTATGCCAAGCTTATTTTAGGTAAGTGTTTCCGATGTAATCAACCTAGTCATAGGTCAAATGAATGTCCTGCTAGGAGAAGTGTTAACATTCTTGATAGGGGGGATGAGGATGAGATATGCTGTGAGCCCGATGGAAAGGAAGATTACTATGAGGAGGAGGAAGAGGTGGTAGAACCAACCTATGTGATTAGGCGAATGATGCTAACCTCGAAACAGGAAGAGATCACACAGCGACACCGGTTGTTTCGCGCGAGGTGTACTATTAGTGGGAAGGTGTTTGAACTAATAGTAGATAGTGGGAGTTATGAAAATATCATAGGAAGTGACGTTGTGAAGCAGTTGCAGCTACCTATCGAAAAACACCCAAATCCATACACTATAGGGTGGATCAAAGCTGTAGCGAGAATCAAAGTAAAGGAAAGATGTAAGGTACCATTCTCAATAGGGAAATACCGCGATGAAGCCTTTTGTGACATTGTAGACATGGATGCTTGTCATATCTTATTTGGTAGGCCATGGCAGTTTTATGTGAATGCACAACACGCGGGAAAGGAGAATGTGTGCAAATTGGAGAAAGGGGGTGTGAGATACACATTGTTGTCGTTGAAGAAGGAAGGACGCTTGAAGGAGAAGAGGGCAAAAAGTCGTACTTTCTTAACCGTCACCCAATTGGAGAAAGATTTGGTGGAAGACTTAAAGGAGTCACGGGTGGTCTATGCTTTTATAGTAAAAGATGTGGCGGCTGGAGAAAATGAAGCTAGTGTAGAAATACACGAAGCAGTAAAGAGTCTACTGGAGGAGTTTAAGGAGGTGGCTCCTGATGACCTACCTGAGGGTCTACCGCCTCTGAAAGACATCCAACATCAGATAGACCTGGTGCCTGGAGCAAGTCTCCCAAGCTTACCACACTATAGAATGAACCCTAAGGAAACTGAGATCCTGCAAGATAAGGTCCAAGAGCTATTGGATAAGGGGTTTATCCGGGACAGCTTAAGTCCGTGTGTGGTCCCAGCATTGTTGACTCCCAAGAAAGATGGGAGCTGAAGGATGTGTGTTGATAGCAGGGCTATCAATAAGATCACTATAGGATACAAATTTCCCATTCCACGCCTCGAGGATATGTTGGACAGGTTGAGCGGAGCCACTATCTTCTCCAAAATATATCTGAGGAGTGGATACCATCAGATTCGGATCCGCCCTGGAGATGAATGGAAGACGACATTCAAGACAAAGGAGGGGCTGCATGAATTGCTGGTGATGCCGTTTGGTCTCAGTAACGCACCAAGTACTTTCATGCGAGTGATGAACCTGGTATTAAAACCCTTTAATGGTCGCTTCATTATCGTGTATTTTGATGATATCTGGGTGTTCAATAAATATGAGGAGGAACATCTTGAACATTTGAGATGTGTTATGTCTGTACTAAAAGAGAATAAACTGTTCGCCAATCTAAAGAAATGCACATTCTTGTCAAAGCGACTATTGTTCCTTGGGTTCATAGTCAGCAGTGAGGGAGTGATGGTGGATGATGAGAAAGTGAAAGTGATTAGAGAGTGGCCTACTCCAAAAGTCGTTACTGAGTTGAGAAGTTTTCTCGGCTTGGCTAGCTTCTATAGGAGGCTTATTAAACACTTCAGTACAGTCGCTGCTCCCTTAACTGAATGTTTGAAAAAAGGGAAATTCCGATGGGGCGAAGAGGTTGAAGCAAGTTTTATAGACCTGAAGAGACGATTGTGTAGCGCCCCTGTATTAGCGCTACCGGATTTTGATATGTTATTTAAGGTAGATTGCGACGCCAGTGGAGTTGGGGTCGGGGCAATGCTGTCACAGGAGAAAAGACCAATAGCATTCTATAGCGAGAAGTTGTGTGAAGCCAGGAGGAGTTGGTTTACATATGACAAGGAGTTCTATGCCGTGGTAAGGGCTCTTAAAGTATGGGAACACTATTTGTTTGGAAAGGAGTTCATCTTGTACTCGGATTGCGGGGCTCTTAAACACCTAAGCGGCCAAACCCAGATAAGTAAGGACATGCATGCAAGGTGGATTAAGTTCTTACAAAGATTTCCTTTCAGATTGATGCACAAGTTAGGTGTGCAAAACAAGGTAGCAGACACCCTGAGTAGAAGAGCTGATGTCCCACTCACTTTGAGTGCGGACATTGTCGGATTTGAAAGACTAAAGGAGCTGTACGAAGGGGATGGAGATTTTAAAGAAACATGGAATAAATGTGCCAGGGAACCTTGTGACGACTACCATATTCACGACGGATACTGAATGAAAGGGAATCAATTGCGTATCCTTAAGTCGTCCTTACGAGAAAAACTTATCCGAGACCTGCACGGAGGTGGATTGGCAAGACATATGGATAGAGATAAGACCCTAGCTGTAGTTGCCGAAAGGTATTTTTGGCCTCGGTTAAGGATGGATGTGTATAGAATTATGGAAAGGTGTTATATTTGCCAAGTGTCGAAGGGGCAATCCCAGAACACTGGCCTGTATACTCCTCTCCCTGTGCCGGCGAACATTTGGGAGGACCTGTTGATGGACTTTGTACTTAGTTTACCTCGTACCCAACGAGGTGCTGACTCTGTTTTTGTTGTAGTTGACAGGTTTTCCAAGATGGCGCACTTTATTCCCTACAGGAAGACCGCTGATGCACGGGCAATCGCACGGCTATTCTTTAAGGAAGTGGTGCGCCTACATGGGGTCCCAAAGTCCATTACCTTCGACAGAGATAGCAAGTTCCTTAGCCATTTTTGGAGGACTCTCTGGTACATGTTTGACTCATCTCTGAATTACAGCAGCACAGCTCATCCTCAAACCGATGGTCAAACGGAAGTAACCAACCGGACCCTCGGAAACCTCATTAGAAGCATTTGCCGTGAGAAGCCAGGGTAGTGGGATCAAGCATTGGCTCAAGCTGAATTCGCTTACAATAGTTCCGTTCATCGAACTATTGGAAGATCACCGTTCTCAGTGGTGTACACCAAAACGTCACAACATGCACTGGACCTAATCAAGTTACCTAAGGGTATGGTGGGTGACGTTGCTGCTAAGCATATGGCAGAACAATGCCAAACCAACACAGCGGAACTCAGACGGAAAATAGAAGAAGCCAATACCCGATATAAAGGGGCTGAGGATAAGCATAGACGGAAGAAACTGTTTGACGTGGGCGATCAAGTGATGGTTTATCTTCGGAAAGAGCGTTTCCCTACGGGCAGATATGGGAAACTCCAACCAAAGAAATATGGGCCTTATGAAGTAGTGCGCAAGATAAATGACAACGCGTACATTGTACAGCTTCCCGAAGATATGAACATCTCCTGCACTTTTAATGTGGCGGATTTATCTCTTTTCCACCCCGATGACACACCGTTATATCCTGAAGAGAACTCGGGGTCGAGTTCTTCATTGGTGGGAGAGAATGATGCAGACATCATGGCGGACACGGGTTGATACATGGTCGTGTATCATGTCAGGGAACTTCCAGAAACACACGCGGCTTCATACACGACCAAGAGGCACGGCTGTGTGAAATACCTGGATAATTTCCAGAAACGTACACGGCCAGAAGGCACGGCCATGTGTTCTGTCAGGATCTCTCCTAGAAGCATACACAGCTGCATGCACGGCCGTGTATTATGCTAGAAATATTCCCAGAAGCATACACGACTTTCAGGCATGGCCGTGTATACGACAGATGACAGACGTGTATACTTATATTTATTTCCATGTGTACATCTATATTTCCTTTTTTATGTATTTTCCAGATGAGTATATATAGTTGCTAGGTCATTTTAGGGTTACGCATTACTCAATATTCAATATACACTTTTAGAGAAGAGTTTTTCTGCTTTATCGATTGTACGCAATCGAGGTTTTTCCAAGGAATAATTCATATTTATTTTTTGCTTGTTGCAGGACCAATCCTAGAATTGGACTCGTATTATTTAGGCTTTCCACGCTGCATCAATTGGAGGTAGAAGATAAACAACTATTTTTATTATGAATTCATTTTTCTTCGGTCTTCACTTGCAAATTTTTGTTTGTCATCATGTTCATGTTTAAGTTTTGTTTGTTCTTGATATATTCAGGTTTAAAGAGTGCACCTTGTTGAGAAAAATCAAAGGTTAGCATTTTAATTTTATAATTTTTTAGTTCCGAATTTAGACATATATGCATATGTGTGGGATTTATATATATATATATATATATTAATGATTCCAAGATATACAACAATGCACTTTGATTTTGGTTTCGGTAATGTTTTTCAGTACATATATATATTGTTTATTTACTTTTAAATTCTAACATATTTGTACTTTTTTTTAATTCCAGAAAATAATTTTGAATATATGTTAAATTTGGAGGGAGAAATGTGATTTTGATATAAATTTCTGTTCTATTCAACTAATAATTTTAACTAATAAATTATTAAACTAATCCATTAATATGTTGTTAATTAATTTAAATATTAACATATTATATATAATATGTTGGATTTCTTCCTTTTGCTGCTTGTTGGATGATTAAATTTTAGGTGGATGCAAATCGTATATGGACAGATAAATCTGCATCTTCGCTAGTCTGTACTTTTAATAGAAAATTAAAATGAAAAGGGTAAAACTATCCGAAATACTTTAGTATATGAAGCTCTGCAGACTCTTGCTCTATATGATTTATTTTCTCCCATGTTACAATCGGAAAGATTTAAGAAAATCCTTAGGCTGAATATCTTTTGATTTCTTCAACCCATCTCACAGGAATTTTGGTGAATAGAAGGAAAATGAAAAAAACGTATGGCTAGCTCTTTATATTTTGGAGTTAGATGGTTCAAAAATAACTAGAGGTTAACTTAATGATATTAGTGGAACTTTTGTGTTTTAAAATTGATATAACTTAACATGGATACACAACTGCATAGTTTAGATGGGCCAAAGATTTGTTATACTCCGTAATCGAAGCAACGAACTGGATTTATCTTTCAAGAAATATCATAAACTTCTTTTCCTTTTATCTTCTTCTTCTCATATATCTAATACGCTCGCTCCAAATCTGATTTGTTATACTAAAACGGCAACCGAATCACTATCAAGCAAATTTATTCCTTTAGTGTATCATATTATAGTAATACTCGAAAGCAAACATTTTATAACCTCTTCCATATTTCAGTCTTCTTATAACTCTTAAGTCTTAACAATCCAATCTTCAAGAGGATCAAATCAAATCTTTGCCTTTTTGATAGGAGAGAGCGAATGTTTCATTTCTCCTTCAAGGATAACAATTTGCTAGAAAAACACCTATCGGATAGTAGCATATCATATAATTGATGATATGTCTTTTTTGGGATTTGCTGCATATTTTATAATTGATTACGTATGTTGATAATCAAATTTCATAAAATTGTATTTTATATATCATGTATTGAGACCATATATTATATTTATTAGAAAACCATAATGGACTTGTTAACTTTTTATGGTATATGTGTTGATAATGTGTTTTTGATCACAGAATTGATTTTACAGAATTGCAATGAACCGAGAGCACATCCACGTGCCCACATGTCCGGCACCGCATCTCATCCATGGGCTCCTCTTCCATTGTCCACAACTTCAAACTTTCCCAACATTAGCAACAGCAGCAGACATTTTATTATTATGCTATGGCAGTTTCATATGGTCAGTTTGAGTCGTTAGTTATCAGTCCCACCACTTCCCCACAA
>JBBMOL010000317.1:18354-369441 GCA_037954665.1 Laguncularia racemosa | reverse complement strand
TTCGGATTCGTTTCATTATGCTTTCCGCGCTGCGTCAGTTGGTATCAGAGCAAGGCTATTTCCTGTGGAGATGTCAACTCATCAAGGCGATGATAGCGGTCGTGTTTTTGACGGTGTTCAAGATGCGAGGTTACAAGGGAACCATCAGTGGGTTCCAAGGGCAGAGTTCGACACAATGCATCAGAAGGTCGGGCGTATGGAACGGCGCCTTGATGAACTGATCGAGCGTTTCGATGCCTTAGTGGTAGACCCCAATAGGGCCAGAGGCGTTGGTAGGAATCCACCACGTGCAGTGGAGGAATTCGGGGGACGCGTAATCCGACCTGTTGTTGAGAACAAGTGGGAACGTGTAGGGGATGAGGAATCCAGCGAAGAGAGTGATGATACGTATGGGAGTAGGCCACAGCGAGGATGCAGTGGTAGAGGTGGTGGTTATCGGATGACTCATCATGGGAACCACCCTAGAGACGGCGATTATAGGAGGAACCGTGGAGGCTATGATCAGGGGGACGGCGAAGACTACCGCTTGAAGGTCGACATTCCATGGTTCGATGGCAGCCTTAATATCGAAGGCTTCCTCGATTGGATTGCGGAAGTAAACCGGTTCTTCGACTATATGAAAATTCCCGAAGACCGTCGAGTAAGGTTAGTGGCATGTAAGTTGAAGAGTGGTGCCTCGGCATGGTGGGAGAGGCTACAGAGAAGGAGGCAAAGGGAAGGAAAACACCCGGTGAGATCATGGTATCGCATGAAGCAGTTGCTGCAACATGATTTCCTCCCGCCGGACTATGAGCAGATACTGTTCCAACAATATCAGCGGTGCCACCAGGGACAACATTCTGTGCATGAGTATACAGCGGAGTTCATGAGGTTGGCTGAGTGGAATGATTTGAGGGAGAGCGAAGGCTAGCAAGTTGCAAGGTATATGGAAGGATTGAAGCTCCAAATTAAAGACAAAATCGGGGTTACGATGATGAGGACTCTAGTAGAGGTAAAGAACTTGGCTCTCCGAGCGGAACTAGTATTGCAGGAACAGGGGAGTAGATATGGAGGAGGAAGGAAGGGATATGTAAGTGAAGCTGTGGGTAGTGGTAGTAGGTCGGGATTTGAGAAAGGTAAAACTATGCCATACAAACCTACTGAGGACATTACCAGGAGGGAAGAGAAGAGTGAGGGGAAGAAGTCGATGGAGCAGAAGGGAGCCCAGAAGCAGAATAACCCCTATGCCAAACCTATTTTGGGCAAATGTTTCCGATGCAATCAACCGGGTCATCGGTCAAATGAATGTCCTGCGAGGAGAAGCGTAAACATCCTTAATAGGGAGGACGATGAGGAGGTTTGTTGTAAGCCTGATGGAGAGAGAGAGTATTATGAGGAAGAAGAAGAAGCAGCAGAACCAACTTATGTGATTCGGTGCATGATGCTAACCCCAAAGCAAGAAGAAGTCACGCAGCGACACCAGTTGTTTCACACACGGTGTACTATCTTGGGGAAGTTGTTTGAGCTAATAGTAGACAGTGGTAGTTGCGAAAACATCATAGGAAGAGAGGTAGTGAAACAGCTGCAGTTGCCTATCAAGAAGCACTTGAATCCGTACACCATTGGTTGGATTAAAGCGGTCGAAAAGATTGAAGTCAAGGAGAGATGCAGGGTACCTTTCTCAATAAGGAAGTATCGCGATGAAGCATTTTGTGATATTGTAGACATGGATGCTTGTCACATATTGTTCGGGAGGCCATGGCAATTTGATGTGGATGCGCAACATGCGGGTAAGGAGAATGTCTATAGGTTGGAGAAGGAGGGTGTGAGGTACACCTTGTTATCATTGAAAAGGGAAGGACGCACGAAGGAGAAGAAGGTTGAGAGTCGTTCGTTCCTAACCGTCACTCAATCAGAGAAGGAAGTGATGGAAGACTTGAGGGAGTCGCGGGTGGTACACGCCCTCATAGTAAAAGGTGTGGCAGAAGGAGAGGAGGAGATTGATGGGGAAGTACCCGAGGCAGTAAAGAGTCTACTGGAGAAATTTAAGGAGGTGGTTCCGGACGATCTACCTGAAGGTCTACCGCCACTAAAAGGCATCCAACACCAGATAGACCCGATGCCTGGAGCAAGTCTCCCAAACCTCCCGCATTATAGGATGAGTCCCAAGGAGGCCGAGATTCTACAAGAGAAGGTCTAAGAGCTTTTGGACAAAGGGTTTATCCGGGACAGCTTGAGTCCGTGTGCCGTTCCAGCCTTGTTAACTCCCAAGAAAGATGGAAGCTGGAGGATGTGTGTTGATAGCCGAGCTATCAATAAGATTACCATAGGGTATAAATTCCCTATCCCACGCATCGAGGATATGTTGGATCGTTTGAGTGGCGCTACTATCTTCTCCAAAATAGATTTGCGGAGTGGGTACCACCAAATTTGGATCCGCCCCGGAGATGAATGGAAGACGGCATTCAAGACCGAGGAGGGGCTGTATGAGTGGCTAGTGATGCCATTAGGTCTTAGTAACGCGCCGAGCACCTTCATGAGAGTAATGAACCAGGTATTAAAACCCTTTAATGGTCGTTTCATTGTTGTGTACTTCGATGATATTTTAGTATTCAGTAAGTCTGAAGAAGAACATTTTGAGTATTTGAAATGCGTATTATCTGTACTAAAAGAGAACAAACTGTTCGCTAATCTTAAGAAGTGCACATTCATGTCAAGGCGACTATTGTTCCTTGGGTTTGTAGTCAGCAGTGAAGGGGTAATGGTAGATGACGATAAGGTGAAGGCGATTAGAGAATGGCCTGTTCCGAGAACTATTACTGAGTTGAGAAGCTTTCTCGGCCTAGCTAGTTTCTACAAAAGATTCATCAAAAACTTTAGTACGGTCGTTGCCCCCTTGACTGAGTGTTTGAAGAAGGGTAAGTTCCAATGGGGGAAAGAAACTGAAACGAGCTTCATGAACTTAAAGCAACGATTGTGTGGCGCTCCTGTATTAGCGCTACCCGATTTTGAGAAGTTATTCGAGGTGGATTGCGACGCCAGTGGGGTTGGAGTTGGTGCAGTCCTGTCATAGGAAAGAAGACCAATCGCCTTTTATAGTGAAAAAATGTGCGAAGCAAGGACGACTTGGTCTACATATGACAAGGAATTCTACGCCGTGGTGAGAGCCCTTAAAGTATGGGAGCAGTATTTGATTGGGAAGGAGTTCATTTTGTACTCAGACTGCGGGGCTCTTAAACACTTGAGTGGTCAAACCAGGATTAGTAAGGATATGCACGCCAGGTGGATTGAGTTCTTGCAAAGGTTTCCTTTCAGACTAATGCACAAGTCGGGGGTGCAAAACAAGGTCGCGGATGCCCTGAGTAGAAGAGCGGATGTCCTACTTACTTTAAGTGCGGAAATTGTCGGTTTTGAGAAGTTAAAGGAACTATACGAAGATGATAGCGACTTTAAGGACACTTGGACTAAGTGTGCCAACAGAGAACCTTGTGACAACTATCATATCCATGAGAGGTACTTGATGAAAGGAAATCAGCTGTGCATTCCTGAATCTTCCTTACGGGAAAAGCTTATCCGAGATCTGCACGGTGGTGGACTGGCGGGACATATGGGCAGAGATAAGACCCTAGCCGCAGTTACTGAAAGATATTTTTTGCATCAGTTAAGGAGGGATGTGTACCGAATTATGGAAAGGTGCTACATTTGCCAGGTATCGAAGGGATAATCCCAAAACACTGGCCTATATACTCCTCTTCCCGTGCCGGAAAACATTTGGGAGGACTTGTCGATGGACGTTATACTTGGTTTGTGTCGTACCCAATAAGGTGCTAACTCTGTGTTTGTTATAGTTGATAGGTTTTCCAAGATGGCTCATTTTATTCCCTGCAGGAAGACCGCCGATGCACGGGCTATTGCGCGGCTGTTCTTCAAGGAAGTGGTGCGGTTGCATGGGGTCCCAAAGTCCATTACTTCCAATAGAGATAGCAAATTCCTTAGTCACTTTTGGAAGACTCTCTGGTATATGTTTGACTCGTCTCTGAAGTACAGCAGCATCGCTTATCCCCAAACCGACGACCAAACAGAGGTAACTAACAGGACCCTCGGAAACCTCATAAGAAGTATCTACCGTGAGAAGCCAGGACAGAGGGATCAGGCGTTGGCTCAGGCTGAATTCGCTTACAATAGTTCCGTCCACCGAACTATTGGGAGGTCACCGTTCTCGGTGGTATATACCAAAACGCCACAACATGCGCTGGACTTGATCAAATTACCCAAGGACATGGTGGGTGATTTGGCTGCTAAACATATGGCGGGACAATACCAAACCACTGCCGAGGAAGTTAGACGAAAGATAGAGGAAGCCAATACCCGATACAAATAGGCTGCAGATAAGCATAGATGGAAGAAACTCTTTGCCGTGGGCGATCAGGTAATGGTTTACCTCCGAAGAGAGCGTTTCCCTGTAGGTAGATATGGGAAACTCCAACCCAAAAAGTACGGACCTTATGAAGTTGTGCATAAGATAAACGACAACGCATATGTCGTACAACTTCCGGAAGATATGAATATTTCTTGTACTTTTAACGTTGCAGATTTATCACTTTTTCACCCCGATGACACGCCGTTATATCTTGACGAGAACTCGGGGTCGAGTTCTCCATTGGTGGGAGAGAATGATGGAGATACAGGAGACACGGGCTGATGCACGGCTTGTTACACGGTCGTGTAATGAGTGAAAGGAACTCACAGAAGCATACACGGTCTCTACACACGGCCTGAGGCACGACCGTATACTCGATCAAGGTATCCTACAGAATCATACACGGCTGGGAGGCACGGCCAGGGACACGGCCGTGTATTCGGTCAGGAACATTCACAGAATCATACACGGCTAGGAGGCACGGCCGTGTACGCGATAGATAATAGATGTGTATAATAATATTTATTTCCACGTGTACGTGTATATTTCCTTTTTCGTGTATTTTTATAGGGTAGTATAAATACTGATGTCAGAGTATTTTAAGGTTACGTTTTATTCATATTTTGAAATACACTTCGAGGGAGAATTATCTCCGTTCATCGGTTGTGCGCAACTAGAGTTGGCATCAAAGAGTTATTCTTTGTTGTTGTGAAACCAATCCATATGCGGATTCGTTTCGTTATGTTTTCCGCGCTGCGGCAGAGTGAATGTGACAAATAAGACTAAGCAGGTAAGCATTTAAAAATTATGAACTTTATTAAGCAATATTTGTAGATGAGTGATAAGAGGATTAATGAAAATTTTGAACCATAAAAACCATAGGAAAAATTATAAAATTTGATTTGATTTAATATTTCATCAACATAACTTCATAATACTAACTTTGGATAGCCTAAAATACAGATGCATGGCAAGAAGAAGAAGAAGAAGAAATAAATAAATAAAACAATCCTTGAGTTAATCACAGAAATTACAATAAGGAAAAAGAGAGTATAACAATCTAGAGATTCCGATTCAAATTCATTGACTACAAGAAGCCTAAGTTTAAATTGAATCAGTCCAGCCCAATAATCCTCATTCCTAGCCAAACCCAAGCTCTACAACATCCCTTAGCCTACAGGCTTAACCTGCCTCCCCAGCACCCTTCTCCTACTATTTTTCTGTCATGTCCAGAGCCTGTACCAAATCTCCCCAATATCTTCGATATCTACCCATGATCTCCAATACCTTCAATAACTGCACACGACTCGATGAGCAAAACCAAATCCACCCCACCAAGTAACAAGCGTATTACCCTTTGCATAGCCCCACGGTTGAAGCCCTTAAGGCAGCAAAATATTTCAGTATTCGACACACTACAAGTGCAACCCTTCAAGTCCCATTTAACACTTAATCAAATTGGTATCCTCCCTCTGTCTTGACCTCACATTAAAGCAAGGAGCTCTAGATACCAATTTGTTTCAACACTCTCGCTTACTTCGAGTAAGTTTTATATACAATTCTTCTGTAAGGCTATTCAGGATACAATTAAATTATTGAAAGATAGTTGATCATGTTTCCTCGGTGAAGTTTTATACAATATGGTACAATGTTAAACAAACAATATGTACCTACAGATTGTAATGAGATTGATTGCAAGATTTATTGTTGAAAAAATAAATAAATGAATGAATGAAAATTATGTTTATGTACATACACATGGTGCGTCGGAGTATGTAAGAGTAAAAGCCACCAACGTTTTTTCTACAGTATGTTTTGCTTACCACCAATGAAATAAGAATGTACTAGATGTAATGAAATTAGAAATAAGGTTGAAATACACGTATATATTGTCTGCATGCCTGAAACCTTTATAGGAGTAAATCTCGGAAATGGATTTCTAGGAGCATGTTACCTTGCTATCTGAAGTTTATCAGATTAATGAAAAATAAAAATTAGAACATGAAGAACCTGAAAACTAGGCTTGGCCTAGAGACCCAGGTAGAAATTTAAAATGTCTTAGGTTATTAGGACTTTGTGGAAATGGAATTTAAGAAAAAAATTAGAATTTTTGTGATGGAGGCACAAGGGACACGGGACACACGGCCTGAACACACGGCCGTGTAGTGATTGGTAGATTTCCACAGAGTCATACACGGCCCCCATACACGGCCGTGCATCGAGACCGTGTATTCGATCCAGATTTCCACAGAAGTGTACACGGCTTCCTTACACGGCTAGGAGACGGTTGTGCATCGCGACCGTGTATTCAATCCAGATTTCCACATAATCATACACGGCTCCCATACACGACCGTGCATCGCGACCGTGTATTCGATCAAGATTTCCACAGACACGTACACGACTTCCTTACACGGCTAGAAACATGACCGTGTACCTAGTCAAGAATATTCACAGAGTCATACACGGCTTAAATACACGGCCGTGTATGAGACCGTTTGTAGACGCGTATCTTATTATTTCTTCCACGTGTACGCTTAGATTTTTCCCTTTTAGATATTTTACGGGGCCATATAAATACTCTTTTGTCAGATAGATTAGGGTTATGTTTTAATTATCATATTTGAATACACTTTGAGAGAGAATTTTCTCCAATTTCCGGGTTGTGTGATCCACGCAAAAAGAGATATAAAATGAGCGTGAATAAATACCGGCAAGTGTACCGGATCGGATCAAGTAATATAGTGAGAGAAGAGTGTCGAACCACGAAGATTGATTAAGTAATAGACCTTTATCAATTTCTACTATTATTTAGGCAATGATATTTGATGAGAATTGAATGAATTATACTAAATGCATAAAAAGAGAATTGTGTTGAAAAATGATGAATTGATGATGGGAAATAGAATCCACCCTAATTCTACTAATCATATTGCCTTCATGTTATAATAACTCATAGCTATATGGATTTTCACAAGAAATTAACAAAACCTTAATCCTTTACTAAGTGTTAAAGTAATGTTACCTCAATTTAATTTAATAGCTCCCGCTAATTCAAATCAAATGAGGATTCTAATTCACAATCATAAATTTCCCAATTATATGATTGCCTAATATCTTTAAAATAATTTCTCCTAATCCCTTAGTGAAAAATTTAATAAAAATATTGCATGAAACACTTAGGTCAATTTCTAATAAAATTCAATAACGCTGCTTCCACATGAATTATTAAATCTTACTTAGGAATTCCTGATAAAACCTAAATTTCTCTTTCGAGTCATTTACATTTCTATGCATTGATTTCAATTACAAAATACAATTCATAGCAGGACTTCTTATATGAAAATTCCGCATATCTACATTTCCTATAACATGAATACAATGATCATTTTAGTTTGAATTATGGCTTCATCATATTTCCCACAAGGATGATTTAGAACATTATAGTATGAATTGCATAAAAACAATTGAAATAAATAGGTGCAATGGAATTCATATTGAACAACAAGAATAAACTAATAAATGGCATAAAAGAAAATAAAGTAATTGAAACAATAGCTATAATCTTCAAGAACTTCAGCAAAATAACTTTCTTTCTTCAAACTAAAATTTGGAATAACATGAAATGTAAAGGAATTAAAGAAAACATAAAATCCTACAGTTCGTAAGGGAATTCTAATGATTTCAAAGAAAGACAAAGGATGCTAAACAAAGAATCAAAACAAAAGGATTCTCAAAACAAAAGGGGATTCTAAACAAAAGGGGATGCTCTCAAGGTTCACACAAAGGGCCTATTTATAGATCCAAAGAGGAGGGGATAAGGTTGATCTGATGAGGATTTGAGTCAGCAAATTAAATAAGATACGATTTTGGAGAGATCTTCGCAATGGATATCCGGAGAGTAATGAAGGCCGGCGGCCTTGAATGTAGGCCGGCTTTAAGGCCGGCGGCTTTAATGCTTTTTAAGGGCGGTTTAATATAGGCCGGCTCAAAGCCGGTGGCCTTGAATGTAGGCCGGCCCAAGGCCGGCGGCCTTTATTGCAATCCTCCGCTCGCTTCTTCAATTTTGTGAAAAACTCCTCCAATTAAATTGTAATTTACTTTTGGGTCCTCAAAACCTGTATTTTCACAATAAACACCATTAAGTATCATTTCTTTATATTTTCTTATAATATTGAAATAAATTTAATATAAGTCCAAAAGAAAATATAAGTATAATGTGATCTTATCATTGTGCGCAACTAGATTTGCATCAAAGAGTGTTTCTTTGTTGTGGGAAACCAATCCAATTTCGGATTCGTTTCGTTTTTGCTTTCCGCGCTGCGTCAGTTGGTATCAGAGCAAGGCTATTTCCTGTGGAGATGTCAACTCATCAAGGCGACGATAGTGGTCATGTTCTTGACAGTGTTCAAGATGTAAGGTTTCAAGGGAACCATCAATGGGTTCCTAGGGCAGAGTTCGACGCAATGCATCAGAAGGTCGGGCGTATGGAACGGCGCCTTGATGAACTGATCGAGCGTTTCGATGCTCTGGTGGTAGACCCCAATAGGGTTGGTGGCGCTAGCAGGAATCCACTACGTGCGATGGAGGAATTCGGGGGACGCATAATCCGACCTGTTGTTGAGAACAGGTGGGGACGCGTGGAGAGTGAGGAGTCCAGCGAAGAGAGTGATGATACGTATGGAAGTAGACCGCGGCGAGGACGTGGTGGAAGAGGCGGTGGTCATCGGATGGCTCATCATGGAAACCACCCTAGAAAAGGTGAGCACAGGAGGAACCGTGGGGGTTATGATCATGGGGATGGCGGAGACTACCGTCTGAAGGTTGATATTCCATGGTTCGATGGCAGTCTCAACATCGAAGGCTTCCTTGATTGGTTGGCGGAAGTAGACCGGTTCTTCAACTACATGGAAATTCCCGAGGACCGTCGTGTAAGGCTGGTGGCATGTAGGTTGAAGAGTGGTGCTTCGGCATGGTGGGAGAGATTGCAAAGTAGGAGGCAGAGGGAAGGAAAGCACCCGGTGAGATCATGGTATCGCATGAAGCAGTTGCTGCAACATGACTTCCTCCCGCCGGATTACGAACAGATATTGTTCCAACAATATCAGCGGTGCCACTAAGGACAACGTTCCGTGCATGAGTATACGGCGGAGTTCATGAGGCTGGTAGAGCGGAATGATTTGAGGGAGAGCGAAGGTCAACAAGTTGCTAGGTATGTAGAAGGACTGAAACTACAAATTAAAGACAAGATTGGGGTGACGATGGTGAGAACCCTCGTAGAAGCAAAGAACTTGGCTCTCCGAGCAGAACTTGTGTTACAGGAGCAAGGGAGTAGATATGGGGGAGGACGGAAAGGGTATGTAGGCGAAGCTATAGGTGGTGGTAGTCGACCGGTACTTGAGAAAAGTAGGACTACACCATATAAACCAATTGAGGACATGTCTAGGAGGGAAGAGAAAAGTGAGGGGAAGAAGCCAATGGAGCAGAAGGGAGCTCAAAGACAGAACAACCCCTATGCCAAACCTATATTGGGCAAATGTTTCCGATGCAACCAACCGGATCATCGGTCAAACGAATGCCCAGCGAGGAAGAGCGTCAACATCCTCGATAGGGAAGATGATGAGGAAATCTGTTGTGAGCCCGATGGAGAGGGAGAATATTATGAGGAAGAAGAAGAAGCAGCGGAGCCAACATACGTAATTCGGCGCATGATGCTCACCCCAAAGCAAGAAGAGTTCACACAGAGGCACTAGTTGTTTCGCACACGGTGTACTATCATGGGGAAGCTATTTGAGTTAATAGTAGACAGTGGCAGTTGCGAGAACATCATAGGAAGGGAGGTTGTGACACAACTGCAGCTGCCCGTCGAGAAGCACCCGAATCCTTACACTATTGGCTGGATCAAGGCCGCCGAGAAAATTGAAGTTAAGGAGAGATGCAGGATACCTTTCTCAATAGGGAAGTACCGCGATGAAGCATTCTGCGACATTGTAGACATGGATGCTTGCCACATCTTGTTCGGGAGGCCATGGCAATTTGACGTGGACGCGCAACATGCAAGCAAAGAAAATGTCTACAGGTTGGAGAAAGAGGGTGTGAAGTACACCTTATTGCCGTTGAAAAGGGAAGGACGTGCTAAAGAGAAGAAGGTTGAGAGTCGCTCATTCTTAACTATCACTCAATCTGAGAAGGAAGTGATGGAGGACTTAAGGGAGTCGCGAGTGTTGCACGCCCTCATCGTGAAACGAGTGACCGAAGGAGGGGAGGAGCTTGATGGAGAAGTGCCAGGGGTAGTGAAGGATCTTCTTGAGGAGTTCAAGGAAGTGGTTCCAGACGACCTACCCGAGGGACTACCCCCTCTGAGGGATATTCAACACCAAATAGACCTGGTGCCCGGAGCTAGTCTCCTAAACCTCCCGCATTACAGGATGAGTCCCAAGGAAGTCGGGATTTTACAGGAGAAGGTCCAAGAGCTTTTGGACAAAGGTTTCATCCGGGATAGCTTAAGCCCATGTGCGGTTCCAGCGTTGTTAACTCCCAAGAAAGATGGGAGCTGGAGGATGTGTGTTGATAGCCGAGCTATCAACAAGATTACCATAGGGTATAAATTCCCTATACCCCGCATCAAGGATATGTTGGACCGTTTGAGTGGCACTACTATCTTCTCCAAGATAGACTTGCGGAGTGGATATCACCATATTCGGATCCGCCTTGGAGACGAGTGGAAAACGGCGTTTAAGACCAAGGAGGGGTTGTATGAGTGGCTAGTGATGCCATTTGGGTTTAGTAACACACCAAGCACCTTCATGAGGGTAATGAACCAGGTATTGAAACCTTTCAATGGTCGTTTCCTTGTTGTGTACTTTGACGATATTCTACTATACAGTAAATCCGAAGAAGAACATTTAGAGTATCTAAGGTGTGTGTTGTCTACATTAAAGGTGAATAAGTTGTTCGCTAATCTCAAAAAGTGCACATTTATGTCAAGGCGACTGTTGTTCCTTGGGTTTGTGGTTAGTAGTGAGGGAGTGATGGTGGACGATGAGAAGGTGAAAGCAATTAGAGAATGGCCTGTTCCCAGAACCGTTACAGAATTGAGAAGCTTCCTCGGCCTAGCTAGCTTCTACAGAAGGTTCATTAGGCATTTTAGTACTGTTGCTACCCCCCTGACCGAATGCTTAAAGAAGGGAAAGTTCCAATGAGGCGAAGAATCTAAATTGAGCTTCATGAACTTGAAGCAGAGATTGTGTAGCGCGCCTGTACTAGCGCTACCAGACTTTGAAAAGTTGTTCGAAGTGGATTGCGACGCTAGTGGGGTCGAAGTCGGTGCAGTACTATCACAGGAGAAAAGACCAATAGCCTTTTACAATGAGAAGTTATGCGAAGCAAGGAGGACTTGGTCTACCTATGATAAGGAATTCTACGCCGTGGTAAGGGCCCTTAAAGTGTGGGAGCACTATCTGGTCGAGAAAGAGTTCATTTTGTATTCGGATTGTGGGGCTCTTAAACACTTAAGTGGTTAGACCCGAATTAGTAAGGATATGCACGCCAGGTGGATTGAGTTCTTGTAGAGGTTTCCTTTCAGGTTGATGCACAAGTCAAGTGTGCAAAACAAGGTCGCGGACGCCCTGAGTAGAAGAGCGAATGTCCTGCTTACTTTGAGTACAGACATTGTCGGTTTTGAGAAGCTAAAGGAACTATATGAGAATGATAGCGACTTTAAGGACACTTGGATTAAGTGTGCCAACAGAGAACCGTGTGACGACTATCATATACATGAGGGGTACTTGATGAAAGGGAACCAGCTGTGCATTCCCGAATCTTCTTTGCGGGAAAAGCTTATCAGGGATCTGCATGGTGGAGGACTGGCGGGACATATGGGTAGAGATAAGACCCTAGCCGCAGTTACCGCCAGATACTTTTGGCCTCGGTTAAGGAAGGATGTGCAACGGATTGTGGAGAGGTGCTACATTTGTCAGGTGTCTAAGGGGCAATGCCAAAACACTGGCCTATATACTCCTCTTCCCGTGCCCTCAAACATTTGGGAGGATTTGTCGATGGACTTTATACTGGGTTTGCCTCGTACCCAACGAGGTGCTGACTCTGTGTTTGTTGTAGTTGACAGGTTTTCCAAGATGGCTCATTTCATCCCATGCAGGAAGACCGCCGACGCATGGGCTATTGCGCGGCTGTTCTTCAAGGAAGTGGTGCGGTTGCATGGAGTCCCAAAGTCCATCACATCTGATAGGGATAGCAAATTCCTTAGTCACTTTTGGAAGACCCTCTGGTTTATGTTTGATTCATCCCTGAATTACAGCAGCACCGCTCATCCTCAAACCGACGGACAGATCGAGGTAACTAACAGGACCCTCGGAAACCTCATCAGAAGCATCTGCGGTGAGAAGCCAGGACAGTGGGATCAAGCATTGGCTCAGGCTGAATTCGCTTACAATAGTTCTGTCTACCGAACTATTGGAAGGTCTCCATTCTCAGTGGTATACACAAAGACACCACAACATGCGCTGGACTTGCTCAAATTACCCAAGGACATGGTAGGTGATGTGGCGGCTAAACATATGGCAGAGCAACACCAAGCCACTACTGAGGAAGTTAAGCGAAAGATAGTGGAATCCAACACACGATACAAAGGGGATGCAGATAAGCATAGACGGAAGAAGCTCTTTGCAGTGGGCGATCAGGTAATGGTTTACCTTCGAAAAGAGCGACTCCCTGTAGGGAAGTATGGGAAACTTCAACCCAGGAAGTACGGTCCCTATGAAGTTGTACATAAGATCAATGACAACGCATATGTTGTACAACTCCAGAAAGATATGAATATCTCCTGCACTTTCAATGTGGCGGACTTGTCACCTTTTCATTCCATGATACGCCTCTATATCCGGACGAGAACTCGGGGTCGAGTTCTCCATTGGTAGGGGAGAATGATGGAGGCACAAGGGACACGGGACACACGGCCGTGTAGTGATTGGTAGATTTCCACAGAGTCATACATGGCCCCCATACACGGCCGTGCATCGAGACCGTATATTCGATCCAGATTTCCACAGAAACGTACACGGCTTCCTTACACGGCTAGGAGACGGCCATGCATCGCGACCGTGTATTCAATCCAAATTTCCACAGAATCATACACGGCTCCCATACACGACCGTGCATCACAACCGTGTATTCGATCAAGATTTCCACAGACGCGTACACAGCTTCCTTACACGGCTAGAAACATGACCATGTACCTAGTCAAGAATATTCACAGAGTCATACACGGCTTAAATACACGGCCGTGTATGAGACCGTTTGTAGACGCGTATCTTATTATTTCTTCCACGTGTACGCTTAGATTTTCCCCTTTTAGATATTTTACGGGACCATATAAATACTCTTTTGTCAGATAGATTAGGGTTACGTTTTGATTATCATATTTGAATACACTTTGAGAGAGAATTTTCTCCAATTTCCGGGTTGTGCGCAACTAGATTTGCATCAAAGAGTGTTTCTTTGTTGTGGGAAACCAATCCAATTTCGGATTCGTTTCGTTTTCGCTTTCCGCGCTGCGTCATTTTGTAACTGTATCTGTGCATGTCGTGACCTTAAAGGAATGAATTAGGTGAATAATTTATTTTACTTCTTAACCTAGGGCTTCTAGTAGTTGTTAGGAATTGCTAGAAAGACAAAAAGAAAGAAAAATAATAAAAGCTTTAAAATATATGTGTGTGTGCGCGCGCCTGCGTGTGTAACAATAATAATAGGAGGGAAAAAAATTAAAAAGAAAAATTATTATAGCCAAAACCTGTATGCAATTTCCTCGAATGAGCTAACATTGATGTACATATTCATAATTGCTAATAAATAATTTGTGGAAAGTAGACTCTAAATGACAAAAATAAATAAATAAATAAATAAAATTTTGGAAACTCATGCGCTAGCATGCCCAGACCTCTAACTTCAATGTATTTAGCAAGCTAGTTGTTTTACACCTTGAGTAACGACTTCGGGTAACTAATTCGAATTTATTAGAATATAGAATGGAATAAGAAATATATATAGAAGAAAGACGCCTTTTCTTTTTTACACCAAGACATGGATGCATGCAATTTTTGCTTAAGTATACGCCCTTCTGTAGGACATAATGGGCAGAGATAGGCATATAACAAGACCCAGGTACGCTAAAATACTTTAAATGATTAATGGGCGATCAACGAAAGTAGGAATTAAAATTAAAAAAAGGGGGGGGGGGGGAGGGGTTTGGGGGGAAAGAAGACAATGCAATTAACATGATTTATGAAGGCCAGCAAGCTCAAAATTTTAGAAATAGGAATAAACTTGGGACTTCTTTTAAACCAGAGGAACTTTAGAATTGCAACCGAACAAAAAAATAAAATAAAATTCATTTCGACCATATACTAAGCCCACCTTAGTTTAAATTTCAACTTGATAAAAATTTAGAAATATTAATAGGGCGGCGACACCCAAATGATTTAGGCCCAAACTAATTCAAGAGAAACAATCCCTAATTCAACAAATTATATTTCACTTACAAATTAATTTAGTCAACTAGCTATGTAATAGTTTGAGACTAACCTATTGAAGATTATAGGATTGATTACTTTCCAAAGGATCCTTTTAAGAATAAGGCACTATGGATAGGTATGTGAATCTCTATGATTATCATACTTACTTGTGCTTATAGTATGGTAGTACTTTAATTAGTATAATTTGAAATTTAATTGCTTAGGGATGTGGGGAATGCATGTGCTTGATACCGTTTGTTATGTTGTGCAAAATATTTTAAATTATATGAAATAAAAAAATTGTGTCATATCATTAATTACATTATTATGGTTAAGTGTTTGCTTTATTTGTTTGATCACTTTGTAACAAATATAATAACTATTTGACTTAAAACATGAACCAGATATATATTGCATACTTATATGAAGAAGGCCTTTAGCATCATATGGGGCCACAGAGAAGCTATATAAAGGTGATTCTTCATCCGATATAAGCTTGCTCAAACCTCTAGAAACTATCACATATCAGGGAATGTAGTCCTTTGATTGAGACTTTGTCCGCAAATGCAACTGTTTAAGGTTACCCACACTCAGATTTCTATTTTAATGTATAAAATATAATCTTGCTTAAACTATATTAGCAATATTTTTAATATATTATAATTAATTAATAAGATATTGGGTTGAGGGCAATTTAGCTTGTAGTGACACTTGGAGTTAACGAGTTAAAACTTATTTCCTAACCCTTGCTATCGAGGAGCAAAAATCCATACTATATATAGTTTTCGAATAATTATGCATATTGTTGCATCATATGATTGTACATACATAACATATTAATGCTTAATAACTTGTTGGTTGCATGGTATGAGAGAAGATCTCACTAAGTAGTGGTAGCTTACACCCTATCAATTTCTCTTGCAAGTTGGGAATGGGTTAAGATTTGTGTGAATAGTGCTTCTTTAACCTAAGTCTACCAAGATGAGTTTAGTTGTAGAATTAATCTAGTAGAATAAAAGACAAACTTATTTATTTCTTGAAAGTAAAGTTTTTATTTTTTCGAAACTTAGGACATTTAAAATGGTCTACCTAAACTTATTATTGATAGAGTATTCTAGTGAATTGTAGATTATTCGTTTGCATAGTTATTTTTATAATAATTAAATATATGTATTATTATTTAAAGTGAAAAAAAAATTAATTATAGTTTTGCCATTTTTTATTTATAAGGTGGTTTTTATGTTATGGATGTACGTGTGATACAATAACTTTTTAGGCATCTCTACTAAGCTCCCTTTAGGATCATGATAGCTTCCTTCTTGCAGTTTACGTAAAAGCTTGAGATGAGCTATGATCAGTGTGAAGTGTGCTTTTGCTATTCAATGTTTAAATGATAGGCTTAATTTTAGGAGCTAGTTAGCATGTTCCAATTTTTGTAGTTTTCCCAATCTTATTATTTTATAGGGGATATCGACTCTTTGTAGTCCTATAAGGACATGCTATTCAAAGTAAAGTATATAAAGGTAAACTTATTCATTTGTTTATAACAACAGGTGTTATAATTGATATGTAAATAGGTTAACAAATGTTAGTTAGAATCTTGTATACTCTTACTATAATTGTTAAGTAATGAGTGTACACGTTAAACGGTGACTTATAAGGATATTATTACGAAGCCTTACTTGGGGGGTGTGACATGATGGGACCTAAAAAAAAATTATTTTTTTTACATTTGGTTTTCTATAAGTGTAATAATCAATCTTGGAATACGCCAAAAAAAAAAAAAAAAGTAGGTGGTGGGGGGTGGGGTGGGGTTTGTTTCTTGACTTATAGTATCCTAAAACCCATGTAAGTTGAGCCTATCACATCATTAATATCTAGTCAAACCCTCCTAGATTTGCATGCAATGTTAGATATCTTAGCTCTTAGCTCGTAAGGCTTCCCCCACAAATCTGAAGGCCCGATTAGTTAATGTTTGAAGATGATGATATTGTTGCATGGCATGTAGTTATGAGTAAAGATGAATTTTTTGTTCTCAGGTTTTCAACCTAGGAAATCACCCTCCTGAAAGTTACAGATTGAAAATAGAAAATAAGAAGAAAGAATTTAATAGTATTAACATGTCACATATCTAAATACTAATATTTAATATGTAAAAAATATAAATAGTAATTTTTTATTAGATACCTACTAAACTATCATGTGTATTAATTGAGCTAATACACTCGAATTTGTAAATATTAATTAATAGAATAGTGATTCCCCAATCAATTCTTTTAGTTTGGAAAATACTATTTCTATTTAACCAAACACACGCTCTATTTGTTTCAAGCAATTTCCAACTGATGTTTGATGTTGGTGCAAAACATCTTGAGGCTGTAATAATACCAGATGTATGTGCACTAAAATCTTAATTAACACCAAGTAACTCCTCATGAAAGCAAAACTACATTGGACTAAATGCAAACATCAATCATTCTCGCAACTCTAGCACAATCAATTATTAAAGATTCTCAACGGCATCGAATTTCGGCCTTGAAACTTTTCTTCAAGGCTATAAGCAATATCGCTTGTATTTCTCAACACCCTTCTAGCAGTCGTAATAAGGTTGCTATATAGACAATAAGCTGGTTGTATTATGCTGTATCCGTAGGATTAGTTGCAACACGCCAATTAATAAAATGAAGATTTTCAATCATGCTTCTGCAAATAGTAGAATCCACCTTTGGTTCTCCATTTTCTGATGTTAAGACAGGGATTAAAGTCCAGTGATTCTAGAGTACAGAAATAGGCAGAAATATGTTCGAAGTGGTCATGCAAATTTTCATTAATAAGAGAGATTATCATAACTAATTGAGATTGGTGAAATAAAATCCGAGTGAACGTAGAAAACTCATTGCATTGCATTAAAAGAGAACATATGTAGATTAATATATTCTTGCAATGATCGTCATACAGACATTCTGCCTTGTATACTTCTTTCGCAAATTGGATACAACCTTATTTTCTATTGATGAGAATAAGCGACCATTTTATTTATCATAATATTAATTCCATTTTTATGCCATTGAGAGGGGAAATAACGATAAATAATTTAATAGTAAATCTTTGTATACCATTAACTTTCGTATGAAAGCCGTAACTTAAATACAAACACAGAAAATGCAGCGGAAATAGGGAAATCACTAACCTCTTGCCATTGCTTAATACGGAGAGGAACAAAACTGTCAAGTCCCGGAACCTTCAAGATCTTCAGAGCATTCAAAAAACTCACAAGATGGTAATGTGTTTTTATAGAATTTTTCATGCTCTAGGACCTTGAATCCAATAGCTATTTATAGAGAAACTTTCCATCAAAGTTTCCTAAAATCATGCTAATGGGTTAGTGGGTAATATGGTTGATTAGGATTAAGTGGATAGTGGGAACATGGGAATTGTAGTTAGTGGAAGTTGTGGTTTGTGGTTCCTAAAAAATAGGACCATACTTCCACCATTCAAACATTCTCCCACTTGGTCCGTATATTTTACTTTAATACCACAAATCCTTAGACTTTAAGAAAACACAATACACGAATCATGGCGATATTTTCCCTTTATTACTCGAGTAGTATCTTCCATGTATTACAATGTATCAAGTTTTCAAACCTCTTTCCCAACAGCTTAATGAATAAACCCAACGTTTATTCTAGGTCCAAACTTTATTGATATTTCTCTAAATAAACAAAATGTGCACAACAAATATGAGAAATATCTACTCTATAGAGTTTCACTAACACATAATGGAACCAAGTCCCATACTGACAACATGATCCTTAAATCTTTGTGGTGGCATGCCTTTAGTCAAAGGATCAGCTAACATCAGCTCTATGTTAATATACTGAATGACCACTTTCTTATCTTTAACACGTTCCCTTATGGCCAAATATTTTATGTCGATATGTTTGCTTCGACTTCCACTCTTATTATTCTTAGCCATAAAGATTGTAGCTAAATTGTCACAATACATCCTCAGTGGCTTAGATATAGAATCCATAAGTCTAAGCCCTTCGATGAAACTCTTCAACCATACACCTTGTGAGGTAGCCTCAAAACACGAAACGAACTCAACTTCCATAGTAGAAGTAGCAGTTAAAGTCTGCTTGGCACTTCTCCATGAAATGGCTCCACCGGCTAACATGAAAATGTAACCTGATGTTGATTTTCGATAATCAACGCATCCAGCGAAGTTTGAATCAGAGTAGCCAATTACTTCCAAATCATCTGACCGTTTGTACATAAGCATGTAATCTTTTGTCCCTTGAAGATATCTCAAGACTTTCTTTGCAGCTTTCCAGTGGTCAAGTCCCGGATTTGACTGATATCTTCCTAACATTCCAACAGCAAATGCAATGTCAGGTCTAGTACAAACCTGAGCATACATTAAGCTTCCAACAGCTAAAGCATAAGGAATGTTCTTCATTTGCTCTCTTTCAAACTCGTTTTTAGGGCATTGGTCCAAATGGAGCTTATCACCCTTCATGATAGGAGCAACGCTAGGTGAACAATTTTTCATCCGAAATCTTTCTAAAATTTTGTTAATATATGTTTCTTGAGATAAACCTAAGATTCCTCTATGTCTATCTCGATGAATCTTAATCCCAATGACATGAGATGCATCACCCATATCCTTCATATCAAAATTTTTAGAAAGAAATTGTTTCACCTCATGTAACATACCCTTATCATTTGATGCAAGTAGGATATCATCCACATATAGGATAAGAAAACAAATCTTACTCCCACTAACCTTTTTGTATATACATTGATCCATGATATTCTCAACGAAACCAAATGAAGAGATAACATCATGAAATTTTAAATACCATTGACGAGAGGCTTGTTTTAATCCATAAATGGATTTCTTTAGCTTGCAAACCAAGTGATCACCATCACTAGAGGAAAATCCTTCAGGTTGTTTCATATAAACCTCTTCCTCTAGATTACCATTTAGGAAAGTTGTTTTCACATCCATTTGTTGTAACTCAAGATCAAATTGAGCTACTAATGCTAATATTATGCGTAAGGAGTCTTTCCTAGATACAGGACTGAAGGTCTCTGTGTAATCAATTCCTTCACGTTGAGTGAACCCTTTAGCAACAAGTCTAGCCTTATATCTTTCAATGTTGCCCAATGAGTCTCTCTTTAGTTTTAAAGACCCATTTATTACCTATGGCTTTTACACCGTTGGGCAACGGGACAAGATCCCAGACTTCATTACTCTTCATAGAATTCATCTCATCTAACATAGCATTATACCATAAATTTGACTCATCACAATTCATAGCTTCCTTGAAAGACTCAGGATCATTTTCAGCTCCAATATTGTACTCAGATTCTTGTAAATACACAATATAATCACTAGGGATTGCTGATCTCCTTTCTCTAGTAGATCTCCTTAAAATTGGGACAACATTTTCTTGTGGATCATGTTGCTCAATCATTTCTTGATTTTGATCTACTATGATTTCCTCAACAATTTGTGGATTTTCATTGATTGGTTGTTCAACACCTATTTGAACTCGAGGAGTGTTGTGAACAACAACCAATCTCTCACTTGATGTGGAAGGTAGATCTTGCTCATGAACTATGTCTTGAGATAGATCACTCCCACTTATTGAGTCATATTCAAGAAATTTTGCATTTCTTGATTCCACAATCCTAGTAGTGTGAGATGGACAATAAAATCTGTATCCTTTGGACTTTTCGACATATCCAATGAAATACCCACTTATAGTCCGAGGATCCAGTTTCTTTTCTTGTGGATTGTAAACTCTAACTTCAGACAGGCATCCCCATACACGCATATGACGCAAACTCGCTTTCCAACCTTTGAACAACTCAAATGGTGTTTTAGAAACAGCCTTGGTTAGAACTCTGTTTAATATATACGCAGTCGTCTTTAATGCTTCAATCCATAAGGATTTAGGCAGTTTAGAGCCACTAAACATACTTCGCACCATTTCCATTAATGTTCGGTTTCTTCTTTCCGCAACACCATTCTGATCAGGTGAACCTGGCATGGTGTATTGGGCAACTATACCGTTATCTTGAAGAAACTTAGCAAAAGGACCTGGTGCTTGTCCATCTTCAGTGTATCTACCATAATACTCACCACCTCTATCAGTTCTCACAATCTTGATTTGCTTACCGCATTGTTTCTCTACTTCAGCTTTGAAAACCTTAAAGGCTTCCAATGCTTCACTTTTATGATGAAGCATGTAGAGATACATGTATCGTGAGTAATCATCTATAAATGTGATAAAGTATTTCTGACCTTGATTATCCATATCTGGACAACAAATATCAGAATGGATAATTTCTAATATGGTCGAACTCCTTTTGGCACCTTTCTTTGACTTGTTAGTCTGCTTTCCCTTTATGCAGTCTATACAAGTACCAAAATCAGTAAAATCTAAATGACTAAGTATACCATCATCCACCAATCTTTTAACTCTCTCTATAGAGATATGACCTAATCTATGGTGCCATAAGGTAAAAGAATCCTCATTCATAACACATCGTTTAGTACCAGCTTGTACATGCATAACATCATGAGTAGCATTATTATGTAAATTTAATAAATAAAGACCATCCACTGAAGAACCATCACCAATATGATTGGATTTATAAAATAAATCAAAACCATTGTTTGAAAAGTTAAAAGTAAATTCCGAAGGTACAAGTTTTGAAACTGAAATCAAATTCCTAGAAAAACTAGGAACATAAAAGGTCTTTTCAAGAATTAAATTAAAGCCACTCTTAAGTACTAATATGCATGTCCCAATAGCTTCCACATGCGATTCTATCTTGTTTCCAGAATAGATAAATCGCTCAGCTCCCACTGGTTTCCGCAGGTTTTGTATACCCTGCATGGAATTGGAAATATGGATCGTAGATCCAGAATCAATCCACCATGTGTTACAATTCACATCAACCATGTTAGACTCAAAACAAACATATGAGACTAAGTTACCTTTCTTTTCAAGCTAATTTTTATGCTTGACACAGTCTTTCTTTATGTGTCCCCTCTTTTTATAGAAAAAACACTTGGACTCTTTCTTGATGTCAGCATTGGGTTGGATTTTACCCTTCCCTTTTCCTTTGACTTTGCCGGTTTTCTTTCCTTGAGTAACCATCATTGCATTTTCTCCCATCTCCAGAGTTAATCGGGCTTCCTCTTCTTCACACATGGTCAATAGATCATCTATTGTCCATTTGTCCTTATGTGTGTTGTAAGAGATCTTAAAAGGTCCATACTGTGATGGAAGGGTCATCAGAATAAAATGCACTAGGAAAGCATCCGACATCTCAATCTCTAGAGCCTTCAAGCGATTTGCTAAATCACGCATTTTGTTGATGTGTTCTCTAACGCCTTTCACAGAAGTCAACTTAGCAGATGTGAACTTCATAATCAGGGTGCTAGCTAGAGACTTCTTAGAAGTCTTAAATTGCCTTTCAAGGGCATCTAGCAACTCTTTGACATTTTTATATTGATCCACTGAGCCACGGACATCCGCAGTGAGTTTGCTCTTAATGAACATGATACTAAGTCGGTTAGACCGTTCCCATTTCTCATGAAGATCAAACTCAGCTTGAGTGCTTTCTTCACTCAGAAGTGGCTCATCCTTAATAGTGGCATAATCAATGTCCAAACACCCCAAATGAAGAACTATATTATCTCTCCAAGTCTTAAAGTTTTCACTTGTTAAAATAGGGATTTCTACTTTAGTATCAGTCAAAGGTTGCATAGCTGCAAACACAAACATGCTTAATTCTTAATTTGAGACTATAACATAAATCATAATTTACCAATGCAAATCATGCAATAATGAATCTAGCGACATAAAAATTGCCTGTGGGCTAAATTTTTAATTCAATAAGATTCATTCCTTATAGTAGACATTATATTTCTTTTACTTCATAATCACTTTATGAGTTCCGTCCTTAATAAGGCTGCTGTGGCTATACCTCAATGCTTTATGGATCATCAAACAAAATAAATGTAAAGTCTAAACATTTCTTATGTGATACCGTATAAATAACTTCGTTCAATAGAGGCTGCTTTGGCTAAACCTCAATCAAACAAAATTATTTTTATCACTTGAGATCAGATAAATTTCCAGGAAAGACGCATAGGTTAAACAAAAGGTCCCACTTAAAATCCAGCCTCCTTAGACAGAATTCGAACGAATTCTCAGGAAAGACGTGGAGGGGTCACATTTGTCCCACGATAATGTCTCCTTAGACAAAATTAATTTAACTCAATTTAGACTTTTAACTTAATGTTTTATGAAGTTATTTAATGTCTATAATACTAAATGTGATTTCTAATAAATAATCCCATCTAAATAAGGCTATTGTGGCTACGCCAAAATTTATTAGAATTATTTAATCACAAGACAACAATAATTGCTATTGCTAAACATCATGCAATAACTCTAAATGTACTTAAACATGAACAATATATTGCATGCATAATAAATTCGAAACATACATACAATCACATACCAATTTAAGCACCTTGAACAAATACTAAAATTGCAAAATCCTAATGCAATTTCATTAATGATATTTTAAATAATTAACAAGCTAGTGTATATAAACCATAAATTTATATATACACAAATTATTTAAAATAAATACAGAATTTAATACAAAATAAAATTCCACAAAAGTTTTTCACAAAACTGTAAGTGAAAATGTTAAATAAAATTGACATGTTAAATTTCAAGAAAAAATTATTTAAGAAAAATACTAAATAATTTTATTTCCAATTTAACATGTCATAAATTTTTATTAAAAAAAAAAGAGGATAATACTTGATGTTGGCAAATAAAATCCAACATTATTACTCAATTATTATACTTGAAAATTGAGTAAAATTAAGTACAAAATTAATAAAAAATTAATTTGCACCATAAAACTCTAATTTAAAAAATTAATTTTCTCCAGAAAAATTGATACAAATAAATGTATCATAAATTTGATAAAAATTTATCAAAACCAATTTAAATTAAAATTGAATTGAAAAAGGAGAAAATTAATTTTTTCGAAATCGCAAGGCAAAGGTTTAATTACGGCTCTGATACCAAATGAAAGCCGTAACTTAAATACAAACACATAAAATGCAGCGGAAATAGGGAAATCACCAACCTCTTGCCATTGCTTAATACGGAGAGGAACAAAACCATCAAGTCCCGGAACCTTCAAGATCTTCAGAGCATTCAAAAAACTCACAAGATGGTAATGTGTTTTTATAGAATTTTTCATGCTCTGGGACCTTGAATCCAATAGCTATTTATAGAGAAACTTTCCATCAAAGTTTCCTAAAATCATGCTAATGGGTTAGTGGGTAATATGGTTGATTAGGATTAAGTGGATAGTGGGAACATGGGAATTGTAGTTAGTGGAAGTTGTGGTTTGTGGTTCCTAAAAAATAGGACCATACTTCCACCATTCCAACATCGTATTCCTCGATAAACCATCTTTTACATACTAAACAAAAGCAAGTTGGAGCAGTATATATAAGGCCCATTTCAATTGGTGTTTATAACTTAAATAATTTAAAAAAAAAAAACTATTCTCTTATTCAATGTATTTTGTTCTTTCAACTACATATAGTAGTCAAACTACCTTGCTTTTGTATTAAACGTTGTAATTCATAAATATTAATAAAACATAATAATCTAAAACTAAACATCGTATTTATCTAAGAATAAAACTGTATATAGTAGCTAGTATGTGAAACATGCAAGGGATTTGCTTCTAGTTTCTTATGAAAGGCTGTTAGTTTCATGTCCTCATGTTCAGTTCTATGTGCATAAATTAGATTACAAAGGTCATATGGCCCATAAAACACTTATGCCTCGGCCTATGGTACATTGCAATTTAAAACCTCCTCCCAAAGTCCATCTTTTGCCATTGCAGCAAAAAAATGTTTTGTATGAACTAGTCCATTTACATTAATAGCAATTACACAACAAAAATGCAACAACCACTACCAGCAGTAGCTTTTTATTACTATAGGATAATCCAAACTGCACTAGCACTATTCTTACTATGACACTAGAATGGATGGCAACCCTCCATTGTGAAACAATGATCAATTTAACATTTCTAGAAAACGTCAAAATTCAATAGGTTAGATCTTTTTCTGCATTGATGTCATATTGAGCACAAGAGAAGGTATTTAGTTTATTTACACTTATTATTACCTTTTCTAATCTATTAGGGGTCGATGCATTATTTGATATAATTCAATTTTTCTTTTAAATCATACCAAAACCATAAAATATGGTTTAGTGGTTCTGTTTAAAAAAAAAATCAAAGAGATTTTACATACACGTGTGATCTTATATCATAATTACTATACTAAATTTTAATCATGCATTTGCATTATATAAGATATTCATAAAATTAATATTTATGCAACTATGGAATTCTGAGAGCATCCTAACAACCAATATTGAGATCTTATATCATAATTACTATACTAAATTTTAATCATGCATTTGCATTATGTAAGATATTCATAAAATTAATATTTATGCAATTATGGAATTCTGAGAGCATCCTAACAACCAATATTGAGTATAAAGCCAGCATCATATAAGAGGTTCATAAAATTAATATTTATGCAATTTTTAGTATAAAGCTAATATTATATAAGAGGTTCATAAAATTAATATTTATGCAATTTTGAGTATAATCTTAACAAATAATTTTGTTACATTTAATAAACGTAACTAATATGTGTCATCAAAAGCACAACACGAATTAGATATGCAATGTTTAAAAAATAAGCATCACCAAAAGGTGGAACATCACCAAAGAGCTTATATTGTGTGACATTTAAAGGTTACCAAATCTAACTTATTGGTAACATTTAAGTGTCATAAAACTATAATTATGCATATTAACTTCCTCTTTAAACTAACAAAAAGATGAATTCAGCGATATTTAAATGGTACAATTAGTAATGTTTAAACGTAACCAAATTTTATATATAGGTAATGTTCAAACATTGTAAAATTGTAATTATATATATTTTCCACCTTTCGCAATGGTAACAAATGATACAATTATTGACGTTTAAACATCACTTTTCAAATAAATGCAGAACACTTAAACATCAAACATCACTCTTTGAATAAATGCACAACACTTAAACATCTTTGAATTCAATATATAAATGACATATAAACATTGCTAATTTATAATTTTATATGTTTCCCACCATTAAAAATATTAACAAATGACAACACTAGCAACATTTAAATGTTGTCCTTAAGGGCTACAAATGAGCCTAGCTACTTGCAAATTACTTGAGTTTTATTTGACTTAAGCTTGATTAATAAAAAAAGTCAAGTTTGAGCTCAAAATAAAACTCGTTTATTTAAATGAGTTGAATTCAAGCTTCTATTTAGGCTCGTGAGCTATCTCGAGAACAAACTCATTTGTATTATTAATGAGCTAACTCATAAGCATGTGAGCAAACTTGTTTATATTGTTAATAAACTAGCTTACAAATGACCTTATGAGCAAGCTCACAAGTAGGCTAACGAGCAAGCTCTTATTTATATTATTAACAAATCGACTTATAAATAAACTAGTGAGTAAACTCTCATTTATATTATTAATAAATGGGTTTGCAAATAGGCTTGTAAATAGTCTCATTTATTTAAACAAACTTTAACTCAAGCTCATTTATTTAAACAAGCCTAAATGAGTTCAAGGTGAGGCTCATTGATTTGAATAAGTTGAGCTCAAGCTTCAAATTACTCAATGAGCTCAAGCTCGAGCCTATGATTTTTAGGCTTAATAAAAGCTTGATTCAGCTCAATCTCAATAATTTTTCTAACAAGCTGAGTTCAAGCCTTAAAAAACTTGGCTTAGCTTAGATCATTTGCAGCCTTAACTATCTTCTCTACTAATTAGCAACATTTAAATGTCACTAAAGTTAATAGATTGGTAATGTATAACCATTGCATATTTACAATTATGCACGCTTCCTACCAATGAAAATGTGAACAATTGACAATATTAGCAATGTTTAAAAGTTACAAAAAGAATACATTAGCAATGTTTAAATGTATAAATTTAGCTAAATTTACAACTTTACATATAGCAAAAATTAATAACTATAATGGCATGAAAACTATTTAGACATTACAAAAGAACGTAACAATTTTTTTCATTGTGTTCAATATTTGCAAATTTATCTCTACTATTTCATTTGTGCATATAATTAGATATACTAAGAAACCATAAACTAGTTTGAAATGAACATGATAATTAGTAATATCCTTTTCACCAATATATCATACTATAATATGCTTAAAGTTCATAACTATTCCACATTGATAAGTAGAAAGTAACATGTCAGAACAATAGCACTTGCCCTTGAAGTTCACAAAAATATGAATAGCAAAAAATAAAACTTCAAACAAAAGTTCCAAATTGCACCCAACCCGTTGATGTGTCACTACCAACATTGACTAACGCAAAAGCAAATCAATAAGTTTTTGTAAGATTCAGCCTCTCTATCCAAATTCTTCTAGGTATATGTATCCTACTAAAGACCTCATTGCAAAGTCCATTAGTTCCTTTTACAAGACTGCTAATGTAGTAGATTATGGCCAGACTTCCGATTGGCAGGTGCCAAACTAGTGCTATAAAGCTAAGAGCCATGTTGTCAAAATATGGAACACTTGAAATCCCTATAGAATAGAAAATGTAAGTCAGCAAAGAATAATGAAAGTTAAGGGGTATAGGTGTAGCGACCCACCTACTAGGTCTGATTCTTGAACCTGTTCCAATATTCCTGTAACTATCCTTGGTACCTGTAGGTGTGTTGCTATGCCGTCTCTAAATTAGAGATAAGGTAAATTCTACTAATATTGAACCTATAACTCCAACCTGTGTGAAATTTTATAAACGTCCTGTAAAATGGCGCTAACAGCGCTATCATTTCATATCCACATCATATCTAAACACATGTACTTAAAATCTCCTGTCACATCATACATCATATATATATACCATCGGGATATGCATTCCCGGTAAGTAGGCATAGCCCATGATTAATCCTGTAGCCTTAAGTGGCTCAAAAGATTACAAATCCAACCTTATACACACAAATATTTACATTACAATCTGAAGATTAACACCTATAGATCTTATTACAAATAACAGAGGTTCCAAAATGAAACTAAGGGCTTCTTTGCCTCTATTGATGCTCTCCAAAAACTCGAGTCTCCAACAACTTATTCTTCAGTACCTGTACCTGAGGTTAGCAAAAACACTAACCCCTCAGCTTCTTAAGAAGCAAAGTGAGTATAAAATCAAGCAACCCAATAAAAACAAACAACAAAATCACATAATAGTAATCAGCAATATTATCAAATACCTCGAAGTGATTACTCAAGCAAGCAAGTTTTCAACTCAAGTTATACTCGCAAGAAACCCAATTCAATTTATTACATTTTAACATCATCATGATCTTACTTAGTGATATTTTCCGCGTAATTCCATTTTTGCTAAACTCATAACCTTTTCATTGGAGACCATTTCAATCACTCCTGTTTACTCACAGGTCACAAATATTTTTCAATTAATCCAGGCAAAGCTTGTCAACTGGTAGATAAACTACCCTCATGTACTTTTCAAACTTAACGTTTTCTCAACCAATTAAGACATCCTTATATACTCTTTTTAGTTAGAAATATTCAGCTCGCCTTTCACCTGCCTCAAACAAAAGGGGTGACCAGATCCCCATAGGTCACTGAACCGGGCCGGTCCGTCGACCGTGCCTCAAACCCATCCGGGTCGACTCAAAGGTCGTACCACAAACTTACTAGGTAGGGAACAAGACTTTTCTTACATTAAGTGTTTTAGGTTAGTAGGTACTTATAGCCTAACTCCCATTTTATTATCCATTTAGATATTTCATCGTTACCAAGACAACAATAGTATGAACTCAACCAGTCATATAAACCCCATTTAATAAGCTAAAAATAACCCAGCATTACATCACAATCATTAAGCATTCGATAGTTTAAGTTCATTACATCACATACAATCAGGAATAGTATAATCAAATCCCGCACCCAACTCTCATTCTAGGATTTTCTATAATGTTCCCTTTTTTTCTCATAATCCAATCATATCATGACACACAACCAGCCATTAGTAAACCAATATAATTCAACAATCTCCCTGCATTGATCACAGTAAGTGATCGTACAGGGTAATTTCAGCCAATAACAAGTAGTCTACATTATCAACCACTTGTACCCAAGAGAAAAGTTAAGGGGGTACTCACCCGAAACAATATATGCCAATCCAAACAGTCTCACCAGCCAAGTTCCTTTGTCCTCCTTACTCAACAGAAATACCTGAATTATCAGTATACCAATCAATGTTACCTCATTCGCTCTATTGAACCCTAAATTGCTAATTCAGTATTCCAAACCCTTAAATTCCATCTTAACCTCGTATAATCCACCATTTTCCTACAATTTCTAATTCATATACATACGGGTATACTACGCTCTATTATATATTAATGTAATTAAATTTCAGCATAATTCTATATTGAATCATATAGTTCTAAATTATCATGATCTTGCACCGAACACTCCCGTTTTTGTTTCGTAACTAACCCAAGCTTCTCAAAATCATATTATGCTTCAATGAACCTCAACTGAACATCAAATTCAACTAATCAAATCAAATTCTCTAATTTTGCTAAGGATTTAATTCGGCCAGAACAAGGTAATTAGCTTGAAAAATTCACTAAAAATAGAAAACGACTCCAATCTGAACAATTATTCAGTTGGTGATCTAATAAATCATATAAGGATCTTGTATACTAAAAATTACATCAAAAATACATCATTTGACCTATTTAGTTTCCAATTTAATTTACGACCAGAACATAGCATTTCTTAAGGAGCACATATTTGTGAATCAAATTTAAGAAAAATAAAATTACCACATTAATACTCATACAAAATTATGCCAGAATACCAAAAATAATAATTTTGCATCAACATTTGATATTTTTAAAAAAAAATAGGAAGTTTCGGGCGTTATCGAGGGCTGCTCCGTTCACCGGCCTCCAACCACCAACGCCGGCAACCACTATGTCGGCCGGAATCCTCTCCCACCCAAAACCTTAACCCTAGCTTGGCCTAGCAGCAGATTTACCCTACCCCCTTCGAACGAGCAAACAAAATTCTCCCTACTTAATTTGATTTTTTGTTCTTCAATTTCTTCAAATTCTTGTTGCATCCTACTTCAATCTTGTTCTTCTTCCTATCCTGATGATTGCATGTTGGAAATTCCAACTTCAATTTTCCTAGAAAATTCGGATGAAATGGAGAGGGTTTTGGTTTCCCTTTTTTCTAATTTTTTGATGATTTGATTTTTCTCTCTCCTTATTCTAATTTCTATATATATATATATATATATATATATATATATATATATATATATATAATATTACTTACTTTTTCTGACATTGAGGGTGTTGTTCTGTATTTGTTTTTGTTTTGTTTTTTTTTTTCCTTTCTCTTTTATTTATTTTCTTTTTAGTTATAATATAATATATTATATTATATTATGTACATTTTTTTTACATATATATATATATATATGCCCATATAATTTATATTATTATTTTTTATATATATATATATTTATTTTATTTTATTTTATTTTTAGCATATAACATATATATACATATTATATATATATTATTTTAATTTTAACATTATTGCTTAAGTTTTGGTCCTCACAATAGGTAGCGTTTGGTTACTAGTACTGTACAAAACAAGAAAAACTAGATAAGAAAAATTTTTTGTATCACATTTAATACGCTCGGTACTGAACAAGGATTTTTGTGTTATCCATTATTTGAAATTGCAAAGTACTGCACTGAACATGGTAATTTTGACAATTATACCCTTTGTATAATATCATGGTTATTTAATTACATTTTTTATATTATAAGAAAATATTATTTGAAAAGACTATTTAATTCATGTAATACTACAAATTATATAAAATAACTCGTGTAAATCAATTGATTGAAAAAAATTAATAATTCATATTATAAATTACAATAATTTGTGTTATATTTAATAATATAACACAATGTAAATATTATATTAGTAATTTTTAATAATTGTCGTTAAAAACTATAAATTATATTTAATAACCGTAATGTTAATTATATTAATATTATAACAAATTAATATATATTAAATTACAATAATTTTCTTTAATTTTTTGTAACTATAATTTTAATTAAATTACAATGCTTTGATGCGTTTTGCAAATTTCAATAATAAATAAATTAAATCAATATCCCCATTATAATAAGTGATAATATAGGAACTAATTTTAATAAACTAGCATTATCATCAAAATAAAGTTCAATACTCTAAAGAAACTATTAATATGATTAATACATACCAAATATGGTCATATGATTGACATTTAAACAAAACCTGCACATCAAATGTGCTCTTAATAGAGCCAACCATAACCATCACAAAATAAAAAAAAGTTCAATGTAAGAACATGCCAATGAAAGAAGTCTCAGTTATGCAAATACTCCAAACATTTTTAAAATCAACCAATAATACGCCTAACAAATGCTAGCCTCTATTCTCCTTGGAGCTTCCAAAGGAATTTTTCATACTGTGGATTTGTCGCCATTTGCATAAGAACATCTAACTCTTCATTTTCTAATAATCCTAAAGTTTTCAACTCTTCAACGACATCATCTCTTGGAAGATTAACGATTTTCCCAGCAAGTAAAGCGAAATTGCTCCTAACATCACTTATGCTATTTTAAAATGTAGATATGAATTCAGTAGTATATTCTACCATGAGATGATTGTGAGTTGGTCACATAGATGGATCACGTGAGGCATAGCTAGAGGCTTCAGTAGACTATGGCACTTGTTCTAACTCTATCTCTTCTTCAAAAGTATCTTCACCCTCATTTTGTAAATCTTTCATCACATCTGCAGGTGTCTCAACTCTTTTGCCATTTGCTCTATCCTTTCAAAAAGTACTATGTAGTCTTCCAGACTCTTTAAACTCCTTATTGGCATGATTACCAATCTTTTGATGTTTCTACATATCAATTGAAATAATTATTATAACAATAAAGAATTAATTTTAAAAAATGAGTATACTTCAAAATAAAGATTATGTTCACTATACCTCCATATATTCGGCAAGAACTTCATCACTGTCAACTATAACACATTTCTTAGCATCATCCCAACCAAATCCACTAGTATTCATCATATCAATAACCCCCACCGGCTTAATTGACCACCTCTTCATTTTGTTAACAATTTGTTTGACATTGAGATTTATTTATGGAATGAATTTTTTTTCATCCTTTTTAAAGCTTCTTCATGAGCCCCATTATTAAAAGTATCATTTTCTCCTTTATAACCTTCAACAACTAACTCTTCCAGTACTAACAATAACATTTCTTCCTCAAACTGGCTCCAAGTACACCTAGATTTTTTATCCTTATTGTTTATGACTGTAAACCCATCCATATTGCCAGTAAAAAGGAAAATAATTAAAATGTAAGTCATGCATACAAACAATGGATAAAATATTTCAATTTACATTACAAAATAAAATTCAAAATTCAACAACCAAATGATTTCAATAATACATAACTAACGAAAATTCAATAATGACAATGTTCCAAAGTACATAATCAAAGAAAGTATAACAATTAAGTGACATTTTAGTTCCTATGATGTGCCCTCCATTCATCGTACATCTCCTGTGCTAAATTATTCCTCATTTAAGTCAATTTCTCAATAGCTTCTATTGTTTCAATTGCATCAAGTCCATTTTCTCCAATAGGAACTTCATCACCTTCTATTATAGCGTACTCCAACAGGTCTAGTGACATGTACATTCAAATGAAGTTGTGTAGTAAACAATAAGCTAGTATCATTCGACATTATATTTTGATGGGATAAAACGATAGACTCCTTAGAATACCCCATCGTTTCTTTAAAATTCCAAAACATCTCTTTATGACATTTCTTGCCCTTGCATTTCTATAGTTAAATAATTCCTCACGATTTTGAGGCCTACGTTGACTTGTAGTCTACTTTTGAATGTGATAACACCTACCTCTAAAAGGGGAAAGAAAGCCCAGTGCATTGGAATATCCACCATCCACTAGATAATATGAACCTATAAATAAATGGAACCCCATAAATTTACATGAAAGTTTGTTATTGAAAAGATAAAATGTAAGACAATTTCTTTTTTTAAAATGCATACCGGGTGCAACTTTTAAACCATTAGATCGAATGACTGTATCACATAATACTCTAGAATCTAATGCAAACCCTTCCCATCCTGCTAATACGTAGATAAATTTCATCTCACGATCACATACACCCATGACATTCATTGCAAGATGCCCTTTCCTTGTTCAATACCTAGGTCTATCTGCAACTGGTGTTGTCACTACAATGTAGGTACCATCTAATGCTCCTAGACAACCCTAATATGTTCCCAAACAAACAAATAAAAAAACGATAATGTATTATAAGTAATCATGACCATTGTAGACAAACTCAAGGAAAAAAAAAACTATTACCTTAAACCATTTCCACCGTTCATTATTGCAATCTTATGATACTGGATTGAGTTTTGCAAGTAACATATCTTCTAACCTTAAGACAACAACTAACACTTGAATAAGTGAATCAATTCGTATCACTTCCATTAATAAGTGAATCAATCACCTCTCGATGCGTTTCATACCTAGCTAATGTTCGCTCATTCAATACTCCCCTCTCCACCCTTCTATTTAAAACAAAGTTTATATAATAAAAACCAGCAGTAGTCATTGCAAGCATATTGATATAAACTCTCCATCCAAGAAGGTAAATCAAAATTCCATGATTATCTATGATCTATATGACACATTGAAGGAAATAAATATGAGTGTAACATTAAAGAACAACATCCATACTAAAATACAACACTCTTAATATATGAGTATAACATCAAGTGTAGCCAAAAACATTTTGTAGACAGCATATATATTGTATATGAAACCATACAACCCATCCTACTTTTGCTGGGGTTGGCGTAAAGAATCACACCTAACTGTTGGAGTACTAGCGGCAGTTATAGACTCTTCACTATTACCTGCACACACAAAGGCACTCAAATTACAAAAAGTAGAACTAAGTAAGAGCAATAACAGCTAAGCCACTGCCAAAACCCTCAATGTATTGCCACACCATGCTTGTAGACTCAAGTGAGCTCTCACTTTTTTCCTCCATTCCCTTTTTGGGCCTTGAGCAACATGTATGGAGGTTAGTTTGCTATGCTATTGCTCCTATCCATTATCTTGATATACCACGAAACACACACAATCTAATGTAGCTACTATGAGATATACAGTCAAAGCTTTCCTACCCCATAATTGTGTCCCCATCCGTATCTCTCCCATCACATGCTACCATGTATCATAAAAAAGGAAAAGTTGGAATAAGATATCGAATATTTTTCAAGTGGCAATGTGTGACTGGAGAGGACACATAAGGAGACAACTTTTGGGAAAAGGGAAAATTAGTCCGAGATATTTACTTATGGGTGAGGTGAACTCTTCTATTATGGTTTGTACCCATACAAAAAGATCACCTGGGATGAAAAGTCAATTGTTAGATAATTTAGATAGGGTTAATTTCCAAGTAGATTTGATAGTCACTACACCATTATGCATCAAATCTTAATCCATTTTTATATCTTAAGTGTATATCATTCTTTTTCTCACTTGGTAGAGTTACCCTTTTGACAGTTTCAGCAACTAATGGTGATGAACATATAGGTTGCTTAGTTTGGGAATTCATGCCTCCCTTGACAAGAAGAAATATAATAATAGGTTTCCACCACCATCTAACTTTGTATTTTCATTATTATGCAACCTTATTGCTTATATTATGGACTATGATATGTGTAATCAAAAATAGAAAACTAACTTCCCAAATCTATATACAAAATCCTATAAACATGAGAATTATTAAATCAAGAATCACAACGACCATTCCAGCTTAGATACTTAAACATACCAAAATAGGAAAAATCCAACTGAAAGTTATTTGGTGATATTATACCGTTAATTCAGCTATATTTTTCTCACCATACCTAAGTGCATTGCCAGATGCATTCAGAAGACTAGATGATAAATTTCAGTGCAACTCTTTTGCCCAAATAAACCGGTTTCCTTGTCGATAAGCATTCTTCTGTTTTGACTTCATGAACTTTATTAACAAGTGGCAAGTTTGTGGCCACTATTAAGTATATTTCCCATCAATGTTGATAGAGGAGGTGAGCTACCAATTAGAACAATCAAAGATCACAATTTTTCTTAACTGCATTGCTACAGATTCACCAAATCACACAAACCAAGTCTCATAATCTCTAACTATAAAAGCATGAGTTCATCTCCAGTTTCGTCAATCAATAGGAAACATCTTACATAGTCCTAGCACCACCCGAGCCACAAAGTTATCTCATCAAATGGCTTCTTGCAAGAGTATCATTGTAATTTTTTCTATTGTTGTTCTATTCTCAAGCATGAATGTGAGCTTAGCATCTCATCGTCTTCTAGACACCACTCTACCACCTACACCTACATTGCCTACCATCCTTACCCTGCCTAAACCTACTCTTCCTCCAATGCCATCAATCCCTGTACAACTAAAACCAATCATGTCGCCTATGCTATCCATCCTAAATTTGCCTCAGCCCACACTACCAACCCTACAAACTACCCAACCATTTTTGCCTAACCCCACTGGCACATTGCCTCCACTTCTAAGCATGTCGATTGTGCCAATAGTCCCCAAGGTCACATTGCCACCACTTCCAAGTTTGCCAACAGTCCCTAAGGCCACATTGCCACCACTTCCAAGCATGTCGTCTCTTCCCAACATTCCTACTGGTATCCCATTTCTTTCTCCCCCCCCCCCCCCCCCCCCCCCCCTCGCCACCACTAGTTCTTGAAGATCATGTGACATTACTACATATCCGAGAGTTTTCTAGTAATCAGTGTTTAGTATATCATTTAGGTATCTTGCAATTGGTTTGTTAGTATGTATCATTTGGAGTGCCTCTTTATATGCAACAGAGACAAAAAGCAGCCGAGATAGAGCAAGTGAGAGAGAACGAAAGCAAGCCCAAAAGAGACACAACCCCAACGACACAGAGTAAGTGAGAAAGACACAAAAGCAAGTGAGGGAGACACAAAGCAAGTGAGAGATGGAGAAAAAAAAAAAAAGCTAGAAGGAGACAAACCAGACTTCAATGAGAAAGCAATGATGTGATGCAGACGAACCGGATGGCGACCGGCAGCGTGACATCGACAACCAAACAACGACCGGCAGCAGGAAGAAGTCAACAACTAGAGTGGCGAGTAAGGAATCGTGCTTGCGTTTAGTATGAGATAGGGTTTTTTCTTTTGATGCGCAAGGGAAAGTGACCGCGAGGAAAGGATATTTGGAGAAATTTGAAAAAAATGATTTTTTGTCAAGTACCACAAAGTTTGTACTGTATTTCACATGGTATAAAATTCAGTCATTTTATCCAGTACTTTATTTCTTTTTTGTCCAGTACTTAAATCATCTTTGTCAACCAAACGCAGGACAAAGATAATTGTCCAGTCTAGTACCACATTTTTCGGGCAACCAAACGCTATCATAGTATCTATAAGTACAATTGAAGTTTGTTGTGTATGGTAGAAAGAAATCTGCCCCTCTAGCAAAGCCCTTAAAAGCACCAACAATTGATTCTAAAATATGACATCTAAATTCATATGAACTTACTTCTTTAATATAGCGCTATAGCAGTAAGTAGCAAAGCAAAAGTCATGATTTGCATGTATATTGTCAGAATAAGCAATCATTTATGTAGCTTGCGTTACTACATAGTATGTAAAATGAAAATGTGAAAGTGACCAACTAATCGAACATGCCACACCAAAATAAGAAATTAAGCTGGCAAAGTAGAGGACCGAAAATTCTTGTGTCACCACTTCTAAACTAGTTCATGGCATTCCTAAAAATGGGATTTGCCATTTTGGAGACTTCAAAAAAAAAAAATTAAAGGTCAAAAGAATATGCCATGTACTAACATTTTTCTTCACAATCGCAATTTGAAATAAGGAATTGCAATATGGCACTGGCTTTTAGTGAAGATGCTGGCAATAATCCTTTGAAAACAGGTTAATAGGTCTATAATTGGAGATAATTATGATTGCCATGACCTAATACTTTAGGATCTAAGATCAACAGCATGGTCATCTTGTTTTATTCTCCATTTTCAAATATGTTTTCACATCGAATGTTAACAGTTGATAATGGAAAATGGTTTAAAATGCAACCAAATTTTCAATGCATAGAGAACTATTTTAATAAAACTACTATAACACACGAGTGTAAAATGAAGAAGAAAATGAAGCTTGTCTAGAAGAATGAAGCTTTCACTGAGTTCAAAGGAAAACAAAAAGGGTGATCCTTTGATGAAATGGTTGGACGAGTGACTGAAAAAGATAAGGAGATTATCCTTCATCGACGATTCAAAAATTCAGCGTTTTCACTCATGTGTTCAGTTTTATTATTTTAGTCGAATTTGTAGGACGGGATTTTACTTTGTGTAAAATTAGTTTCATTGTACTTTGACCATTTTATTGTTTTATTTGGATTTTTTTATAGAACGCAAGAGCAGAATGCCTTCAACTTTTATCACCCTAGCTTCTTAAAAGTGATAAAATGAGCATTCGCCTAAGTCTCAAGCTCTCATATCCCTATATATCACTATGAATTTAGCTGCTGAATTTCAACTGTTGAGACTATTGGCATGGGAAGAAAGCATTCAATCATCTACATATAAATCTTCCGAAAATGAAAGCAGCATTTCCCACGACATGATTTAAAACCGTCAGAAACCATTTTACATCCTTGAAGGATAGCAATTTAAGAAAAGGGATATCCCGAAAAACTCGATTCAACTTGTATCCTCGATTAAGAAATGTTTACTCCTGATAGGTATGACAATTAAAGAGCTTAGCGTCTATGTACGTGGAGGTGAATTCTAGAATCTCATAAAAATTTTAACTAAAAATATAAAGGTAAATAAGCTGCAATGCAACATTTTGCATGCAAATACCACACGATTTAATGAGCCATATGAGAAGCTTATGATTCAAAGTTATAAAGGGCTAAAAACATTACATAAATATAATAGGTTAAGCCTATTGATTATTTGACTTGATTCATTGGGTTAGGTGATAGGGCGTACTGAGTTCAGTCCAATTATTAGGATGACTCAGAAAGAATTGACTTGGTGGGCTCAAAACAGATATCGTTAGATTAGTCCATCCGGATCCAACCTTTCTCAATCAGGCTCTTGTACTTATGAGGAAAGCTGTTGGTCTTGGACCTATGGCAAGCTTATTAAGATAACCTTAAATTGAGCAAACTCCATCTCACTCGTTGATCGCTAAAGTGACCCAAAGAATGCCATCAAGCTTAAGAATCTATAAATACTCAATCATTCCTCCTCATTAAAAGACCTTTTTCTCGAATTCCTAAAATAAGAGAAATGATGTTCCACCAAGAGTTTTTTGCTCTTAAAAATCAAACAAGAGATCAGGCAAATAATGATTTCCATTGCTCAAGAACTACAAGGTTGACACTTGAGGCCCCCCCTTAGTTCCTTTGTTTGTCATTTGTGCATTCAAGACGCTTAAGATTGCTTGTTCCTCCTCCCTACCACTCTCTCCCTAGTCATCCCATCACGTGCTATCTCTAAATTGCTTTCCTCTGAATTTGTGTACTATGTGGTACTCGTGTGATACGCATGTGACCACTTCCACTACGACAGAGTTAAGTGACAAAGGAGTAATGGCACCTCCTAGAAAGAGAGGACCATCTAACAATATCTATCAAAAACAAGATCCTAACACTGAATTGATGGAGTAGAACCTGCCTTAAATACCACAAAATACTAGTCAAGGCAATTCACAGCCTAAGGCTCCTATGGATCCTGTACAAACGATGCAGATTATGTAAGAGAATACAGGGGCTCTGAATCAACTCATGACCATGCTTACTTTGCTCATCACAAAGTTAGTTACCATCTCTGCTATGCAACAAGGTGTAGCTCTACCAAACACCAACATTGCTACGCAGCAAGGTGTCGCCCATGTAACTCCATCACATGCAGTTCTTCTTGTTAACCTTCCCATTGATAAGGAGAACACTACTCAGAAGCAAACCACTCAACTAGATGTCCCATCTCCCAATGCTCTCGGTGGATTTAGCCATCAGCCTACTCCCACACCTGCATCCATGGTATCTACCCCAAGGACTTCCTTTGTAACGAAGGAATACTTGGACATTTACCTAAAAGAAGTACAAACAAAGTCGATTATGGGAGTATCAGAGCTAAGACTCTCTTATCATTAGTACATTGCTGAAAAACCGTATCCTAAAGACTATGTTAGTCCTAAGTTTATCCTGTTCAATAGCAAGAAAGGGAGCATCAAAGACCATTTACTTAAGTTTATCAAGACCCTGGAAATGTATAGGCTAGACAATGACCTGAAACTCAAAGAATTTTCCAAATCACTAACCGAAAAGGCATACACCCGATATGTCAATCTCCTTGTAGGGTCAGTTGATTCATGGGGCTCTATGTGTAAGCTATTCTTGGAAAAGTTCTTCTCCACCTAGGAACTGGTCATGATCATGGACATGGGAAGAACAAGGCAATATTCCAAGGAAGACTTAATAGATTATATAGAACACTTCAGGGAGCGTACCCTTGACATCTAAGATGTATGTGATGAGAGGGAGTTAGTAAAGATTTGCATCCAATCGATGTTCACTGAGTACACAATCCATTTAGAAAATCTTAATCTAAGTTCTTTTTCTACCCTAATTGAGACTGCAACGAAAACTAACAATTCAATTGCAAGACAATGAGGAGAAAATGGGAGGTTTGGGAAACGAGCAACTTCTGCTAGCTCGACCCAGGTTAAGACCCCTAGAGACAATAAGAAGCTAAGGAACGATACATCCCGATGATCTACATCAATTCCCCCTTTCCCATGCCTAATGGGAAAGGTACATGCTTTGTTTAACCAATGGTTACAAGATGGGAATATCAAGCTCCCAAGAGTAGATTGTTTACCAACGCAAAATGAGAAGAATGATCCTAAGTTTTGTAGATATCACATATTTGTAGGTCACCTTACTAAAGAGTGTTGGACTTTGAAGAAGATTTTCAATGATAGGGTTCGTAATGGCGAACTTATCATAGAAAATAATGATGTCTATAATAATTCATTGCCTACACACAATAATCAGTGGAGTACTGCAAATGCCATCAACCACAATCCTAGTACTGAAGAAGGAGACATGTCACATGCTGAGGTGTGTAATGTACAAGAGGCTATAACTGGGAATAATGAGGATGCATATACACTTGAAGTAGCTGCCCTAATGAAGACAGCTAACTTCAGAATTTTTTTTTTTTTAACTTACTGAGGTTTAACGGGGATGCACGTCTTGTAGCAACAACCACCTTTACCCAAATTGAAGAGAGACAATATGAGGAGTGCAATCTAGCACAGCCTATAGGAAGAATGGCAAAGGCGCATGAGAATGTAATTCTCTTTACTAATGTGGACATGTGCACCAAGAACCCCAATTATAGTTGTCTTCTTTAGGTGGAAAGCATGCTAAATGGGCATCCCATTAAGAGGACATTCATAGACAATGGCTCTTCTATAAACATAATGCCATTGTCTATACTAAAGGCTATAAGAATAGACAACCAGTGCCTAGTGAGACAACCTATTGTCGTCAATAGTTTCACTAACACATCTACAAACACAGTAGGGTATGTTAATGTGAGCTTTAAAATGGGCCTTATATAGAGCTCCACACGGTTTCATGTGATCGATGCCCCTATATCCTACCATCTGTTGGTTGGAAGAAAGTGGCTGTATAATCATAATCTCATACCCTCAACATGGCATCAGTGCATTAAGGGCTATTGGAAGGGAAATGACATATTCATTCTCGCTATGAACAATCCATTCGAGCATAATGAGGCATAGTTTACCGAAGCTGTTTCTTTGATGAATATGTTGAAGAAGGAGAAACTACTATCACAACACCCTCTAGCACATCACTACCCACTTGGGAGGACACTCAAGAGAGGCCTATGAGAAAGAAAAGAATGCGAGGCTCTCACGAGGGACAAAAGAAGAAAAAGAGAAATGAAGTAATGGAAAGTTTCATTAGAGAAGATAGGCAAAGGGTATACTATTTATGACGGTCCACGGGATTTGAAGGAGATGGACCCCAAGAAGATTGTTCATTTTCTTTAGATCCTATACCAATACAAGAAACCCAACTCGCCGCCCTAGAGATGTAGGATCAACTTAAGCCACAAGTTGATGAAATTGAAGAGTTAGATCTAGCGAAACCAGGAGAGTCTCCGAGACCTATCTTCATTAGTAAGAATCTCTTGCAAAAGCTTAATGTCCACCTAGTGGAGTTGCTAAGGAAGTATAGAGATGTATTTGCATGGACTTACAATGAAATGCCAGGACTGGACCCTACTTTAATGGTACACAGATTGAACATTGCAGCCAAAGTTAAGCTAGTAAATAAGAACAACGAATTTTTTGCCTAGAAGTTGAGGTCTAAAATCAAAGAAGAGATTGAGAAGTTTCTCAAAGCTAGCTTTATCAAGCCAATTGAGCACCCCTCATGGTTGTCTAATATTGTACCGGTTAGGAAGAAAAATGGCTAGATACAAGTTTATATAGATTTTCGTGATCTCAACAAAGTTTGCCTAAATGATGACTTTCCATTGTCAAATATTGATATGTTAGTGGATGCCACGATTAGACATGAGTTTTTTTTGTTTATGGATGGTTTTAGCAGCTACAACCAAATCAAAATGGCCACTAGAGACGCTAAATGTACTACTTTCAGGACGCTAGTCAAGAATTTCTACTATACAACCATGCCCTTCGGGCTTAATAATGCAAGAGCTACTTACTAAAGAGCAATAACTGCCATTTTCCATGATATGATGCATGCCTTCATGGAAGACTATATGGATGACATTGTTATCAAGTTAAAGCAAGCGCTAGATCACTTGATACATCTACAAAAGGTTTTTGAGAGGTGCCAGTTGTGTAAGCTGCGCATGAACCCGTTAAAGTGCGTCTTTGGTGTAGTGTTTGGCAAATTCTTTAGATTTGTAGTTTACAGAAAAGGGATCAATGTCGATCCAGTAAAGGTGTAGGCTATACGCTCTATGCCTTCACCCACTAACCCAAAGAAATTAAAAACATTCATGAGGAAGGTCTCTTATATCAGGCGATTCATCCCAGCACTAGCCGAGATCTCTCACCCACTAATACCTATCAAGGGTTTACCAATGATTCTCTATTTGACATCTACTAACAAGTCCATTGGAGCTTTACTTGCACAAGAAATCGAGGGATGGGAGCAACCTGTATCTTACCTAAGTTGATCCCTCTAAGGGAGTGAAATCAATTATTTAGCCTGTGAGAAGCATTGTCTTGCATTGATATTTACTACACAAAAGTTGCATCATTACTTCTTGACGCATAAAGTCAATCTTGTCACTCACTTTAACCCGATAAAGTACTTACTATCACGACCAGCCCTATCTGGACGGATTGCAAAATGGTTACTTCTCCTATCAGAGTTTGACATTACGATTATGCTACATAAGGCTATTAAGTCTCAAGCTCTAGCATATCTCCTGGCTCATTTTCCTATGGCACATGAAAACTACACTATGAATATGATTTTAACAGAGTTTCATGAGGATTCCATGAGGACATAATTGGCTGAAGAATGGTAAGTACAGTTTAATGGCTCATTTGCTAGTACCGAGAAAGAAGCTAGGATAGTATTGATAACCCCTGAAGGCCAAGAGATAACACTAGTATTTAAGCTAGATTTCCATTACACCAATAATGAGGCTAAGTATGAGGCTCTACTACTTAGACTCATTTCGATGCAAAACACTAGGACATCTCACTTATGCATTTGTGGTGATTCAAACCTAATTATCAAATAAGCCAACGGTGAATTTGCTCTCAAAGAACCAACATTAGCACCTTACAGGGTTGTAGTGTAATCTTTGGTTAGCAAATTCAATTCAATGAGATATGAACATACCTAACGATTGGCTAACCATTATGTTGATGCATTTGCAACTTTAGCATCCAAAGTTCCTATTCAAGCTGAAGAAGATGGTTTAAATATTTCGGTTATTGGAAAATTTATTTCGTGCATAGCTCTATAGTTGCTAGATGAGGAAGAAGAAATGCCAGATGACTAGCGCACTCCCATCAAGGGTCAACTAGTGCATCTTAATGCAGCTTCTATAACAACCTTAAAAACTTTTATCCTCATTAATGGCATTTTGTACTTCAAAGGTCTAGAAGCCATCTTATCGCGATGTATTTGTGCAAAGCAAGCATACCTAATGTTAGACAAGTATTACAAAATCTGGTGTGGAGAGGAAGGCCCATCCTTGTATCACCACATATAACGCACAAGGTATTACTGGCTAACTTTGGAAAAAAATGCTTCTCAAATGCAAATGAGTTACCCAAAATGCTTTGAGATTCCTGATCAAGGAGAATGCAACTTCGTGGTAAATGTCGGTGATTGGAGATGTGCTTACATAGACTATTTGCAAAACGGCACCTTACCTACGAATGGCACCGATGCCCACATAGTAAAACACAAAGCAAGAAAGTATGTCATACATGAAGATCGGCTATACAAGGTATCATTCATGGGACAACTTGTGAGGACCTAAACTTAAGCAATAATGTTAAAATTAAAATAATATATATATGTGTGTGTGTATAAGGTAAAATGAAAGTATATATATATATGTTATATGCTAAAAATAAAATAAAATAAATATATATAAAAATAATTATATGAATTATATGGGCATATATATATATATATATATATATATATATATATATATATACATGTAAAAAAATGTACACATTATATTATATTATATTATATAAGGAAAAAAAAAGAGGAAGAAAAAAAAAACATGCATAATAGCACCCTCACTCAATGTCACCAAAATTAAGTAAGTAATATTATATATATATAGACATTAGAATAGAGAGAGAGAAAAAAAAAAACAAATCATCAAAAATTAGAAAAAAAAAAAAAAGAAACCAAAACTCTCTCTCCATTTCATCTGAATTTTCTAGGCAAATTGAAATTGAAATTTCCAATATGAAATCATCAGGATAGAAAGAAGAACAAGATTAAAGTAGGATGCAACAAGAATTTGAAGAAATCGAAGAAAAAAATCAAATTAAATAGGGGAAGATTTGGTCTGTTCGTTCGAAGGTGTTAGGGTGAAGTTGCTGCTAGGAGAAGCTAGGATTAAGGTTTTGGGTGAGGAAGGATCTTGGCCGACATAGTGGTTTCCGGCGTTGGTAGCCGAAGGCCCATGAACGGAGCAGCCCCCGGTAACACTTAAAACTTTCTATTTTTGTTAAAAATATCAAATATTGATGAAAAATTATGATTTTTGGTATTCTAGCATAATTTTGTATGCATATTAATGTGATAATTTTTTTTTTTTTTAAATTTGATTCACAAATATGTGGTCCTTAAGAAATGCACTATTCTAGTTGTAAATTAAATTGGAAAATGAATAGGTCAAATGATGTATTTTTGATGTAATGTTTAGTATATAAGATCCTTATATGATGTATTAGATCACCAAATCAATAATTGTTCAAATGGGATTCATTTTCTATTTTTAGTGAATTTTTCAAGCTAATTATCATATTCTAGCCGACTTAAATCCTTAGCAAAATTAGGGAATTTGATTTGATTAGTTGAATTTGATGTTCAGTTGAGGTTCATTGAAGTATAATATGATTTTAAGAATCTTGGGTTAGTTATGAAACAAAAACGGGAGTGTTCGGTGCAAAATCATGATAATTTGGAACCATACGATTCAATATAGAATCAGATCGAAATTTAATTACATTAATATATAATAGAGTGTAGTATACCCGTATGTATATGAATTAGAAATTGTAGGAAAATGGTGGATTATATGAGGTTAGGGTGGAATTTAGGGGTTTGGAATACTAAATTAGCAATTTAGGGTTCAATAAAGTGAATGAGGTAACATTGATTGGTATACTGATGATTCAGGTATTTCTGTTGAGTAAAGAGGACAAAAGAATTTGGCCGGTACGACTGTTTGGATTGGCATATATTGTTTCAAGTGAGTACCACCTTAACTCCTCTCTTGGGTACAAGTGGTTGATAATGTGGACTACTTGTTGTTGACTGAAATTACCCTATACGATCACTTACTGTGATCAATGCAGGAGGATTGTTGAATTACATTGGTTTGCTGATGGCTGGTTGTGTGTCATGATATGGTTGGATTATTAGAAAAAAGTGAACATTCTAAAAAATCCTAGAATGAGAGTTGGGTGTGGGATTTGATTGTACTATTCCTGATTGTATGTAATGTAATGAACTTAAATTATTGAATGCTTCATGATTGTGATGTAATGCTGGGTTATTTTTAGCTTATTGGATGGGGTTTATATGACTGGCTGAGTTCATACTATTGTTGTCTCGGTAACGATGAAATATCTAAATGGATAATAAAATGGGGTTTAGGCTATAAGTACCTACTAACCCAAAACACTTAATGCAAGAAAAGCCCTATTCCCTGCCTAGTAAGTTTGTGGTACGACCTTTGAGTCGACCCGAATGAGTTTGAGGTACGGTTGACGGGCCGGCTTGGTTCAGTGACCTATGGGGATCTGGTCACCCCTTTTGTTCGAGGCAAGTGAAAGGTGAGCTGAATGTTTCTAACTAAAAAGAATATGTAAGGATATCTAAATTGGTTAAGAAAACATTAAGTTTTGAAAAGTACATGAGGGTAGTTTATCTACCAGTTGACAGGCTCTACTTGGGTTAACTGAAAATATTTGTGACCTATAAGTAAACAGGAGTGATTGAAATGGTCTCCAATGAAAAGGTTATGAGTTTAGTAAAATGGAATTACAGGGAAAATATCATTAAGTAAGATCATGGTAATGTTAAAATATAATAAATTGAATTGGGTTTCTTGCGAGTATAACTTTGAGTTGAAAACTTGCTTGCTTGAGTAATCACTTACGAGGTATTTGATAATATTGTTGATTACTATTATGTGATTTTGTTGTTTATTTTTGCTGGGTTGCTTGATTTTGTACTCACTTTGCTTCTTAAGAAGCCGAGGGGTTAGTGTTTTTGCTAACCTCAGGTATAGGTATTGAAGAATAAGTTATTGGAGACTTGGGTTTTTGGAGAGCGTCAATAGAGGCAAAGAGGCCCTTAGTTCCATTTTGGAACCCCTGTTATTTGTAATAAGATTGTCTTGTACATGATGTTATAATGCTTGTAAATAAGATCTACAGGTGTTAATCTTCAGATTGTAATGTAAATATTTGTGTGTATAAGGTTGGATTTGTAATCTTTTAAGCCGCTTAAGGCTATAGGATTAATCATGGGCCGTGCTTACTTACCAGGAATACAGATCCTGATGGTATATATATGATGTATAATGTGATAGGAGATTTTAAGTACATGTGTTTATATATGATGTGGATTTGAAATGATAGCGCTGTTAGCGCCATTTTACAGAAAGTTTATAAAATTACATACAGGTTGGAGTTATAGGTTCAAGATTAGCAAAATTTGCTTTATCTCTAATTCAGATATGGCATAGCAACCCACCTATAGGTACCAAGGATAGTTACAGGAATTTTAGAATAGGTTTAAGAATCAGACCTAGTAGGTAGGTCACTACACAACTCCTTAGGTGTATTGCACCACCCGAAACGGAGACTATACTAGTTGAAGCCCACTTTGAAGATGGTGGAGAACATTAAGGAGGAAAGAAGTTGTACTACCACCCATTGAGCTTAGGGTATTACTGGCCTACAATGGAAAATGATGCATTCAACTTTACCAAGAGGTGCATCACATGCCAACAGCATGGGAATGTCATCCATGCTCCCGTCGTTACACTGCATAGCTTGACAACTCCGTAGCCTTTCCATGTGTGGGCATTTGACTTGATTAGCCTAATATATCCTCCATCTAAGGGATGCATTTAGATCTTAGTAGGTACTGAATGCTTCACTAAATGGGTGGAGGCAATCGCGTTAAAGAAAGTTACAAGACAAACAATGGCAAGCTTTATGAAAGAACATGTCATTTGCCGCTTTGGAATCTCAAAGCGCACTCTTTCAGACAATGGTACACCTTTTATCAACTTGCATGTATGACAACTGTTGGTTTCCTATGGTATCAATCACGTGAAGTCTATACCTTACTACCCAAAAGGAAACGGCTAAGTAGAAACAACGAATAAGACTCTTCTAAAAGTACTTAGTCGTATGGTGCATGAAAATCACAAAGAATGGCATAACAAGCTGCCATTGGCACTATGGGTGTATAGGACATCTAAACAAAGCTCGACTCAAGCCACCCCTTTTTTATTTAATATATGGATGCGAGGCGATGATGTCCATAGAAGTTTTGGTCCCATCTACAAGATTGGCCATTAATGCTGAACTAGAACTAGATACTTTATGTATGCTCGATCTTGAAGCTTTAAAAGAGAGATGAGACACCGCCAAGCGTCACCTTGCCAACTATCGAAAGCGGTTAAGTGTGGCTTATGATCATTTGGTCAAGAAACGTTCCTTTTAACAAGGTGACGTTATAATTCATGCAATAAAGCATGTGCAGTGAGGTATTCCAGCACCAAGGTTCACATTAAAGTGGAAAGGCCCCTTCATCGTTCATGAGGTCCATGACAGTGGTTACTATAAGCTTCTGAACCCACAACTAATAAAGTTACTGCACCTATCAATTTTCAATACATTAAAAAATTTCATATGTGAAATGAATGATGTATTTGCAAATTATCATAAATCATATGCATTGTTCACACTGTTAGAGCCTTTTTAATGCTTTTCTTTTTAATACTCACTTATCTTGTTGCTACAAAGTTAGAGAGTTATCTCCTTAGTGCATAAACATGATTAACTATCCCCTCTTATGTTGTTGTCACATGGTTAGAGCAAGTGCTCCCAAGTGCGCAATGAAATACTTACCCTGCAAAAACATATATACAAATTCAAAAATAAAGAATAAATGGTTATGTATTGGGTAATACCCTCTTAACTATTAATGTTAGTATGTTGAACTACGTAATAAACACCATTGTCACTGCTTCAGCGCGATTGATCGTTTCAATCATTTAATGTATTTTTGCTAACAAGTGAAAGCTTTGCTTCGATGTGCGACATAATAACTTAACTAAATAATGTGATTGTGATTAGCATCACTCATGGCAAGTACGTGCGAATAAGTCAGGATCACACATATAAAATAAATAAAAATAAAGAAAAATAACTTTATTGATTTCAATATAATGCTTTAGAATGAAAACAAAAGCATAGTCATGCTGAACTACGGAAGACAATTTAGGCCTATTAAGGACTTAAGATCTGAGTCTCCTAAAAGTGCCTTTATCTCAAGATCAGTTACTTTAACTGCTTCTTATAACTCCTACACTTTACTCATCAGTTCATCATGCCGCCTCTTGACTTTAGCAACAATAGGCTCTAAGCTGTTAATCTTATATCTTAGAAGGCTAGCTCCCTCAATGCATTTAATCACCTCCTCGAGTTCTGCCTCTGACAAGGAATTACAAGGCCTGTTCAACAATAATGTTGTCTCCCCTAACATCTTCACTATAGTGCAAGCTAGTTTAGTCACTAACATAGGAGACTCAGCCCAAAAGTCTCTGTCCATAGCATCAAGGGTCTTCAATAAGTCCAATAACCGAGAAGGCACAGTGAATCCTCGAAAGGATGTAATCTCCTCTACCGCAACATAAACCCTTGGGGTTGCTTCTTTGTCTCAGGGAGACATCATAGCAACTGGGGGAGGAAGGATATCCATAGGAGCTACATACAACTCATTTTCATATGTGCCTGAGAAAAGCAATGCATTGGCATGATCACCAGCATTAGTGTTATCATTATCCTCATTTATCTCTATAACTAGCTCATCGATACTAGTAGTAAGTGCTCTAACTCCAATGGAGTCATGCAGCCCTTCAATGACATCATCATCACTTCTACCATCTTCAACCGATGATTCCACATAATTCACTAAGTCATGATCATTGTTAACTCAAATTGAAATGGTCGCTGAATCAGTAGAAGTGCTAAAGTGAACTTAAGAGCCCATTTCAACCTATATATATATAATAAACAAGGGCGGTTAGTAAAGAAGACCACATGTACATACATAATAACAAGAAATATACAAAGATGCTACCTCATGAATAAAGGTACCCTCTATTGATGGAAGAAATGGGTATTTATTCTTCGAGAATCTCCCTAATTCCACATCTGTAAGAGATGTTGATTGCTGATCCACCCGTTTAATAGTCTCTTGGGCATCACTAATAAGCTTAAGCTTAGGCTTAGGTAGTAATTTAAGGTAGAACTCCCAATGGTATACAATAGGCACACAAAGTGTATCATCTATTAAAGCAAAAGCATACACTCAGAAGTCTTGCAAGCAATTTGACTAATATCTTAGCCAGCCAGGAGAAGTAACCCCAAAGCCACTTATAGAAGGAATGTATAATTGATGCACTTCTGGATGAATATTTCTGCAATCACCTGGCAAGAGTGACCAACAACACAACTCGAAGTTGTCGATAATATTAGTCACACGGGGTACCCCTTGATCAAACCCAAGCTAGCATGCAACCCTATAAGGAGAATATACTACAACCCTTTACTCTATATAGCACTCAGAGGAGTCTTTGTTATCAAAAAGAGATGGTAGACTTCCTGGAGTACACCATAGAATAAATCTTGCCTCAGAATTGTGGAGGCCCTTACGCCTATCTACTAAGGTTACCTCATTCTTTGAGCTTAGAGGATATAATTCAATCTTGTCTTCATAACCAGCAAGTCGTTTCACATAAGGGCAAAATGTAAATTCTAACTTAACATTGATAAGCTGCAAAAGTGCCTGCTCAATAGTTCCTTCAACCCAAGCCCATGCTCTAAGAAGAGCAAGGTTAGATTTAGCACTATTGAGAGGAGGCGTAAAGTGTTTTTGGAACCACTCGCAAAGGAAGAGTTAGAGAAATATCAGGTCTACATGCAACATGCTCACATAGCCACCCTTTAAACGAACAGAAGCCTTGTGGTACTGATCCAAGCGCTGATATAAAGAGCCTAGATAAAAGGGACCTAATGTGAAACACTCACCCCAAGAAATTTGTATGGCTAAGGAAAATAGCCGAGGGCTCACACCTTCTTCCGATCCATTAGGGGACACAAATAAAGAGAGTTAATATGCTATAAAAGCTGCAAGCTCATACTTGCAAAAATGACAACAAAAAAAGTGAGAGAGGTATAAGTACACAACTATAAGGGTATACTCGAGAATGGATGAGAATACTTACTCCTGTCCACGACCCGGGCCAGAAACCCGAGGTTTGTCCTTCTTTTGCTCCTCAAAGAAGTATGCAAGCTAGGAAGAGAAACACGACTTTCTCTTGCTGTTGTGAATAGCTTTCAAGGCATTTAATAAGGATATTTGAAAACTATGCTCCTTGTAAGACACTTTAACAGAGGTAATGTTGGTCTGCCCAAAACTAATCAAGTTTAGGAGAATGACCACATCTTCAAGTGTCAGAGTAATTTCCCCCCAAGAAGTGATGAATGTGTGAGTCTGAGTACTCTAGCGACAGATCATCGCTCGCCACACTTTTGACCCGCTCATATGTGGAAACCACAAGCAAGTGGAAGTAATAATGGCATGGAAGATGTTAGTCTTTTCCAAAATAGTCACATATTCCGACTTTGAGATGATATGTTCTACCCAAAATTTCCACCTGATGGTGGTTACCTAAGAAATGCAAATTGAGTGGTTGAGAGGAAAAGTTCCTTTCTTTCATTCCTAAAGCGCAAAATTGAACTCACACTGATGTCGCCTCTAGAGCTAGCATAGGGCTCGCATTTGATAAAGCAAAGTATACCATCCGTGTGAATCGTTGTGTAGAGTTCTCAACGTTTGATTTTGTCCCAGAAGGTTTCTTTAGAGATAGTTTCATCCCACCACGCATCTCGAGCACTCAGGATTGGCGGTGGATGCCCATCTGAGTTCACCAGTAAGTCTTTTTGCTTGATCACTTATGTGTCTTTCCCCATTGATGCACAATAATACCAATATCGAGATGGAACTTAAAAAAAAAAAAGTGAAAAAGACCACATACATACACACACAAAAAAAGAAAAATACTATATACATAATTAGTTCTTTAATTGTTTACTCGAAGGTTATACTTTAATTAGTCCCAATCCTAGCCAAGCTCCTTAATTAGAGCACACCCCCAACCAGAGTACCCACATTCCAAGGATCGAAAAGGTGCCTTGAGTCGCCCTTCTCTCACTACTGTATCTCTCTCCCTCCCTAGCTCTTGCATAACCATGTATGATGGGCATAAATGTTCGAGTGGTAGGCTTATGTCTTTCCCTTTACATTTGTTTGATAGCACTGATTACACAGCCCACATTACCCATACCACAAAATGCCCATACAATGTTATTATAAAGAGCTACATCAAGCTTTAGACCATCTTTTATAACATCCTCAAATACAGCAAATGCATTAGCCCAATCTTTCAATTTCAAGAATCCATTAATCAACATCAAGTAGTTTTTCATCTTGTGCTTTATTCTAGAAGATGTCATCATTTTGCTAACCTATAATGCTTTGGAGACTTTTCCCACCTTGGTGTAAGGGTTGATCAAACATCCATACGTAATTATTGAAGGTATAAAGCTACGTTCCTTAAGTCTTTCAAAAAACAACAAGGCATTTAGCCTCATTGCCAATCATCATATAACCATCCATCATAGTATGATGTATGTCAATGGGAGCATCTATGCCATCTTCTTCCATCTCTCGAGCCAATACTGCTACACAATCCATATTACACGCTTGACAGTAAGCATATATAATATTTCCATATATGATTACATTCAATGTTGTGTGTCTCTCTTTGGTCCCCTTAAACCATTGTTCTGCAGCCTCAGCATTGCCAATTTTGGGCAAATCCTCTAACAAGTATGCTGTAAGTCACCAAGCTCTTTTCAACACCCTAATCCTTCATTATCCTTACACAAGATAATGCTTCTTCCATATCTCTTCCCATAGTATAAGCATGAATAAGGTTTCTATAGACATGTGAAGTTGGCTCTATTCCTCTTGCTCTCTTTTTTTTTTTTAAATGTCTCACGCGCCCGATGCATATCCCCATCTCTTGCATAATAGTTAACCATCAACCCAAACTCCCTTCCGTAAGGCTTTTGTATCCTCTCAAACGCCGAGATAACCGCCTGCCACCAAGAATGATACTCCCTCTCCTCATGCCACCAAGAATGATACTCCCTCCCATCAGAACCTTCTCCCTTTCTCCTTCATTATTTTTGTTTTCCGTTACATAACCTGCAAAAACCCGAACTGGCTTGGATTGCTAAGTCAACACGACTCTCTTTTGTCTTCTGGAATTTCATTCCATCCTCCAAAACTTTACCGCATTCTATTATCCTTCTCCATCTCTCTCGGTTCTACCATTGCCAGATCTGACAAGCTCTCGGTGAGTCAACTCTAGAAGCCGATTCCCATTGCCGATTAAAGTACTCACTCCTTGGTGTAAACACTCTAGAGTAGCCACCGAAAGTAAAGCTCTAATCAAGAAACTCACCTCCAACCACTTCTCAAACCCTCGACCCCACGATTTCAAACCTGAATCACCGATCCCGGGCTAACTCTTCAATGACCCCATCCAATTCTCCCTCTCTGACTCTAAATCGATCTTCGGTCCTTCCATCAATGCCGGCCAATGTGGTAACATCAAGATCGCTGATCCTGTGCTTGACGCTGTCCAGAAGCTCATTGCTCATGTCGATTTGTTTCAACAATTCCACATTAAGTTCACTTGCCTCTTGAGTTAATCAGAACAAGTGATAATGGTCCGAGTGAGGGAGATTTTCATGCTGCCTTAAATTTTGCAGCAGTTATGGTGGCTCCAATTATATTTATTTGTCGGAACAATGGATGGGCCATTAGCACCCCAACTTCAGACCAATTTCGAAGTGAAGGAATTGTTGTTAGAGGGCAGGCTTATGGAGTCAGAAATCTCAGGGTAGATGGCAATGATGCTCTAGCAGCATTGGATATTTGACAAACTATACCGTTTCTCCGGCAAGGCGAGGATCAATTAGGATCCTGGAAATCTCTCGAATGCAGAACGAGGCAACAATTCCATGTGACACGGTCTTGCTTGGTGGTACTAGTGATCCTAGTGGACTTGCATACATTCGAACTATAAATTTAGATGGTGAATCAAATTTAAAGACAAGATATGCCCAGCAGGAAACTACAGTTTTTTTTTTAAGGGTGTGAATTTTTCGTGGTCGTCAAATATGAGCAGCCTAATAGGAATATTTATGAATTCACTACTGAAATGGAATTCCTGGAGCAGAGATTTGCACTCAACCAAGTATAGATAATTTTACGAGATTCTCAGTTGAAAAATACGGATTGGGCCGTTGGTGTTGCCAAGACAAGTAAATTGGAAAGCAATACTTAGAACAAGGGACATGTTCATGTTTATCAGCAGCAAGTCCGAAAGGAAATAACTAAAACAATCACATTCAGACATGTTTATCAGTGGCAAAAAAAAAAAAGCAAAGAAAATAGCCACCGTGTTACCGTTGAATGCAAAGCAGAAGGCTGTCTTAGGCGTGATCCTTCCAATGACGTGGTGCGTGATTCTTCTAATGATATGATGCGTGATCTCTTTTGATGACTCTGCTCGTGCTTGATCTCTTCCAAACAAGACCCGATTGTGTCCCTTTGTGCTCTAAGAGGCCGGTAGATTGAATTATTGTGTGACCTGCAAAGAAGTTAGCAATCAAGATACGGTTCAAAACAAAAAAAAAAAAACGAAGAAAGACATGAAAAAACCTTGATGTGACTTGGTTTGAAATTGGTAAAAATTAAAGGTTGTAGTATTGTTGATTACATAGATGAAAAAAAAGATAAATCTGTGATCTCCTCTAGTCAAGCCTCTCGGTCTGTTATTATACCTCAAGAAGTAGAAAGAATTACAATCATCATCCCGTCTAAAATTCTAAAAACTCGTTAATGGTTAAAATAGATTCATAGATCTGATTTACTGATCCGTTTTAAATTTAAAATAGTTCTAAATCTTCATCAAAAAATTTTGTTCCTATTCTTTTATTATTGCTTATTTATTTATATTTACCACTATATATTGACTTTCAGGATGGTTTTATTAATCCAAATCATTTATATTATAGTCAAATAAACCATGTTATATTTAAGCTAATATCTTCAGCTATTAAACCATTTTACTTCTACAAATCTTCCCAAAAGTGATTCTAAAGCTTAATACTTTAAATAAAAGTTTATGAATAATTTATTTTACAAGAAAGAGTTAAGAACTAGAGGTTAATGGTGCCTAAGGGTGAAGTATAGTAGAATTAAGTGCTACAACTTTTAATAAATACCAAGATTACTGTAATAACTAATTTTTGTTAGGACCTAGAAATAGACACTTTGGTGATATATAAGTTATTTGTCATTATAGGTACATGGTTATCCTGATTGATGTATGTGCTTGTTAGGACTAGAAATCAAATGAACTTAGCTATTATCTAGTTAATTAATTGGTTCTTGGTTGTGTGTAGCTTGATCTAAGGATTGAAAGTGGTAGAACCTTAGAGAGCATCCCAATGATCTCTATATGATGCTATCCCTAGTGAAGACGTACATTAAAATGATTTAAATAGAATTAAGATGATTGAAGAGTGTAGGAGTTAGAGGTAACAATTCCCAATACCGTAGTATCAGGGTTGGTGGTGACAATATCCCAAATGTATTATACACATACAAACGCACATATGTAATTATAAAAATAAAGTGTATGAGATTGTGAGTATCTCTATGTATTAATTGCATGACTTAAATAAGAGATTAACCTAATTACTATTTATATGATGCATTCAATGTATGTGAATTATGTATTTGCTTGACATGTGCATGTGCTTTTGAGTATTTATGTACTAAGCATTAGCTCATCGCTTATAGGACTTTCTTTTCAATTGTAAGTATAGATGATTATATAACCTATGATTAGTCAAGTCTTATCATTTTGTTATTTAGTAATGATACATGGTAAGTTATAACATCCTAAGTTCTAGAGTGTTACACTGTATTATTATTATTATTATTTTTCCATGTATATCTAATGGGAAAGGAAGATTCAAATCTATTTTATTTTTAAAAGAAAACAATAGTTATACTAACTAAGTTGTATAAAGTCTCAACTAGATTAGGGATCTTCTAAGTTCTCTAAATGAGTAAGGCTGCTAGTGTAATGTTATTGTCTTCAATTGACAAATGAAAAGATTTTTAAAAAATCGGATTTGAATTTAAATCTTGGTTCTACTTGAAACGGAAAAATAAAATTGAAAACAATTATGAAATTCCTTCTCTTCCACTACATACCAATGCCCCATAAAACAGTAGATTTTAGAAATTTTGTAGTTCTTTCGTAAATAGATGGTTTTGCTGAATTCCATATGATTGATTTTGTCTGCTTTTTGTGTGACCTAAAATTTTCACCTTTTTGGTTCTTAAGAAAAAAGAAAAAAGAAAAAAGAAGAAAGAATAGTTTTATTGATCTTATTCTTAATTCAAGCGAATTGGAGACAGATTTCGTCACACGTCAAAAAAAGAGTGCATTTAGACCATGCGCACCGGTTGGCGGGCACTAGGATCAGCCGTCTACTGCAATAGGTGTATTTCCTTTTTAAATGACGCACGAACTTTATTTAAATCCGAGTGGGTTATAAGATAAAATTAAAGTTGGATTGAAGGGTTTGTCATTTATACCTCAAACATACACATCACACAATAACTTTTGTGGTGCGCTTTCTTTTTTTCAGTGGTGTATTTTCTCGAGATAACATCGAAATTACTATCTAAATTTTATTATATTTTTTTATGAAATTTGAGATTATTAAATATTATATAATTTATATCTAATCAAATATTTACTTATTTAATTTTATATTTGAAGTTTGAACTTGTTAAATATCATTTGCAATTGAATTTTTGCTTGTTAAATTTACTATCTATTTCGTATCTTTAAAAATATAACATGCCAAAAAATCATCAATCAAAATATACAAGAGCATGTAAGGTAATAATTTAAATAAATAAAAATTTGATTGGATATAATAATTACTAACTTCAAATTTCTTGTATAAAATTAACAAATCATTGAAAGTTTTGATTGTAATTTTGACATTATCTTTATTATATGTTATAAAGTTACCTTCATGCATTTGTAGTGACATATATTTTACAAGAAAAAGGAAGTATAGCCTTAAAAGAAACAAAAGGAAAAAAAGAAGGCCTATTTATGGAGATAAATTTATACTAATTCAAAATATTAGTTTTTTTTTTAATCAACAATATTATATATTACAACTTGAACAACACAAACTAAAGTTATAAATGAGCCAAGTATGAGCCAAATTTTGAAAGCTCATTCTTGGCTTATTAGTAATACTATTACCTCAAGCTAAATTAAATTTTTATTGGACTTGAAAATTACAAGTTTAAGCTTGAGTTTATTAAGAAATTTAAAGGTTGAGTTTGGCTTGTAAGCTTGTTTAAATAAATAAACCTAAACTCAAGCTCATTTAGATAGATGAGTCTAAATTCGAGCTCATTTAGATAAATGAAATCTTTCTTTTGGTTTTATTAATGATTTTTAATGGTTTATATTCTTATTCTTTTATTTTCAATATTTTTTAATTATATTAGTCTTGATCTTATATTCTTATATTACATCTTTTAATATGTAATAATATTTAATTAATATGTTAACTTTCAATCCTGCTTGCGAGCTGGTTGACCGGTCTAAAGCAAGCTAAATTTGAAACTTTTTTTCAAATTTCAATCAAACCAAGCATAAAAATGAGCCAAATTAAAATAGCTCAAACCCTCGGGAGAGTGGAAAATTGTGATTTTAATTGATATGGAATCTTCGATTTGGGATCTATGTTTCATAGGAGAACTGTGATCGAAGATTTGATATGCAAACCTATTTATTTTCTCTTCTTGAAACCTACCCTAACTTGGGAACAATAATAAGAGATTCTTTTATGGGTTTGGTAAAAATGTCTATTAAGCTGTATCTTTGTATATTTATTTGGATATATTGAGATAAATAAATCTTTTTTTGCTCTTTTTCCCAATAAAATGTCAACGGCAAATTTTATGTATGTTTATTATATTTCTCATAGCCTATATGGTAGGATAATTCTATAATACCCACAAAATCTATTATTATGATATCTGATAATCACTCTGAAGCCTCTCTTACCACCATACATAGTCTAACAAGTTTTAGGATATTAGCGCTCCATGCTCACTCCTCCAGCCTACGATGTTTAAGCTCAAAAGCATGTTGTGAAGTGAAAATAACTAACTTAATTAATTCAGAAAATAAATCACAATTTAAGAATATGAACAAAGCATGAATCTTTATTACGTCAATCCACCAGCTATACACATTGCAACAAACCTAATATCTCATAAATATATCAAGCTTATAAAACTTTTTTTTTCTAATGTTTTGATAATTATCTTATTTTATTATTAATAAATATATTTATTATTATTTTAATATGATTTACTGTTTAAAAAAACTTTTCACAAATTTTCATAAAACCTATTAACAACTTCATTAATTACTTTTATTATTGATCAACCTTATTTTTACTCAGAATAAGATCCAAATATATTCGAACTTTCATTGGGTAAAAGAAAATCAAAATTAAGCGCGTCATGTTTGACTTCCCCATTTTCTCGCACGTTACCTTTCTAAGAATGTCGTCATTGTGTGTGTCCCCACGCAAAGTACAAAAAAAAAACAAAAAAGAATCAGTGCTCAACTTAATATAATAAAATTAAAACCCTATTTCTACATAGCTTTACACATGAAATGAGCTTAGAAAAGCAATATACTCAAACTTTCTGCAACTGTCTTTTATAATATTAATCTCAATTTTGATAAACATAATTTCTAAATTGAATTGTAATGCGAAATAAATTGCATTAGTTTTACGAAATATTATCTTGTACTCAGACTGCTTAACCGAACAATATCGAGGAATAATATTGGCAAGAATAGATGTTATATGCATTAACCAGAAATTTCAACTTTACGAAAATTATTGTCACAAAATTGTGGAGATTAGGGAAAATACACTCGCTGAAACAAAATTAATAAAATATTCTTTTTATGAAGTTTATTTCTTGGATAGAGTCTTCTAATAAAGTTTGTTATATCAAATTGGTCATACTTTCTTTCTTTTTTCTTAAAAAAAAAAAGCATTATAAGCCATATAAATAATAACTAATAATGTGAAGTTTTAATACATACCGTAAAAGTGCATTCTTTAAAACTATAGACCCTTAAACGTGTGTTAAAAAATATAAATCTTTTTAACGTATAATAACTATAAATTCGAGCCCTTTTTTTGCAATGTATTCTAACCATGCTAGCAATACGCCGGATGATGACAACAACAATGCAATAAAGTGCGTGAAAACTTCATTTTTTAAGACTTCAAACCCTTAGATATACACTCAAAAAATACAAATCTTATAATTTATAAAACCTACATAAGTCATGCATATTGGGTGTGGCTCATACTCCCCAACGATAAGAAAACATGTGAGTCTCGCTTCACGCTAAGCAGGTGGTGTTTGGAAAAGCTGTCTCGGCAGGGGTTTTAAAAAGGCAGCGCCCCTTAGATGCTTAGAAGCTTTTAGTAATTAAACTCATATTTATTTATTAAAATTTTGAGTTTTGATCATGAATAGTTATTCTATATATTCTCTTTTTCACTTATAATTGAATGATAAAAACGAGAAAATGAGATACTAATTTTAGTGAAATTTTCTACTAGATATAGTTCTAATTAACAGTTGAATTAAAATAAAATTTTATATCTTTATTTTTTTTCTTTTTTTAATTTACTTGTATTAGGTCCATTCTAACAATGCGCTTTTACTGGATTTTTTCCTATTTAATTCCCTTTGCGTTACGTTAAAGAAAACAACTCTATTAATTGCAAGAAATGACTAAGGACCCAATAGAGGAAAATCAGTGGGAGGAGGGGCAATAATCGACTAAAGACTATGACTTTGACTGTAAAGAAGAAGTGTTATTCTATCAATTATTCATGTGAACATGTCGACATTTTATGGTACAAAATGTCTGTTCTTGTTTACACTATGCACTCGTCAAGGAAGTCGACACTCTCTCCCAATCCAAGCAAATTTAGCAGCTTCTTTCGCTCATCGCTTTCATTATAATACAGATTCTCTTAAGCGTTTAATGTCAGCCACACTTCGCCTATCTGCTTTCATAGATCATCCCCCCATTTATGCTATGCTCTTAAGCAAGGTAAGGTCTTCAACTTTTGAACTATCATATTGATGTATCCCCATGATTCTATCATTTTATTTTTTATTTTTCTCTCTTTCGGTGATCATCCCCCCAGTTATTATATGCTCTTAAGCAAGGTAAGATCTTCAACTTTTGAACTATCAAATCGATGTACCCCCATGATTCTATCTTTTTATTTTTTATTTTTTCTCTCTCTCTCTTTTTTCTTTCTTTCTGGCTTTGTTGGCTGATGTAAACCTTATTGTGGTTTGAGCAGGAAGTCTCAAGATTTGCTTTGTAACTCGATTACATCGTACCAAGTACCAACATCTGGAGTTCCTTCTTCTGGTAGATTCCTAAAGCTTTTTTCTTGTTTGTACTTTTGTTATATCCATGTTTCTTATTTTGATATGCATTGATTTTTTTTCATATTCTTGTCCCTTTTGTGCGGTTATTAAGAATGTTCCCCACCACAAAATTAAAGCTTCCAGACAATTACTGTAGTTCATTATATTTTCTAACACATGATAATTGCTGTATTCCAAAAAAGAAAAAAGAAAAGAAAAGAAAAGAGTGCTTAATGGTGAAGGGTTTTCTTTTATGCGAGAGAAAAAAAAAATCATAATTTTCCTGGTCTATTTTTCGACAAAAGGACCGATTATACTAAATAATTTTAAGTTGTAGACCCTTGAAATGTTTATCCGTGTGGAAATCTTTTTATCAATTGCCAAAATGTGAAATTATAGTTAATTATGGCTTCTTAGGAAGAAGATATATTATATGATAAACTTCACCTATACTATTATCAAACACATGAACAAGTTGAACAAGTTATAAACAAATCTTTTTTATATATATATTCAAGTGATGCGACAATGTACGAGTTTTTTCAACATGTTTTATAATATCGCACCGACACTTTATTAAACTATACACCATAGATAATCAGCCTGTTTTGTTCCTAGAACAGAGATTTTGCGCGAGATCACTCCAGAATCCATGGCAAGCACATGCGGATCGGAAGAGGCAGACACATGCCGCAATACGGCTCTCGCCCTTAAGCTCAAATACATTTCCATAGCATCCATCCTGGCGGCCGGTCTCATTGGAGTTTTAATTCCACTCATTGGAAAACGTAGAAAGTTCCTAAGCCCTGATGGGAACCTTTTTGTTGCTGCCAAGGCCTTCGCGGCCGGTGTGATCCTGGCCACCGGATTTGTTCACATGCTGTCGGACGGCTCCGAGGCTCTTTCGGACCCCTGCTTGCCGGAATATCCGTGGTCTAAGTTTCCGTTTTCTGGATTCTTTGCAATGATGTCTGCTTTGGTGACTCTTCTTATTGATTTTGTTGGCACACAATATTATGAGACGAGAAAGGTATAACCTTTTCTCTCTCTCTCTCTCTCTCTTTTCCCTAAGTTTGCATAATTTGAAAATTTTCCTTTTAAATTTGAGGAATGAAAATATCAAATTTCACTAGATTTGACATAATACTATCGGATTTTTTCATTTAAATTATATATGAAATCAAAAGTATAAATTGCCTTTATCTTGGAAAAGTTCCCACTATTTGGTCCATGATTAGACTTGCACGCATATTTTTATCAATGACAACCTAAAAACCACCAAAACAAAAAAGAGTTACTCCATAAAATTTACCGAACATCTTTCATATTTTTCATCAATAGAGTCCACTTGCATAATGAAAAATCAGATGATTTATAAACAGGCAATTCAACATCTCGGTTCGCGGATATAGACCAAGTATCCGTGAACTCTAATTCAAATCTGTTGTTAAAGATAGTATGATGCTTATTTGGAAATTTGCGACTATTGAATTACAGGGGTTGAAGCGAACAGGGGAAGCTGAGCAAGGTCGGGTTGGGGCAGGGGAATCGAATCTGGAAACGGGTATATTTCCGGTTGGTCGAAACGAACCGGAAGATAAAGTGTTCGGAGAAGAGGAAAATGGTGGAATGCATATAGTTGGCATGCATGCACATGCAGCTCACCATAGGCATAATCATCCACATGGGAAGGAGGCATGTCAAGGAATCCCCAAAAGGGATGAGCATGGTCATGGCCACGGCCATGTACATTCGCATGCATCGATAGATGGAGATGAGGATGGCGGGGCTCGACACGTCGTCGTTTCGCAGGTAACATTTTTCCTTCTCTTCTTTGGCCGTACTGGTATAAGTCTTTTCTAGGTAACGTTTTTTCTTCTCTTTTTTGGACTTCCTTGTAGTCTATATGATTGATTTTGAGGTTCTATGCGTTGTTTTACAATATTTTATCAATACTCACTCCTTTTTTTGTCATGACCAAAGCAATAAAAGTTGAGGCTTGGAATATATTATAATACTATGCACTTTTTACACATTTATATATTACAATCATATTATTATTTCGTTAAATATTATATTCAAAATTTTTTATCATTTTAATATCTAAATTACGTGATCGGATATTCTAACCACCCTATTTCTAAAATCATAGGGGTTATTTTGAGTATTAACCATGTTTCTAGTACTTGTGATCACGTTTGTTTCGATCCTTTCAGATACTAGAACTCGGAATCATATCGCATTCAGTAATCATCGGTCTGTCCCTTGGAGTCTCACAACGTCCATGCACCATAAGGCCCTTAACCGCAGCACTTTCATTCCACCAATTCTTTGAAGGAGTCGCCCTTGGAGGCTGCATATCTCAAGCCAATTTCAAGACCCTATCAACCGTGATAATGGCCGGTTTCTTTGCCATAACAACACCGGCGGGTATCGCTGTCGGAGCTGCCATCGGGACGGCCTACGACGCGGACAGCGCGCGAGCACTGATCATAGAAGGGATTTTGGATTGTTTCTCGGCCGGTATATTGGTGTACATGGCATTGGTAGACCTAATTGCTACCGATTTTCTAAGCAGGAGGATGAGTTGCAATCTTAAACTACAAGTGTGGTCCTATGTTATGCTGTTCCTTGGAGCAGGATTGATGTCTGCACTTGCCATTTGGGCTTAGGTTTTATGAGAGATGTTAGCATGATTTCAGGCTATTAGTTATGACAGGATAATATTGGCATGATTTGAGACTATTAGTTATGGTAGGATAATCTTCTATAATTAATTATAGGATTGTTTATAGGATACTTCTTTCCTATCTTTCATACAACTTTTGTATATATATAAGAGCAATTCTCTATACAAATATATAGAAAAATAATATATTCTCTCCTTTTCATTATCATGAGAGTACAACCCTAGTTGGTCTAACATATCAATTTCTTTTTTTTTTAGGGGGTTCAAGGATGCATTATTTTTCAAAATAGTTAGGTATAGACATTATATAGTATTGTAAAAAGTGAGGATTGTGTGAATTGCTAAAGGTCCTCTGAACTTAGACCTGTTATTGTCTTTCCTTGTTTCATTTATTAAGAGAAGAAATAAGGGTGCATAGTTTCAATTATCACGCGACTAGCAGCCATGCCTTCTGTTATTTTAGGTAAACTAAGAAATGCGTACAACGTGAATGGGCCAATGTATTCTCAGCCCCAAGTCCACAGTTCCATTATAAACTTGGATGGGCCAAGCCCCCACATACAAAACCCAAATTTCTCTCTATCTCTCTCTCTCTTCCGTTTATTTTTTATTTTTTATTTTTTTATGGACTAAAATCAAATTTTCCGAAAGAAAGAGAGAAAAATCTCTTTAGCCACCAATGCAATTGTCCAAATGGTTCCATACAATCCCTCCATGGCGGGCGGGATTCAAGGCTCACGGGTCACGGCAAACTGTTCACTATGATGAATATTTGATGGTTGTTTTATATTTTATCTTTTTTGTTTTATTTTATTTATATACCTTAATAACATAAGGTTGATGTAGACACAGACAATATAGTGCACAACATTTAGATATGAGAAAACTCTAAGCTTACATGTGTAAAATAAAAACAACATTAATCTAATATAACCAAATTTTAAGTACTATTTTTAGAGTTGGGCATGAATACAGTGGTACGTCCTATTATGAGCACACTCTTTAAAAGAAAATTTAAAACTTGCCTGTTTGCATTTGGAATATATTGATTCCAAGATGGATGGAGACACCCCCTATCAATTGGGCATTTACTTGCTTTCAAGAAAAAGATAGCTAGGATTAAATCACAACTAAATTGCAACGATAATATAACGTGAAATAAAGGTCTTCATGCAGAAAAATTAGAGCCCCTTAAGCAGTTGCTTACGTGAAAAAGTTATATATCAGAGGATAAATGTTTTAATCTAAATTTAAATAAACCTTAAATAGTACAAATAGAAAATAAATATTATATTTTACTAATATAGCACATTAAGTGCCTCTTAAGTATTTATGTGGCATTAAATCATCCTATAGATAAAAAAGTTTAATTTAAGAAACTCTAGCCATCAATCATTCCTAAAGATAAAATAATATTAATTTAAAGAAACTCTAGCCCACATCCAAACCCCAAATCTAATAGCTACTTCTTTTTCTCTAGTCCGATGAACTATGGCCAATTTGAGAGTAAACGGAAGAGTTAGAATGAGACCCATTGACCCCGATGTCGTGCAAGCATCATCCTCCATGGTGACTCAACCAAAGATTAGTTTTCGGCATATATTAATTTTGTGAAAAGAGAAAAATGCATTTATTTTAGTCTATAATATTTATCTATTTTTATATTTGATTTCTTAATTTTTTTTTTTCTTTTATTTAAAATTTTAATATTTTTAAAACTTTACAAAAATAAAATTTCTATTAAATATATTAAATTTTATGTTCATCTAAAATATGTATTAACTTTTGATTAGCCTTGAACTAGTTGGTCAAGGTGGCTAAAGTACACAATAATTTTTTCTAGCTCCTTTTCTTACTTTTATTTTCTTACAAAACTAAATATTTTTAAATAAATAAATATATATAATATTATCATTTCATTAAATTAATTATTATTAACTAATTTTATGCTGAAACACACCAATAATAGATAGAAACCTTGATAAATTTAATGAAAATACTTATTTTTATAAAAGTTTGAAAGTGTTTGGTGGCTCAAATAAAAGGAAAAAATGATTAAGAATTTAAATAGAAAAACATATAAACATTAAGAACTAAAATTGCACTTTTCCTTTTGTGAAAATCATAACTCAAATCAACTCTTCCAATCTCATTAGGTTTAATAGAAAGTATATATTTTTTCCTAAGACAAGGAATTTTGGATCGTTTTATATTTAGTGTAATACCCTTACAGTAGGTGATAGATGCTAAGAGTTACTATTTTAATTGGTTCCTAACTTGTGAATGCATTGATAGTCAATCCATAACCCACCTACCTCCAAAGGGCCTCAACATCAATACACCACCCAATTGTTTTTTCCAATTTCTCGAAACCACTTAAGTGACTATTATTGTCAATTCTTAGCTTGTCTACTCTATCCTACATTGAGCAATTGGCTTCCAATGACTTACTCTCTAACCCTATTAAATTGTTCCTCTAGTGTCTTGACCTAATCAAATGGTTATCATTGGCACATCCACAACTTGCATACTTGCATATTAGGTAGGTACCTCATGATATACATTTCATGCATTAAGAAACAAAAATCATGTTTAATTGGGGCAACATCATTTGATCATTAGAAATCAAAAGATCGTACTACTAATTTAAAATAATAACACATATTTGAAAGATACAGACCATGGAGGCAATAACTTAACTATGCCACACTAATAAATAACATTACCATAAGCTTGTAATCACCTATTAAGGTACATCTCTCTTAGATATAAGGTTTAAAGGGCATTAAACAAGGGGTTGTAAACCATTCCTTATTTTAATGAACCATTCCTCCTCAAGAACATTCTTGTCTTAGTTTGATTGAATGTTCTTAAGTTGGGTTAACCCCTTTGGGTTAGAGTTAAAACCTTCCTAACTAGGGTAGCTTTATCAATTTAAAGGCCTCAAAGCCCAAGCCTAAACCTAAACCATTTGTGAAATGCGATCCACCATTTGAAATTCAATTAATCAAATTGCCTAGTAACTAAGAACTTCTTTCTTAGCTTTAGTTTAACCAACTAAACACCATTCGAATCATTGGCACTAAGCTTTATAAGAGAAAAGTCTAGATTTCCAATGATAAGTTCCAAGTTCAACATCATATATATAATATAAAGGTCCAAATTAATTTAATCTTCTAATCTATAACGACCTAAAGAGGGTTTAGTATAATTACTCTAAAGTCATCATATTCTATGTGCATTCATAATATGAAAACTGCATTTCAAGATAGAGTTTGTAAGACTCTACTTAAATATTCTTTCTTCACTTTAATTAATAATTCATATAATTGATTATTATAAAAATAATCATGAAAACCAATATACCTTTGTTTGGTGAAACCATTGAAAATCAGTATCTCTTATCAAATTATAAAAATTAGGTAGTCAAACTTTGAAAAGCAAAAGTGCGACGATTTTTGAAAAGATAAAGATTTTGAAATAAAAGAAAATATAAATATGGATGTTTTATCTGGAGTCTAGAATCATGAAAGGTGTAGATTTACATTATCTATACTTTGATTAACCTCTATATTAAATTGTTTGGTAGCATCCCTTCTTGATTGGGGTCGAATTATCATGCTCACAAATTAAAAAAAAAATGCTACCAAGAGTTAATCTAGGTGAATCCTATACTAGGGCATCCATCAATCAATCCATCATGCCTTAAGGACTAAACTAGGTGATCTCGCATTGAATCATCTTCCTTTAATCAATCAATCAACAATGTCACATAGGTCTCAATCAAGAGATGTTCTAACAGTTTTGCCCCAATGACATTAGTTTTGATAAAATTATAATTAGTGGCCTTGAGAGCACATACCAAAGTTTTAAATAAAATTTTTGTCGGTAGCCTCAAGAGCATACACCAAGGTTTTAAATAAAATTTCTATCGGTGACTCTGAGAGTACATATTGAGGATTTTTGACTAGTGGCTTCTAAGAATACACACCGAGGCTTTAGATATTTGCAAAAGCATTTCAAAAAGATTTAGCAAACATTCAAAATATATGATAAAGATAGAACACTCTACACTCTTTTTTGTGTACCTGGTGGATTATAGATATGCAATAAGTATATCCAGTTATTTTGGCCACAAATTTAAATTTATGGATTAATAAGGTAATTATACAAATGATAACATACAAAGTGATTAGTTACTCCAATAAACAATCAAAAGTAATCAACAGAACATCATGCAATTAGCGAGTAGTAGGCAAATAATAAATCATTAAAATTCCTTACCTGGGCATTCTTGTTCACTTGATATATTTCTTGGAATATCTTTGAATTGATAATAGAACCTAAATAAATAATAAGATTTATATAAGTATTTAGAACATCAATTTTTCTTAAATAAACTAAATGTCTAACAATAATTGAGCCATTTTAGTGTTTTATCGTATTTTCACTGTCTTAAGTTATAACTTTATATACTTAAAATTATTTCAAAACTCAAGAAACCTAGTTTCATTTAGAACTATTTTACTTTAAAAATTTCATTACAATCTTCATGATAGATCGAATTAGGTTAGTAGTGTGTGCTTTTATAAACTCTCAATTTTTTTTTTAACTTTATATTCTTTTTTTTCCTGAAATTCTATTTGTTCTAATCAGTCCTACATTTTCTTTTTCATTGTATTGAACTTCTTAATCTAGGGTCTAAATAAATGAGTCAACTCCTAAGCTTATAAGTTTGGGTTATTAAATTTTACTTTAATGTTGATTAAGCTGCAAAAACTAATATTCTCAATTCTATAAATTTTAGCTTCAACATTCATATATGTGTGCATATATAATTCATAATCTCTTGCTAACACATTTATTTCTCAAATGTACTTGGGCTATTGATATAGGCCATCACACACACACACAAATGTTGTAGCCTTTTTCTCTTGTTTCCTGTTCCGTTCATTTTTTATCATAACAACAAAACTACGAAATAAAGATCACAAGTAACCTTCGTAATCCTAGCGGTTTCGGCACTTAAACAATTATACAAATATGTTCATTTAAACTTTTAAGTTATGAATTTATACAAAACTTAATCATTGAATGGGTCAAATTATTACCTTTGGAGGCATGTAAATGTGTCGAAGCTCTCAAATTTTGAAAAATTAACTAATCATGGAATCAAGAAGACTCTTTTCTCTCCTCTATTTTTCCATAACTCATGTCTAAATATATATACAATAGGGGGATATCTTTCCATATCTTTTCTAAGCAACTAAATCCTACAAACTAGGAAAACAAAACCAAATCCTACAAACTAGGAAAACAAATCTTCCTCTACCAAAAAATAAAATACAAAATATACATGCTATATTTACAAAAGAAATCACAGAACAAATATCACAATATTTATGGTCGTGTAACACGGCCGCGCCTTCTAGTCGTGTATGTTTCTGGGAGCTACCTGACACAACACACAACCGTGCCTTCAGGCCGTGTATATTTCTAGGAGCTACCTGACACAATACGCGCCCGTGTATCAAGCCGTGTATATTTTTGAGCTTCCAGACACAATACCCCCCCTCAAGTTAGAGCATGGAGATCACAAATGCCCAACTTGCATAAGAGCATATCATACTCACGTTTCCCTAATGCTTTGGTAAAAATATCAGCAAGTTGTCTCGTTGTAGGAACAAAAGTAGGATAGATCGTCCCATCAAGTAATGCATCTCGAATGAAGTGACAATCCACTTCGATGTGTCATGAAATACGGGATTTTGAGATATATGAAGAGCAGCTTGACTATCACAAAATAGCGTTGCTAGCTGCGTATGAATAACACCAAGATCAGATAAAACACTCTTTAACCACTTGACTTCACAAGTGGTCATGGCCATTGAACGGTATTCTGCTTTGGTAGATGATCGAGACACAATATGTTGTTTCTTTATCTTCCATGAGATGGGAGACAAACCTAAAAACACCAACCATCCAGTAAGAGAACGACGAATCAATGGACATCCTGCCCAATATGCATCACACAAACTAGTCAAAGTGAGATCGCCCTTACTACGCAATAAAATACCCTGACCTGGTTTGGATTTGAGATACCGAACAATGCGTAATGCTCCATCCCAATGATCTTTCTGTGGCTGCTGCATAAATTGAGACAAGACATGTACACAATAAGACAATTCGAGCCTGGTAAAACATAAATAAATCAATCAGCCAATAAGACATCGATAAGGCTCTAGATTATCCAACAAATGGCTGGTTGACAATGCCAGTCGATGGTGTTGCTCCATCGGAACTCCCATGGGCTTTGCCCCTATCAAACCTGCTTTTGAAATAATATCTAGGGCATATTTGCGCTGACACAAGAAGAATCCTTCGGGACTACGAGCCACTTCCACCCCAAGAAAATATTTAAGAACACCCAAATCTTTCATGGAAAAACAGGTGCTCAAGTAATCCTTAAACTTTTGAATTGCTGCACTATCATTCCCAGAAACAATCAAGTCATCAACATAAACCAAGATGTTTAGTCGTACCTCGCCTTGTTGTAGAGTAAACAAAGAGTAGTCCGCATAGGATTGTGTGAAACCATAGATTTTTAAAACAGCAGACGGTTTCACGAACCAACACCGAGGGGCTTGTTTAAGCCCGTACAAGGACTTTTGCAATTTGCACACCTTATCTCGTCTTGCAACTCGAAAACCAGGGGGTAACTGCATATACACATCCTCCTGTAGATCTGCATAGAGAAATGCATTGTGGACATCCATCTGGTGAATCTCCCAGTTCTTAATTGCAACAACGGCCAAAAAAACACAAACAATAACCATCTTTGCAACAGGGGCAAATGTCTCTGTATAGTTTACTCATTCCTTCTGGTGATTTCCAAGTATAACCAAACGTGCTTTATAGCGTTCCACCGTACCATCAGATCGATATTTGACTTTGTACACCCATTTACAGCCCAAGGCCTTCTTATTAGGTAGTAGATCAATAATACACCATGTTGCATTGTTTTCAAGGGCATCAATTTCTTGCTGCATCGCAATCCTCCATCTTTCATGTCGAACCGCTTGAGAATAACTAGTAGGTTACTGTTCACTATGTAAAGCTGCAAGAAAAGCTTTGTGTCGCAAAGAAAATCTATCACAATTCACATAGTGTGCAATGGGATAGGGGTTACCTGAGGCATGCTGTATTGCGGGATCCGGTAGGGATGGACTCAATTTGCGAACCATATGAGTAACAAAGTCTCATAGCAGTACTGAAGTCTTACGATTTCAGTTGCCACGTCCCAACAATTCTTTATCACTAGGGACATTGTTTTCCTTACTTCCATCTTCAGTTGTAGAAGGAAGAGATGTTAATACTGTTGTCCTATCACTTTGCTCAACTGGCACAGTTTCGACATTGGGAGAAATGGTTGCAGTTTCTTGATCATGGGGTCTAGAAGGAGAGTTGTCATCATCTATAATCTCTTGGACGGCCGTATATTGTGTCAGATAGCTCCCCGAAACAATAAATTTCAAGTAGGTTATGTAAGGTTGTGTTGGGAAGAGACTAAATGAGGGAAAGTGGGCTGGCACGAGGAGCTACGTTGCTCTGTTTTCGTTTCCAAAAACAGGGTTTCCTTGAAGGATTATTTAAGAAAATGAAAAAAGAAGAATAAGAACAACTTGTGCTCTATTTTTTAATTTCAAAATAGGGGACGACCGGAAAAAGAAATGGGGGAAAAGAGAAAAGAGAGGAAGAAGGAGAGGTGGAAATGGAGGGGGACGACGGCCGTGTGTTGTTTGGCCGGTCCTGGTCATGTGATCGGGATGAAGTTTGCTGCCGTCCAAGGAAAGAAGTAGACGCAGAAGGGAACGAAGGAAGTCGTAGCTGGTTCGTATTCGCAAATGAAAAATATGGAAAATATAGGACTTTTGCTGGCCTATGAAGGAAGGAACACGAGGATAAGAACCGTCAATTGTTGTCGTGCTTTGTTGTGTCGAGAAGAAGAAAGAAAAAGGAACGGATGAAGTTTGAAGTTGGTAGTGTCGTGCTTGTAGACAGAAAGATGAAGCAAAATGGAGTAGGAAGGGCCAAAGATTTTTTTTTTTTTTTTAAATAGAAGACAGTGTTCATAGGTCTTGTGTCTGGTGTACATTACTGGATATCGAGGGAGATTTTCCAGGTTTTTTCAGTGTACAAAGATAGATTTTCATGTCCTTCAAATCCTAGTTTTAGGGGATCTTTGTCGGACTTATCAGCTCCTGAGCCATTCAATCTGTTTACTTTATGGTATAAAATAAAAAGAGAATTAAATTATAATTTAATAAAAATATAATATAATTATAATAATTATTATATATTTATTATATTATTTAATTGATTTAAAAAAATAATTAATAGTAAAAATAAAATTTTTACTTAGAGTAATAATGAATATTTATTTTATTAAATAATAAATATAATGTTGGTGATTTTTTAATATAGAAGTATTTATAAAAAATAATAAAAAATTAAATAATAATTCATAAGGATGAAAGCATTAATAACTGTTAATTATTTTATATAATTACAATTTCATATAAATTACTATTATAAAGTTTAAAATATAAATAAATATTATAATAATAAATCATATTAAATAAAAAATAAAAAAATAATTATTTTCTCGAAATTAACATAAGTTAAAGTGACCAACTTAGTCAAGTTTGGACAGGACAAAATAGGAATTGAAATATGGATGGGGCTCTTCACGTTGCAGCCAAGGAGAGGGTTTGAAATATTTTATCATTTTATTTTTATTTTGTTAAGGGGTCTGAAATATATTTTATTTCATTTCTACTCATTTTCCTAAATCCTAGTGTAGCTATGAATTTGTTATGAATAAGTTGATTATTTCCAAGTGTGTATACATTACAATGTTTCTAACATGTAAATTTGCAGTTGAGATATAGCGTAAGTATCTAAGATTTTAGATTTACCTTTTAGGATTTGTAAAATTTATCTTTTAATTTAGCTTTAATGGTTGTATCGGATACTATACATGTCTCATGAATTCTATTAAGCCAATCATCCTTGTTTCTAAGAATTACAAGAGTTATGTTTGAAAAAAAAAATTTAACTATTGAATGTAAAACTTATTTTAGATTAATGAATTTCTACAAAGATTATATAATAATTCTTATTCTTAACATAGACCGAAGCTTGGAGGGTTGCAAATTATTCTTTTAGTTTTAAGTGAAGCTTGATTCCTCTCCTAAATTTATTTATTCATCAAGTTGTATGATTTAATGGGTTAAAAATTTATCACCGTCCTATTAATCGACTTATAAGATTTTCTTCAGTTGTTTTCAGTATTTCTATAATTACTTAATTATTTTTAGTAGTTGTTTTCAAGCCATAGTATAGCTGATATGGTATCATTTCTTTTAAAATTTACAATTATCATTTTTATATTTAGATAATATATATTTATGTGACATACTATTATTTCTTACTACATATATATAGTTATGATATATAGCACTATATTGAAGTATGGAACTATCATTTGTATTTAAGATGATGTTTATGTATACGTGGTAGGTAAAAAGTTACGATAAATAGTTTAAATATGAAAAAATATTTTCTTTTTATAGAGTAAAACTAACTCTCTTTCTCCATGTGTATATATATTTATATATTTAATGAGACTTTCTCTCTCTCGATGTGAGAATACCCGACACCAACGTGTGTGATTTCTGTTATTTTATTCTTCATACATCATCATTTAGTTCACACGTAGTAACAAACCAATTCTTCTAGGTTTCACTATCATCCACGTTCACTTTTCTTTTGCATTTTCGCTATCACCCGTTGATTGGGATCCTACTAAACTTGAAAATGGAGTATGTAGAGCCTTTTTGCGGGTAAGGGTGAAAGTTGGTGTCACTAAGTCTCTTAAGAAGGAAATGTAGATCAATTGAGGGTTGCATGATACATATCAGATTCATTTTAAATACAAATGCTTATCAAATTTTTGTTTTGTATGTGGTAAGCTTGGACATGTGGCTAGATTTTGTACTCATCAATCTTGTTCAAATAGTGGATATAGACCATCTATAACGCCCTGAAACTTGGGCCCTGCTATCGCCCTCCACGTATCCTTATCTCATAAGAACACGTTAAAGCTCTGAAATAACTCTGATATATTTTAGCTTATAACTTTTATATAAAAACGTTTTATACACCCTCCAAGTTTCAATGATAACTTAAACCATATCAAACATCTAACGCAGCAAAAGTCTTTAAACATCAAAAATAATATTTTCAAAAAATAATGTATATCATAGTCCAATAACATAATTATTCCAAAACCTAATTATCATAATAATAATGGTAATCTTCATCTTTCTCTCTCTGTGGTTTACCTAAACCCAAGTTATCTTCTAGGTTCTCATCTCCCTCAATACTTGTATCTAAAAATGATTCCTTGAAGAGTGAGCTAATACCTAGTACGTATAACATAAACACAAACACATACACATGAACAAACATAAATAAGTATCACACACATCATGCAAAACTTAAACACAGACAATCACTTCATAATATAATTTATGTTCACAAGCAAATAATAGGGTACTCATGACTCCCTTACCACACTTAATACATTGGAGCATGACTTGGTGATGGGAACCACGGGCCCCACACTCATGTACACTTAAACTTTAAACTTGGTGATGGGAACTGCCACTATAGGGCCCACACCCATGTCTACCTAAACCTTAAACTTGGTAATGAGAACTGCCATTACATGCCCCACATCCATGTACACTTAAACCTTAAACTTGGAGATGGGAACTACCACTACGGGTCCCACACCTATGTCCACTTAAACACTAAACTTGGTGATAGGAACTACTACTACGAGCCCCACATTGATGTACAGTTAACCACTTAATCAACATTCAGCCTAGATAATTTCCAAGCACAACTCCATTAGGGACAGCATCACACAAGGATCTGTCACTACGAGTCTCTAAGCCGAGGCAGGCACATACAACATACCACTTATACACTTAAGCCAAACCGTTCAACTTAATCAATTTCAACACATAAACTAACTTAAACAAATACATAACAGCACACAAGTTATACGTACCTTGAATCCTAACCTTAAGCACTTCCAATCTTGGACTTAAGCTAAGTTGAAATCAGTTCACATCAACAAGCTCTTCTTAGTACTTAATCTAAGATCAATTTCATTCTTTATTTTCTTAATCTTATTCATTTAATTTCTCTAAGGCATTACTAGTTATCTAGGTCCGTGGAAATTAGTTTAATTTAAAGTTAAATAAATAGGTAATTACTTTATACTTTATTCAACACGGTCATGTTGGAGACCATGTTGCTCAACACGGGTTGAAGCACGAGCGTGTTAAGGGTCATATATCTTTCGGGGTAAAACTTGGTTTCAACACTATTGGAACACGACCGTGTTAGGAGGCCGTGTTATCCTTGACTCAACACAGTCGTGTTATGACCGTGTTAAGAGGTCGTGTATCTCTCGATGCATCTTTCACACTCAATACGGTCTAAACACGACCGTGTTAGGAGGTTATGTTATCATTAACTTAACACAGTCAAAACACGATCATATTAGGAGGTCGTGTATCTCTCGATGCACCTTTCTATTTCAACACGGTCGAAACACGAACGTGTTGATAGGCCATGCTACCCTCGGTAGTCTCCACGAACACTACTTCTTTTATTCCAATTTCTCCTACACTTGATTCCCTTTATTCTTAAGCTTAACTAAGTCTCTAAAATACATAATTGCATCTAACTTATAAAGAATTTCACATTTACTTCAATTCGACGAGTCGAAATTCTTGGATCATTGGTTCTCCGTTCTCGTACGTCCCTTCACAACCTCGTTTTTTGCATGAACAATCGACGCTCATAACTACAATTTCTATTAATCCTCAATTGAAATCCGTATAGGATCTCTTACCTTCCGTGCTTGGAATTAGGTCACACCATCTCCTTTTGTCGTCTTAGGGTTTGTTTAGAGAGCATTTATGTCTGCTATTTTATTGTAAAGGTTGAAAAAGAAGGAACGTTAGGTTATCTGAGATTAAATACTCCTCTTTGCAAAATGTCCAAATTGCCTTCTCATTTTTCTAAAATTCTATTTTCGTCCTTAGCTCTTTATGATAATATATTTATTAAATAAATCAATCAATAATAAAAATCTTTCAGGTATTACACCATCACTTTAAGTGGTAGGTATTCGAAATGGATTTTGGTCCGATGGTGGAGGTAGAGATGAAATGTGAGATAACTTGAGGAATAGAGAGAAGATTGTGGAGGAGGTTTCTAGTCCTAGAATCCCAAATGAGCCTAAGAATCTAACTCGTCTAATTGCAACCACTGATACCTCTAAAGCTTTTATATCTAGCCATTTATAACATGACCTTCATAAATCAAAATTAGAGTTAATTCGGAAAAGTACCTATTGTTGAATTTCCAACTTCTAAAGGAAATTCATCTAAATATAGTATCTCTCACCATACCAATAGAGCCATAACTTCCCTCTAAGTTAAATTCTCCACCTAAATTTTCCTTGGAATCTTCTAGTACTATCAAACCCAAATCACCAACCACGCCACTTGTCTATCTCGATATTCCAATGTCACCCTCAATTATTATATTGAATTTTTGCCTAATGAAATGGGATTGGAAACAATAGTGGAGGATACTTGCATGAAGAGAGTTGATTCGATTAGGGAAAGAAATATGCAATTACTAAAGAAGGATGAAGTGGAAACAGTTAGAGGGATGGATGCTATGAAGAAGTTAAATATTAAAAGAAAAAGGGGCAGATATATTTTTGGAGGGTCTAAAGTCGTTATATATAGCTGATAAGCCTTTTAACTTAAAATGGATGGGAGAAGAGAAAGGAGAAGGGGAAAGAGGAATTTGGGTCGTAAGTTGGTAGAGAAGCTTGATCTTAGTGTCTTAGTTGATGTGGAAGTGAAAGATGCAATTCCGGTTAATAAACATGGTGGTAGTGGCTAGCTTTCAATAGCCACACAAGGCCATGAGGTTTTTTAATTGGAATTGTCAAGGATAGTCTTTGACAAATCAAAATCCCTCTTGACTTATTAATAAACATAATCCCTATTTATTTATTTTTTTAATGAAAAAAATACTACAAATTTTGTGAAAAGAATAAGGAAGAGGTAGAGGTATGTAAGATCATTTTATGTTTCGTTAGAAGGATTGTTTGTAGGTTTAGCACTTTGGTGGACTGATGAGGTGATTGTTGATATTTTGGAGGCTAGTAAGCATTAGATTGTAATTGAAATTAACTTAAATGATGATGCTTTTATCGAGTTTCTATTTTAGATTTATTCTCCTTCAGTTTTTTATGAGAAGAAAAATTTGTGGAGGGATATTATAGATTTGATTTAGATGTTGAAAGGGTATTGTTTGTGCATACGAGATTTTAATGAAATATTGGATCATTTGGAAAATAGTGGAGGGAGGATGAGATGTTAGAGGCATATTGATGAATTTAGAAATATAGTTTTTGAGACCCAATTACAAGATATTGGTTTTATTGGATTATGCTTCACTTGGAAAAATAAGGGGTTTAGTGGAGGATTAGTGAAAGAAAGGATTGATAGAGGATTTGTGTCAGTAGACTGGTTAGGTTTATATCTTAACTCTCAAATTGAGGATTGTCCAATGGTTGAGTTAGATCATGTAGCTCTTGTTTTCAATACTAATAAAATAGAAAGCAAAGGTAGTTGGAGATCTTGGTTTGAGAACTTTTGGAGAGTTTTTCTTGAACATGAATTGGTGATTAAGAGGTGTTGGGAAGGAGATGAACAATTTGGATGGGATTATGTGCTATTAAAGATAAAGGATTGCATGGAAGAGCTCATTAATTGGAGTAAGTGGGTTGTTTTGAACAACAAAAAAAGGAGATTAAAAAGTTAATGCATAGATTGAGTTATTTCCAAGACCTAGATGTTGAATAGAACCATGACGAGGAGGAAGCCATTATTGCTCAAATTGGGGAATTATGGAGGAGGGAAGAAAAGTTTTGGCACCAGTGATCTCACATCAAATGGTTGAACTATGGAGATCAAAATACATCTTTTTTTCATCATGCTATTATAAGTAGGAGATTGAAACATAAAATTGTAAGAATTAAAAATTTAAGGGGATAGTGCATGAATGATGAAGCATCAATTTTGAGGGTTATTTATTTATTTATTACAATACCTTGTTTAAGAGTAATGGGAGGAGGTGGCATAGTTGTTTGGATTAGGTCTCACCATTTTTTTTTTAGAGGATAATTATGTGTTATGTGAGGAGGTATCACAAGATGAAGTTAAACATGTTGTGTTCCAATTAGGTGGTTTGAAGGCCCAAGGGCTAAATGGCTTATTAGGTATTTTTTATCAAAGCTATTGGGATACCATTGGGCATATAGTTATGAGAGCAATCTAACTTTTTTTTAGTGTAGGTTCATTCCCTAAAGCTCTTAATAGTATTGATTTAGTCCTATTCTCCAAAGTTCCTAAGCTTAGTTCTATTAATCGCATTAGATCTATTAGTTTATATAATTTTCTATATAAAATCATCTCAAAATTTTTTATCAATCACTTAAAGCCATTTTTGAATGAGTGTTTAATTGAAAATCAAAGTGCTTTTATCTTAAGCCATATGATTCATGAGAATATATTGATAGTGCATGAGATGTTTCTTTCTCTTAAGAATAGAAAGAGAGGCAAGAATTTTGGTTATGCTCTTAAGCTAGAAATGAATAAAGCCTATGATAGGATGAAGTGAAACTTTATGAGAGAAATTGTTGTTAAATTAGGCTTACATGAAAAGTGGGTTGATTGGATAATGGCTTTTGTGTTGACAGTTAAATATAATGTGTTGATTAATGGAAAGTGTATTGGTCATGTAAAGCCGACAAGAGGATTCCAGCAAGCAGACCCTCTTTCACCTTATTTGTTTATTTTTGTTGTAGATTTGCTATCTAAAGGTTTGATTAAGTAGTGTGAACAAGGTTTGCTTAAAGAAATTCAGTTGAAAAGAAGTTGTTTAGCTTTGTCTCATCTCCTTTTTGCAGATGATTCAATATTTTTCTTAAAGAGAAACTTGATAAGATTGAAGACTTTGCTGTTAAAATACTATGAGGCAATTGGGTTAGAAGTTAATTTCATGAAGTCATCTGTGTTTTTTAACCCTAATGTACTAATGGATATTTAGTAGAATCTAGCAATTGTAATTAGCATTCAAAGAATGGAGGATCCAAGGAAATATTTAGGTTTGCCTATGTTATGGAGCAAATTGAAGATAGCTCTAAAGTTTATAAAGGATAAGACTGTTGCAAAGATATAAGGGTGGAAAAAAAATCTTCTAAGTTTAGCAGGAAGGGAGGTAATTATTAAATCGGTGGTTAGTGCAATACCCACTTATTCTATGGGTTGTTTTGAGTTTCCAATCAAATGGTGTAATGAAATCAATAGTTTGATCTCAAGATTTTGGTAGGGATAGTAAAAGGATGAGGGGAAGAGTCTTTGTTTTAGTAGTTGATTGTGTGGAAAGGGTAAGGGTTTCTTAGAAAGAGTGGTATTCAAGGAAGGAGATAGAGTTGGTAAAAGAAAGAGGAAAGGTAGATGAGATATCTTGTTAGTCTAAAAAGTGGGTTTCTCCTCTAGTTGGCTCTTTTAAATTTAACGTGGATAGTTCTTAGTTTGGTAGGGACAAGTCTAGGGCTATTACTTGTGTGGTTAGGAATAGTGTGAATCTTTTAGTAACAAGCTTTTTGGAGAATTTGATGGGCGTGATGTTGAATCTATAGAGTATCTTGTGTTCAAAAAAATGCTTCTTTTTTTTTTTTTATGGTCCCGAGAAAATAGGTGGCAAGCTGTTTTTATAGAGTTAGATTCTTTAAATGTGGTCAAATCTATTATTGGGCCTCTTTGTCATGTTAAGTGGTATAATTTGGCTCTCATAGAAGACATTAAATTTCTTTTTCCAAGTTTTTGTAGTGTCCAATTAGCTTTTGTGCTTAGAAATGCAAATAAAGTTGCAGATTGGGTAGCTTTTTGTACTAGGAAAGGGATGTGCCCTTTGGATTGGTGTAGTAATACCCCATCTTAGCACTTTAAGCTACTCTCTAGTGATGTGTCTTCTTGTGTCGCTTGTTCTTCCTCCAGTTTGGGATATGATGTTTTTAATGGTAGTTAATGAAGTTATGTTTCAGATTGAAGTTTTGATAGCATCATAATTGAAATAGAAATAAGAGTGTTGTATGATTACTCAAGATAGTTAAAAATTTTGGGGTTTCACATATTCACTTCAAATACAAGTTAACAAACAAGATTTTAATTCCATAATTGAGTCTTAAAAACATCAATAATCCATTAGTCATTTATTCATTCACAAACACATTTTATATTCTCTTGAACTGCCAAAACCCATTCAACAACTAATGACTTCTCTAATACATATATTTGTTGTAAGACCTTTAAGGATTAAATCCTAGATAAACCCGGTAATCTCACCTTAGTTGAAGGTCTAAATTACCAAACAAAGCACTTCTTAAATCCTCTCTAAATCCTCATGCTTAAGAGTGTTCTAGAAAGTTAAAGAATGATTATGTTACTTTAGGTAAGCAAATAGAGGGCTTTTAGTTGCTAAATTACTTAGGGTTTTTATTTATCAAAAAGGGCAAAATGTCCCTAATAACCCTTTTTAAGCACTTTCACTAAGATGCCTTTTATCTTTTAGATTATTTTTAGGGATATCTCATGTATAGTGATTCTTCCCTATGCATCATTCAATTCTTTCAGCTATATTAGCCAAGCTCAACAACTAAATTGGTTTTCATATACTTTAAATGAGCATGTAGCAATAAGCCATTATAATTGGTGAATCTAGCTCTACTTCACATTTAATGCAACCTTAAAATAACCAAACTTGGGCACTTACTCTCAGTTCATATCTCACAATGTAACTCAATTAAGAGAGTAATTGTGATAGATTATACTTCTATGAAAAGCCAATTGCTAAATTAGATCTTACATATGTAGGTTTCATGATAAATGGATAAACACTTTTGAGATATTCTAGAACATAGATTACTTATAGCTATTCTCCTTTGTTCATGTCTTTAAAATTTTTTCTCTTTGAATTTTTTTTTCAAAAAACTATTTGGTAAACTAATAAAGATAAAAAAGATATAAATAAAAGTAGAAAAAAACAAATTACTATTATTTTTCTTTTCCAAAGGAAAATGCTAATAAGTGCTCCTATTACACTTTTGGGATAATTTTTCCCCCTTCTAGGTGATGAAATTTAGGTGCACTTGTTAATGAAGTTAAACAAAGAAATTCACACCTTTTTATGTATTTACTTTTTTTTTTTATAAATGGTGTGATTCATCTTAAAAATGTGATAAGTTATGATGCAAAACTTCTATTTGGAGCCTTATAAAAAAGAAATATTTTAATGGTATTGTTTCCTGTAAATGTTTGATAATTTCTCAAACATGACATTACTTGACATGTGTTTGCCACATTACAGGAGTATCAATTCAAACTGATTATTCAATAAAACGTCCAACACAATGTGGAGGCATTTTGTGTAAAATGTCAAACACCTTGGCCATAGGGTTGGAATTTTGTTTTTACAGTTTTTAGCCCAATTTCCAGCAATCATCATCGTTTACACTTAGGACACCCGTGAAAGGAGCTACACTCCGATTTGCATGCTTTCCATTTCTCTACTTTCAATTTTTTATCTTTAGTTTAACTCACATTAGTTTGGTCTAATAGGCACATTTGTTTTCTTTTCATTTCATATTTATTTTTCAATTAATATTCATCAATATATACATATTGACATTTAAATACAACAATTATTAGCCATTTAATTAGAATGGTAAGGTTTTTTTTTTTTTTTTTAATATGCATATTATCTTGAAATATTTTAAACGATTAGTTTTAATATACTTAATTGTTTTATGCAATTATTTCAATAATGTTTCTATAGAAGTATGAATTAACCCATGCTATATATATATCAATTTTCTTTACATCTCAAATACAAGTAAAAAATTACTATAATGCATTTTGATAACGTATTGTGCTACTATTCATATTTAACATTATGTTTAGTTTATTAAAATAAAATTATCACTTTATTTTTATTACTTTAGAGTGATTATTTTTTATTTAATTTATAAAAATATATATTATAAGGAATGCTTAATCTATGTAAAATAAAATTATAAAGGATTTCGATTTTTTTTTAATTAGAAAAATAGTTATTATTCATAAAATATACTATTATTTTAAAAATGTCTCTATCAATATATAAAATAATACTAAAAAAATTACAATTTCATTTTCAACAAACTAAGTTATAAGTGATGAGGGAGAATAGCAATGGGATTTTTTTTCCCTTTTTAATTTTCATTTCCATAAGCATTACTGGTCGGTTTTTATTGCTGAACTTCAACTTCTAAATAAAAGCCCATTTTTATTTTTCTTTTAATTCCTCCTACTACCTAGCTCCCACAAATTAAAAAAACAGTTGAGAAGAAGCTACTCAGACCGTGTCAATGCCCGAGGAGAGAAGTACTTTTGTTATAAGTCGTACGCCAAAAAAGAAGGAGAGAGACCAAAAAGGAAAAAAAAAAAGAAAAGAAAAGTAAAGAACGGGAGATCGCTAGTCCTCCATTGTTGCTGCCATTGAAGCTTTTCCTCCACACCACCTCCACGAACATTTCTACAATGCCACATCTTCTTCCTTAAACAAAATCCCTCCCCCACATATCACACACAACAAAACATGCCCTTATACTCCCACCACCACCGCCCCTCCAACACCAACACCACCACCACCTCATCATCATCCTACACTTCCAAACCCACAAAACCCCACAAAACTATTTCTAGTCCTACTCCAAGCAAAATCCTCATCGCCTTTTCCATCTTTTCTTTCATCGTTGGCATCGTCGGAATCTCCTTCTCCATCGACACCCTCAGAAAGACTCAACCTTTGCCCGTCTTTCGGTGCCGAAAAGCTGAGGATACACTTAGAGGTTTTCTTTCTGTTTCCAGGTCTAGAAAATTGGGTGGTGATAGTGGTGGTAATGGTCATGGTGTTGGTGGTGGGGGTGGTGAAGTGTTAGTTGAGAGGACTAAGCTTCTAGGATTTGTTGGGATCTATACCGGGTTTGATTCCAGTGATCGAAGAGAGGCTTTGAGGAATACTTGGTTTCCTAGTGATCCTGATGGAATTTTGAGGTAGGTTTTTGTGGAGGTTTTGATTTTTGGTATAGATGCACAAATGGGTTTTTGTTTGAATTAGAATTACATCGATTATGGTGCCTTTATGTCTAGGATATAACATGGATGTAAATTTTGTAAAGTTTTGATTTTTTCGTGCAATGCACAAATGGGTTTTATTTTGTGTTTAGGATCTTGAAGTGCATTGTGTTAAGTCATAATCTTTTAATGTAAATACTAGTTGGGTTTTGTTTGAAATTCAAGTACATTGATTATGTGGTACTTTTGGCATTCAAATTGGAAACAAGGTTTGATCTTCAAGCTACCTAGAAATATGTTAATGCTTATCCATATGATTGACCGTGCCGTTCAGTTCATAAGATTGCATCTTGTTGTTATCTTTTTATACTATGATGGGCTTCATTTTTATTCTAGGTGTTATTTAAGTTTTTGGATACTGTGGAGATATTCACTTAGGTTTCATACATGATTCTCGATCGATAATGTTAGGAGAGGCCAACAGAGCAAATTTATTGAGTTGCTGCAGAATTAAATGAGTGATTTCGTCTTTTTATAATGTGCTCCGTCACTTTCTCTTCCTCTTAAACTTGATCCTTGATTAATACTATCATGAGGGGTTTTGTTAAGTGTATTTGTTGAGCGGCCAGAATCATTCAAGTGATTTAAAAATGGATGGCTGGAGCTAATAAAAGAAAATCATTTTTTCCTTAATACTTGGGATTGGAGACTTCTTCAAAGACACATTTAATGGTAGAAAACAAACAGCTCTTTGCAATAGCTGGTAGCAGCTGATCATATGTTGGCAGTAATTGGTTCAGATTAGCCATTGCCAATGACTTATGGTGGTTGGATTGGTTCTCATCTTGCCTTTCTTTCCTGTGAAAAAAAACTTCAATGAAAATTTGTGGAATTTAGTTTATTGATCTACAATGAAGAACATGCTGATTTGGAATCTATGCAGAGCATATTCTTGATCTGATACCCCTTTATTATGGTGACACTTCCAAAGAGATTTGCATATTTCCTTCTGCTAAATTGCTTTTCTGACTCAAACTGGCTTACAAAGATGTAGTAAGGAAGCAAATGATAATTTTTTGTGCTCTCTGATTGATAGCTATGTACTGTCAGAAGCTTACCTTCAGCAAATATGTGCCTGTCTTGCCCTGTCTGTTCTCCCCTTTTTCTTCCAATTGTACAGCCACCTAAGTTCTTTATTTCAATAGCTTGGAGCAGGCTACAGGTTTGGCTTTTAGATTTGTCATAGGGCTGTCCAAAGACGCCAAAAAGATGGCAAGCCTGAGGAAGGAAGTGGAGAAATACAAAGATTTTTTGCTTATTGATGTTGATGAAGATTATGCAAAGCTTCCATATAAAACGTATGATATCTCCCTCATTTATTCTGTCATGTTGATCTTTCATAATGCTTAGCTGATGTTTATTCTTGCTTTTGCAGGCTGGTTTATTTCAGAGCAGCCTTTGAACTTTTCGAGGCAGATTATTATGTCAAAGCTGATGATGATGTTTATTTGCGTCCAGGTATGTTGAAGCACAAATTCTCTAACACTTTAGTTTTTAACTTTCAAAGTGTTCTGACATAAGAGCACAAACTTTCACCTTGTTAGATCGTCTTGCAACTTTACTTGCTAAGGAGCGCACACATTCACGAACTTACATTGGGTGCATGAAGAAAGGACCTGTGGTCACTGACCCAAAAAAGAAATGGTAGATTATTTTTGCCTGCATTTACTTGATTTTGTATCTCTGATCAACTTGTCTCATTGTCGTGCATCTCGTATGTTGCTACCTAATATCAACCAAATGTCTGAAAGGTTATCTCATTCATTTCAGGTATGAAAAATCGGGAGATTTGCTTGGAAAGGAATATTTCTTGCATGCCTATGGGCCTATGTACATTCTATCTGCAGAGGTGGTAGCTTCACTGGCTGTTGCTAGGAATGACAGGTGGGTCATAAATGAATTTTGTTCTTTCTTTCTTAAGAGACAGATATTTATCTTCAAATGTCTAAGTGTATCCTGCTCCCAACTGAGTTTGACAGATGTAAATTGGAGGTCTAGGTGTTGATACAAAATAATATCTCAATGAAACAACCATGGCCTGTCAGTCAGTACTTTCCTTTTGTATAATTAGAACTGGGGCTTATTTGACAAATCGAGGAAACAGCATTTAACTCTTTAAAATGTGGTTAAGTGGATCTCATTTATTTCTCTCAATTTTCTGAAGACTGACTAAGATTGTAGAAGGCACAAACCAAACATAATTTAAAGTCAAACTTCAGAGTCTTTTCAGTCTAACCTGGTCTATGAGGCTTCCACCTGCAAAATGTAAAGGCATCCTAGCTAACATGGCAAATGCAATAGGATTTCCTTTTAATCTTGAGCATTCATCAACCATGTTCAATCAACTGCAACATAAGATGAGAGAGAAGCAATTTCAGGAGTTAATCCCTTTTCATCTCTTTTCTCTCCATTATAGAAGTATTGAGACTTATGATTCAAGGGGAAAAAAAAAAAAAACATTATTGCAAATCATCTGTTTTGTCTCCCTCCTTAGAAACCAGAGATAGCTCCTCCAATTATTTAAACTTAAACTGGGAGCTATGTCTCAAAATTTTGTACTCATGAGGTGTACTTCTGCATCGGTTTATTTAGCTGCTTGAGAATTGCAGAAACTTATTTGCTGCCAATTCATTATTTTGGCAACTAAAAGGCATGAATTTACACGAAAACTGTAGAAGTTTAACTTATCTGAAAGTTTAGCCTGTTGATGGGCTAGTCTTGTATCAACATCCACCACTGCTTGTGTGTAGGTTGTGAGATAGACTCAGGTCCATCATTTGGTACTCATTAAATTGAGAAAAAAAATTTGAAATCAGAAATTCCTGTTATGATATTGTAAAATTTTGAGTGAACCCCATCCAAATGATCTAAAGGTTTGAACTTATAATGTGTAATTCTTTAAGTAATTATGATTGCAATTTTTTGTTTCTCCTAAAACATTAATAAAAACAAGAGTTACATCAATTCTAAGGCTTATATATGTAAAACCTCAATTATAGTGGCTAAATATTCATCATAATTCATATTTGCTCTTTTCAAATCTCTCAGATGTGTTCCTGTTAATAGGGCTTCCTTTTTCATGCTTTTAGTCTAAGAATGTTTAGCAATGAGGATGTCACTATTGGATCATGGATGCTTTCCATGAATGTCCATCATGAAGACAACCGAGCAATTTGTGATCCCCAATGCACACCCACATCTATTGCTGTGTGGGACATTCCAAAATGTCCAGGTAATGTCTACGAACCTTTCTTTCTCAGATTAGAAACACACTGACAAGCAATCATTTATGCCATATAAAATAATTGAAAAATATAAAAACAAGTCAAGATGATATTTAGCAAACTGTTACCTAGCACTGTCGGCATGCACTCTATTGATGTATTGACTCTTGAGCACAGGGATAAATGGTAGATACTTAATAAAACTAGGGAAGAGTTTATACCATAAAGCACTAGAACTTGTTTACAATTTTTTAATAGAGTTGTTTGAAGTCATGCATATATTCTGTTGAATCTTTTTCCCCCTCTGAAAGATCAGTTATAAGTGAAGAGCTGATTGTTTCAGGGTTATGCAACCCAGTAAGTGAGATGATGGAGCTCCACAAGATTGATATGTGCTCTAAAAGCCCCACCTTGCCATCTGATGACGAAGAAGAGTGATCTCCATTTCTGCCTGAGCTTTGGGTCTGGCATCAGGAACGATGGAGCTGATAGGCCTGTGAGTTTGCTTGGTAGAAGGGAATCAGTTCTTTCAGGCTCTCCCCAGGTGATAAAATTTCCTGGTTTTGCTTCTCGGGACTGGCTTCTTTAGGATAGTAACTATATCTATGAGTTTCATTCTTTTCCCAATCACACTTATACAAAGCGGCTGCGCAATTGTGGGTGTTCTTTTTTTGCATCACAAAAATGTATACCATGTGGTTGTATTGTGAAAGCATTATACAAGTTCCTATACTCCTAATTCCACGGAAAGACAGGAGTTAAGGCGTTGTAAGCCCCTTGCTCTAGAACTATGGACTGTAGATAAACTTCTTACTTTTTGCCAATTTTGTTAACAAATCTTGCTGGGGCATTTTAATGACCCATGATAGTAAAGTTTGACAATTACAAAACCATTTGCCGGTGCTGCAATTCTAGATTGAAATGTTTTTACATTTTAAGCTCACAGTTGCAGGTCTTATGTGCTAGTGATATCACAGCCTCTATCTCAACCGAAATCAATGGGCAAGCCAACAGATGGTTGATAAGCTGTCTTAATCCATTTGATCTAAAGTTATTAGTTAGGCTGCAATAATCGTGGTGGGTCACGGTAGAATTTTTTCTTTTCTTTATTTATTTATTTTCTTTGTTAATTTTTATTTTATTATCATTATTATTTATTTATTTATTCATTCATTTTGGGCCCGGTACACTCTAAATTTCTTGAATTGATTTCCTTTAACGTATCATTATGACGCGATGTTTTCTTGATCCCACTGTATGTGGTTTGATGTCAATGAAAAGGGAAATGTCCGAGCGGGATTTGACTCTTGAGATGGGATTAAAAACTGGCCAGAAATATCTATATTTTGTAATATCATTGATTATTTAACGTTTCTTTGTTTCTGGCATGTTAAGTGCGAGTAAATGGTAGAAAGATACTTGATCTATCTATCTTATTAACACCTTTCATGAGTAAGTGATTCGATGATTGGGATGTGTTACAACTCAACCAGAAAAACATAAATTAATGACCATACATAACCCTCCTGAAGTTTTCTAGACCAAGCCTTTTATTATGAAGCCCACGGGACTCTCTTCTTTTGCGCCTTTGTCAATCTTCATGTCGAGGAAGGTTGCTAGTCAATATTTCTATCACTATGCTATAATTTTCACCATAATCAGTTAATCATTATTGAAATTTAGAAAAGGAAAAAAAAAAATTGTAGCTTACATCAGAGCCTAAAAAAAGTATATGTACCTAAAAACATTGAAAAAAATCGATCTAGCTTAGGTTGGAATCCTCAAATGCCCAGAAAGAATTATAGATTACATATAAGCTCTAAAACTTGAAAATAATTAAAATGACGACTCCTTTTTGTCTAATTTTGAGTAAATGACCCAACCAGATGTCCTTATAATTCTATTTATTTTCAACTTTTTAGGGGCTACGTTGCAATTTATATTTTTTCTCTTTTCCAAACTTCAATGATTCTTAAGTTTAAAATTGAAGAAGCGTGATACAATATGAGATTTTTTAATATATATATATATGAGGGACTATTAACTAAAATTGTAATCAAGTTGAATTGTGACACTAAACTAAAGCTTAACTTAAAATTTTCAAAGTTCGAATCTGATCGAGTTTAAAACTTTGAGGCTTGAGTTCAACTTAAAGTTGTATTTAGCGAGCTCGAGATCAAATCAATTAAGTTTGTTTAGATTCAAGTTGTTTAAAAAGTAATTTACTTTTAACTCAAATAATATTAATATTTAAACCTTATTCAAACTTGGCAAAATTTTAAGCTCCATTACATATTACAAAGCTTAATCTCATCTCAATAAACTATTCAAGTAGTTTGAGTTTAAACTTGATTTAACTGTTATTGAGTCAAATTTGAAAATACCGAATTAACCTAGGTAGGCATTAAGTAGGTTTAACTCATTTGCCCTAATTTTTACTCTCTAAATGTTAGTACACTAGAGCCCCATATAAAGTGCTTTTGTAGAAAATCAACTCATCAGTTTATTTTTACAAATAAAGATAAGTTTCATATAAATAAAAAAGTTATACTAATAAAATGGTTTGTACAAGATGATTCATAGACAAAGAGTTAATATCACATTTGATATGCATGAATGATTTAAAATGGAATGGATTGTAGTGGAATGAAATGGAATTGAGACTGCAATAATAAATCCATTATTATGTTTGGAAACACACATGGAATGGAATGCTTATTTATTAGTATTTGTAAAAAATATCCTTAATTATTTAAATGTTGTAATTAGATTAAAGGTTGAATAAGTAGTTTTCAATTGATGGTAATTAATAGTTGGAAAGAAATCACGATTTTGCCACTTAAAGGCGAAATTGTGATTTCCCCTTAAAGTGGAATAGTTAATTTTAAAGAATTGTGATTCTATTTTTTAAAAACTCTTTCAAACATGGAAAAGGGAATGAAATTCGAAATCATGATCCTATTCCGAATTTATTCTTGTACATCAAACGTGACATATGGATATGGAAAATCAACTAAATAAAGAGACACATCTCTAGTTGATATATCTCACCTAGGAGATATTATTTCTTCTAAAAGAACAAAACCCACGGAATGTAGAGAGATGTAACAAAAAAAGAGAAATGATATACACATAAAAATGAAAACCACTTATTCTACATACTACTGTCATATCAAAATCAATTTGATTGACACGATCTTCGAACGAACAAGTTATATAGTAATGGACATGTGATGGAGGATTAGTATGCGAATGAGTCGATGATTATAGGAATAGCAGAAAAATAATAAATTTGAGGAAGTGAACTAGACACTGAGTATCTATGTATATTAAGAATATATTGAGATTAGTAGTGCTGAATTTAGGGTTCTTAGATGGTGGAGGAAGGCGGCTACCTAAACATTCCTTTGCAACTATAGTTTGTCAAGGAGTATTCAAAAGAGACGGTGCATCAATTGATAAGAATGATGTCGGGTAGATATTTGGCTGGTAATCAATCCACCAAAGAATTTTTTTTTTTTTTAAGCCTCTATGCTTCATGGGGTTCATTTTGTGAAAGTAGAAGGACTTGTATTAAACGGATAAAATTATCGGGAATTAGAAGCAAATGATATAAATATAGAACACAAGCTTTAATAGATTTATCCATGTGATGTGTGATCACGGGGAGTAGAGGTTTAAGGACCAATTGATATTCATGAAAAGGTCATAACGATACAAGTACTAACGCTCAATATTTGTTTCATCAATGCTCTGATTTCTAACACTCAGCCCAACTGTGTATGTGAGTCCCATGTTTTAAGTGGCAAATTTGAACTAGTCAAGCTGCAATAGAGCCCAATTGATGACCCAATCTGTGATATTTGAAGAAATTAACTTTTTCTTAATAATCGTCCAGTTTGTTCCATACAAATACTACTTCGAATGTGAGCCTTATTTAAATCGGAGAATTCTACAGTTTAATTATTCAAAAGTGATTGAGTAGATAATCACTTCTCTCAATTATAGTAAAATCACTTCAATTATAGTAAAATAAGACTTATTTATAGTAAAAGGCTGTTGACAATCCTTGGAAAAATTATTAATAGCTCTCGTGAAATTATTGATAATTCTTTTTAATAGTAAATCATCTCTATTTATAGTAAAATAAAAACTATTTATACTAAAAAGTGACTATATTGTCTAATCACTATAGAATTTCACAAACTTTAAAAGATCCTCACAGCAACTTCAATATCAACAATCGCCTATCTTCATGGCACCCTCGAGATTGCGTACCAACTGTAAATGTTGTTTATAAATAGAACAAATTACTCATTCGAAAAGGTATCATTTGGCTATCAAAATGTTTTAATTTGCTAGGTTTTTCTTTTGCCTATTCAGAGATTCAAAAGTAGCTCAAAAGATTGTTTTTCTTACTCCTAGTGCTATTAAGATGCCATTACATCGATACATCTTGTCGGTTTCCCTAAAAAAGATTGATATTTTTCGTATAAGAATTGATTGGCACAGGTGGTCGACCAATCGTCCCTTAACCTGGATGGCTGCCCTAGTCCTTGAATGCATTATTAGGTTGCAACTCACTACAATGGATGGATTGTGCAACCTGATACCACACTTGAGCACTATTTAAAAGAGAAAAAAGGAAAAAAAAAGAGGTAGAAACTTGAAGAAAAATACCATTGTTTAGGCAACTTGACTACCACCAAAGACCAACTACTACCCTAAAAGTCATTAGTACGAAGCCTCTTGAAATTACTTAATTAATAATTCAAAATTTCAATGACTCAAAAAAAATCTAAAAAACATTTTTCATATAACATACCCATAATTTATTAAGATTTAAACTTTTCATGTTGAGTAAAAAATTAACTTTAATAAGCGATGAGTTAAAAATACATATACTATACATGTTCCTTACTTTAGAATCCAAATTTTAATACAATCTACTTTACATGGTTAATTTATGTGAGTCAAATGTAAATGGTGCGTCAATTAATTGAGTGAGAGAGATGTGGCCTGTCGAAGAGAGTGTCATTTAGCCAAATCCCATCGCCTCTGCAAATCAAGCAAACGAAGGTTTGAGAGGCACTGGTATTTGGACATATTCTGTCACAGGTAATTTTGTGGCTAATGTCTTTGTCATGATCTTAACGCCTAATCCCACCTCCAAACATGGCGTATATTTTTAGGGTGTGAATCAAACACTGCAAACGTAGCATGCCTCTTTATCATGAAATTTCAAGATCACACCATTAACCTACAAGTGTACCTAAAGATAGAGTTTGCAATTATCTGGTCAACGAAACTTGCCAACATGTGGTGCAGATTCATGACTATCTTGTATTCTCGTACATGGTTTCGGGGTTTTAATTTCTTGTGCCTAATACGCCAAAAATGAAAGAGAGCGATTTTGGAAAAGGAAAATGTTAATAGGTCTCTTAAACACCTGTTTAAAATTGGAATAAATAAATAAAATAATTGTATATGTATTTTTGAATTATTGATTAGGTATGGATAGTTTCAAACTTTTAAAATATAATTTATCTCCTTATAGTTTTTAATAATATGTAAATAACTCTCAAACTATTACTAAAATCTCTCAACATTATGAGGCTTTGCCAATGGTTTTGGATCTTATTTCGTATTTTTTAAAAGTTTATGATATCTATTCATACTTTGATAGTTTAAGTGATAGATTTGCAATTTAGCCTAATTAAATAAAAAATTCATTTTCTGTGTTTCCTTTTTTTATATATAAATTATGTAATCAATTTGGTACCTAAAAAATTTATCTTCTATATTAATTTAAAATCTTGAAATCTTGAAAAACCAATCATACAGCAATGTGAGGAAAGAATGAAAGAAAGGCGTGGATTTTGGATAACATTTATGTTAAAGCTAAGGTTAGTGCCAATGAATGACAATAAAACGTCTTAAATATTAAAGGGGGAAAAGATAAGGTACGGCCTGTAATCTCCATTGAAAAACACAAGATATTGTATTTTAAAACAATTTGAGATTTTTTTATTAAGAAACTCACGATTGGCAGTAACATTGTTTGATCATCTAACATATGAAATCCATGTACGATGAGACATTTTCTAGAACTCTCAATTAAATTTTTATTATATATATTCTAATTTGACGATCCTCTAAATTTTGTAGAGGATAATTGAACAAGCCAATCACATGTCAAGAAAATGAAGTTAAGGCCCTTATAACTTTGACATGATCAATATTGCCTGTGAATTTGAACCTTTGAATAATCGGCGTTTACCACAGAGAAAAATGTTACTTCATACGAAATAAGGTATTATTATTATTATTATTATTATTATTATTAGTGTTTTGACGAAAAATTAATCATACTCCATTATAATGGAAGGGTAATCATAGTGATATTTTGGCCATAGCAACATTTTTATTTTTATTATTATTATTATTTTTTGGCCAAGGCCATAACAACTTAACAAACAAGGTTTTATTAACCGTGGCCTGTGGTGCTCATTATATATTAGATCAGGGTCTGCCTTTTCCTTAATTAGATTGTCTCGTGAGATAATATATGTTTAAATAGTAATGTAAAATGTAAACTAGGAACGTTCTTTACATATATACAGCTTTGAACATAAGCATTGAAAGCACTAGATCACACGAATCGTAGAAAATATATATGCAACCAAAAAAGAAAATGAAGGTCTACTTTTTATTTTTATTTTTTTGGTTATTGGGTTTGGATTCCAATTGTTGCATTATAACCGCACGAAAATGGATAGCCATTCTATTGTTTGGTAATTCTAGAAAATGGAAAATGAAATCCATTATTTTTATTTTATTAACTTGCATCCATTTGACAAAAATTCTATTGTGATCCATAACATTGATCCAATATATCACCACTACAACTACTATGTTGCCCCACTATCTTCATCACCACTTACTACTATTACTTTTGGCATAAGCTAGGAAGCTAGTTTGGTGAATTAGCTAAGCCTTCACAAAGTGTACTGATAAGCACCGTCAATGGTAGGGGTTTTTGCTGGCCAAAACTTTAGCTATTATCTCAAACCACTATACCACTACAATAATAGCATCATCAGCCTCAAGTCACCATCACTAACACTACATTGCTAAGTCCATTACATCCCCAAGGCAATGATATAGTAACCAACACCTCAACTACCACCTTAATGGTTCAACGATAACCACCACTGTATTAGCACGATAGAACCACAACTAGGGTTGATAATTCACGTGCGATATGATACAATAGCACAAACACGAATATGACATGATTAGAAACATAATTATAGAGAAAAAAAAACACAAAAATGACACAATACACAAAAATGACATGAAGAAATATGATTATATTATTGTAAACTAATTATTTATGATCTTTATTCAATGTTATGTATTTTTAACATTGACATGAATTCAACACATATGAACACAACTCTTGAATGAATTGCCACCCTTAATCACAACCACCAACAACACTAAAATCCTCTCTACCATTGTTATAATCAATTTGTTGCCTATGCTACCACCAATACGATCACTTTTGATGGGAATCTTGAGTGGAATCCATTATTTAGGCATTTAGGACCAAGAAAAGACCATTCAAAGTAGTTGTAAGGTCAACTTGGCCTAAAAAAAAAAAAAAACCAAAAGGTGTAGGTGGTTGTCTAAGGAGCTAATCCACCAAAGGAGGTGGTTATCCGCTTAATTAGTAGACGAAGTCAAAGGTGGTAAGTGAGCACTTAGGTGGATAACCGAGTTGTAGGAGGTGCTCGATTGGCTAGACAATCAGGTAGGTTCATGGGGGTAGTTGAATGGTACCTAGTTTTGTTTTATTTTGATAAGTTTCTTGTTTAGTTTCTATAAGAGTTTCCTTATATATATATATATATAATATATATATATATATTAGGCTTGATATGTAATAAACTAGAGTTTTCTATTTTAGACTTTGATATTTCATAATTCGCTAGTTTTTATCAATCTTTTAGATTGAAGTGAATCACACCATTATTTATATCCTATGCATCATATTAGTATCTATCTAACAACCCTTTTGTTGAGATTGTGATTCATATTGAATCCCTTTAATGACTCAATTTTTTCTATAATAATGCATCATATCATTCTTAGAAATTAATCAAACCTAGTTTGATTCATAGATTGGTGTGTCATATCCAATCTATGATTCATCTATATACCTTTTACTTTCAATTATTAAATATATTGAAAGAATCATGTAAATACTATCCTTTTTGTTATGTTTTATCTATTTAAACCTTAGATCACTTGGTAAGGGAGAAAATTAGATCAAAATCTTGAATTGTGTTTTAGATAAATCATTAGTTGGTTCACATCAATTACGATCTTAATGGAGTTACAACTACTACCATAAATCATACCACTTTCACCATTGCATTTACCATCATTGCTACTCCACTATCTCTTCCATTATCACTATCACTATATTACCTCTATCACTATTTCCTTTCCCTTAGCACTTTTGCTAGTCATTATCATTGCTTATTTCATTCTTCATCAGCCCCATTGCCTACTATTTTTACCACACTAATACCTCCTCCCCTCCCCCCTACTTAATGATGGTGAAATAGAGGTGCCAGTGCGGAGATAGCAATACTGGGATAGGTGGTGAGACCATAGAGGTGACTATGGTGATGTAACACTAAAGATCGTAGTGATGTGTTGGAGATAGTGGTGCTAGGTGGTGGAGGTGCCATGTTGGCAATAGTGGGAGGGTTCTATATGTAGTTGAGTGTTGGTTGTGATAAATTGTAATTGCTTTGGCAAAGATGATGTTAATGGTGGTGGTAACGAAATTTTTTTGAAAAGGGCTTCACTATGGTAAATAGAATTGCAATAATAGTTAGGTTTAGGGTAATAATTCTAGAATCACATCGTGTGTTATCATTGTTATCAAACATAATTATAGGGTTCTCATTTAGATTATAATGCATTAAATTGTAAAGGAATCTAAAGAATTACAATCACATAAGATAATTGGTTTAAAGGATGCTAAGAGCCATGTTAAACACTCTCATGTCCAATGACAATGAATAACCAAGCCTATATAAGTTGTTTTTATCCACTTGGCCTAAATGCTCTTAACTTGAATTGACTAAGTATTCTCTTCCTAGACTTATAAGTCAATATCTTTTCACTCCCATAGTTTGTATGAAACTTAATCTCTATTGTAATCTCTTCCATAATGGGTCTTAAGTCTCATAGTCTCTCTCCTTAAAGATGTGTAGTCTCATTACATCACCTTACAGTTATACTAGCCATTTTTCCCTTCACAAGTGATGATTTAGTTCATTCCTATCCTCTCACATAAAGGCTTCATCATCTGAGAAGCCTTCCAAGAAATGCACTTTACTAGAGCCTCACTCTAGTGACGCTTCTTACCCATTAGGTTGGGTTAGGTTAAGTTACCACAAGTTCATTGACTTTTACCTTGGTTTATCCTTGAATCACACGCCTATTATTAAAGGGCAACTTTGGTTCCATTTGCAACATTTCGATTCAAAGATAGTAAATAACAAAACCAATATGTGATGGACATATTTATCCGCTTAGCTAAAAAAGTACCTAATGTGTGTTAATTTGGTAGTTTCCATTGTGGACTCATAAACCATTGTCTTATGTCCAACATTTCATGTGGGACTTACAATCCTCATTAAGATCTTTTTTTTTCATAATTATTTTACTTCCAAGGTCTTAGGATCTTTCATGAGTTGAGTGGATAAAGGGCACATTAGTTACCTATTGACTTAGATAATGACTACTCTAAACTAAGATGTGACAAATGGTATCAAAACTAACTCCCTATTAAAAGATATACAATTCATGAATAAAGAATGATCCTATGGAGGCTCGACTTGAAGAAGAGATTTAATAAGGGCATGGAATTTAATCAGGGTGAGGCTTGGATTAGATGTGGGTCTTGATAGGTTTCTATGAAGAGTAAGGTCTACAAGTAAGATGGGATAGAAAATGAACCAAATCACATGTCTAAAAAGGGAAGGACTATGCCTTGTTGTAAGATAAGGTGATAGTGATAGACATGGTTTAGGGAGGAGGGAATCGCTATATCTCAAGACCTTGGAAGTACAAAGAGAGTTTGAAATGGAAATTCTTAGTCCCATATGAGTTGCAAAAAAGAAATGACAATGATATTTATAAGCTCAATATAGGAGTATAAGTCAATATTAGGGCCAAATAGATGAAAGGCCTACCAAACTCCATTAAACATTACTGTTGGCTATAATTGGACTATAACAATATAATTGTGAGATTCTAAGATGTTGGAAGTGAAAAAAAGAGATTGTCATATAGATTATAAGTTCACCAAAATTGTGGAAAGATGGTTTGCAGTTTAAGGATCAAACCAAAACTAAATTACATTTTATAGTTTGGTTCACAACTTCATTCTAACCCAAGCCACTTTGAAATGATTTGTTTTTGGTTTAGTTGCAGTTTGAGCAACATTTTTTTTTTTTTTTAACAGTTCTTTTTTCATATTATTACATCTTATAGTTATATTTTGATAAATTACTTTTTTGCATATAAATTGATTTTACTTTCCAATTATTCTCTAAAGACATGCAAATATTTTTCACTTATTTGATAAATGACTATATGTCAGTAGGCATAATTGTTAGAGTTTTTAAGGTTTGACTAATTTAGATTCAATATTATGGTTAATAATATAGATGGTGAAATGAAGAATTTGATGTAAATTATAATTTTCAGTTGACGTTGTTTGGTTCAATTTAAACTGATCGGTTTGAATATGGTATAAAATCTAACAGTTTTAAACGATTTATAGTCAAATTGCATCGCATTATATAATAACCATGTTATGGCGTTCGTTTCAATTAACATTGCTCCATGCGTTCCCTGTCAGATGCCATATTCTTTCCGGGACCTCTTCCACAGTAACATTGCTAAATCAGGCAATAATGTCATACGCGGCCTCGTTGTCGGAGCCCTTTCTATGACAAAACAAAGATTGAAGCGCATAAAAAGCAGCTCATGCAACTGCATTGCAGATAAGATCAACATATATATAACTGCCTTCTGATTTCTGAAAACGAAAATAAGGTTAAAAAACAAGGAAAAAGAAAGGTGAAGCATGGTGAATTCGAACGTTTGTGTGGGGACTAAAAAAGGGGTGCAGTCGCTGTCTCTTTCCTTGCCCTGTACTGAATAAGCATCTGATGAATTTTGGCAATACTAATATATGATCAAACAAAGATGCCCCCATAAGCCATATGTAAAAATCTGCACTCATTACTCCAAATCTTCTCGCATGTAGTCTAGACTTTTCGTGTATCTAACCACTTAGCTGTGTAAAAAAAAAAAAAAAAAACAAATGCTTATATACTTACTGGAAGGGCTAAAAAAATATATTAGATAAGAGCAGAGCCCAGTTTTTCATATATGAAATTGGTTCCCTTTAATCAAAATGGAACGCTTGCCATTATTCTAAGGCCTCTCTTGTTTTATTCTATGAAATGGGATCCGATTTACCAGTGATTAAGAAGCTTGGCAAAAAGGTAGCACTGGAGATAACATAAATATAATTTCGTGGGCGTCATATTTTGGAATTCAATATTTCTTTTCAATTAGTTATTACTTATTAGTGTATTTCAGGAGATTGGTCCAAACTCTTGGGGTCATATTTGATAATACTCATCTTTTTATCTTGACTAGCCTCTTATTGAAAATGATTGAAATTTTAATTTATATAATATTGTGTTGAGTTAATTATAAATGAATAACCCGAGTTATGTGCTTGTTCACTTTATTACAATGTACTATCTTTTTTTTTTTTCCTAACTATATATCCAATTTTCACACTTTTTCATTTCGTCAATGTGTATTGTTTTCTTTCGGTTACAAAACCTAAGTTTTTATTCTTTTTCACTTTGCTAAGTGTTTGTATTTGTGTTACTTTTATTATTATTATTATTATTATTTTATTTTTAGTTACATAACCTTGGTTCCGTCAAAAAACGGTACTCCACTGTTAACAAAGAAGATTTTAAATGAAAACACAAAAGAAGGTTACATTGACCTAAGTTTTTATTTTCTTTGCTCTAATATGAACAACAAGGATTAGCAAAGTGATAAATGTTAAAAATCATGTGATCTAGCTGAAAAAAAATTCAGGTTATCTAAATGAAAAAGCACGGAACTCAGAGTAGGTAATTGGGAAAAAAAAAAATCACGGGATGATAAATTGAAAAAGATCTAAAAATTCAGGTATTAATTTCCTATTGCATAGGATTAATTAAGCTAACCTAAATGAACTTATGAACATCACTTGCCAAGGCTTTAAAGAGCCTAGTGTTATGGACATTAGTTTTTTAGTTGAATAATTTTTTTTTTCTTTCCTTATTGTAATGATTGAAAAAAATAAAAATAAAAACGAAAATCGCTTCTCTAAATACATGAGATGGAGTGGCCTTAAACTATGAAGTATAGGTTTAAAAAACTTGCAGTAGGAGCCCAGCTAATAACAACAAAATACAATATAATAAACCAACAAAAAAATTTGAATTGAAGATATAATAAATTGGATGTACATAAACTAAGGATAAACTCGAATTGATGATACGATAAATATTTAATTGAATATCAATAGATAATAGCTTATGCATTCTAAAAAATTTTAGGATGAACACCACTCTCTTCTTCGCTGGTATAAATTCCAAAATTTAAAACCAAAATTTATATTATAAGATTATATGTACCACAAAATCTATTCAATTGTGTATGGTATAGTTTTAGGGTCCACCATGTTTCGATGCTCGCTCGTACTAAACAAAGCAAACGTGTACAATCATGGAGGTCGGCACTCAATTGATAACGTACAGAGATCCCGATTGGGCATGGTCTTATCCCATGAACGCCACATTGAATGAAATGGGTGGCTACGATTGGAGTTTAGTTTGGTGGGTCACCTCCAGATACATCTGATCTTATGCAGCCAAGTTGCGAGAGCAACCACACCGAATAAAACTAGAAATGCATTTATTGTTTGGATCAGTGGCTGTGGGGGTACTGGGGGGACAACCAAGCCAGGCATGTGATGCCTTCCGGTACAAATACACCAAAATTTTGCTTTCCTTTAACCGTAGGATGTACGCGCTTCTTTTCAAATTTTATTTTATTTATTTGTTTATTAAATTCTAGCAGGTAGATGCAAGATACTATGGCGAGTTAAAAGAAAGTGTACATATATACTCAATTGAAATATATATAGGATTTGAATTTTTTAAAATTACTTCTTTTTTAAAGTTTTATTAATTTATCTTATTAAAAATATTACTATTATTGTGTAATTAATAGTTGAAATTAAAAAAAATAGTATCATATAATGATATAATAAAATATTAAAAAAATCTAAATAATTTTAATTAATTGTAGCTTTACATAAAGTAATTTTAAATTATCCATTTTCTATATGTTAATTTAATCCACTGGCCTCAGCATGAGATTTCTTGGGATATTAGTCTTTTTAGAAAAATTGCTTTTTGGTTTTCTTTGTAATATATATGGCTCACTGGATATTTATTTAAGAAACAAATGTATGTATATACATCTCTATCTTTACCAGGTACTGTATAGTATTTGTCACTTTCATGCATTTCTAGCTTTCATTTTCCAATCGATTATAATCGATCCTTCTTGGAGTTTATCAAATGTTCATGATATGATCTGTCTCACCCGTTATTGAATATTTTACGCGTCCCGTGGACAAATGCTCAGCACTTGTTCAAGGTTGTTTCTCTCTCTCTCTGTCTCTTCTTCTTCTTTTTTTTTTTTTTTTCCCTCTAAATAGGATTGATTATAAACAAATACCAAAAGGTAAGCGTAAGAAAATGTAATAAGTTTCTCGTTTGTTCTATGAATAAGTAAGTGCCATCAATGCACCCTGGAAGTGTTGGGCCTTCGTTCACAAATAGAGGAGTGTCAAAAGACGTAGATTGAGTCAAAATAATGGTTGCTTGAAAGTAACCAATTTATGGAGGAAAGGTTTACTATGGATCTTGGATACATAAAGACTTAATCATAAATTAATTTACATCTGATAAGTATATTAATAGTTAAAGTTAGTGATTTAATATAATTAACTATTTATTATATAAGTAACGATTTATTATTAGATTTTTATAGACTCATCTATGTAAGTATTTTTAGTTAATTACGGTTAATTAACGATTTGCATCACGGCGTACTATAAAGGAGATACTGTTTTTACGCTGAGTAGCTTAAAAGTACACACATATTGTTATCAACATATTTGAGACAATTTAGTACACGTATAAGCCTCTGTATGTTTAGAGCGATACATAACATTTCGGCCAAGGTTAGTGATAACCTTCTCCTCGGCTTGCCTGAGTAAATGGATTCTGAATGTAAGATAGAACTTCCAAGGGTGTCTTTTCCCGACATAATGACTCGCACTAAACAAGAACCTGTGTAGAGTGGACAAGGTAGCCAGTCGAATAGTAGAATCGATGTTTTATTGTGACTAAGATGGTAGAATGGTATTAGGCACTGATGATCCTTGATTTATACATACTATCTCACAGTCAAAGCTTATAAGCTTGACCAGATAATTATCGGTGCTCTGCGGTTCGAGTAACCTACCTCATAGTCCTTCAATGCTCGTTTGATCTATGCTAATAGAGAGAACGTGACAAAAAATATTAGGTTTGCTTCTTGGAAAGAAGGGCTGAGTAAGCGGCATGTCTTCGGTTGTTTTATAAACATATAAGACCTTAGGATTCATACATTAAATCGAATTTTCCAATATATCAAAAAGGCAATGAAAGATATATCTACTTCTATAGACAATCTATTGCATCTTTATTTATTTATTTTAATTGCTTCAATAAAAGCAAACATGTCTTTAGAGTTGAGTGAAGCTTTCTACATCCTTGAACTCTTTCATTTTCTCCCTCAAGAAGGCTAAAGTTTTAGATCCCTAAATTAATACCAGTCCAATAACAATTATGAAGCATAAAATCATTTGAAAAATGTGGATGTGCTAGAATGGAAATTGAAGTCAAAGCTTTCTTTAAATGCTTTTGAGTGGTCCATTTGAAAATGCTCTTTCTTCGATACATCTATTTATGTCTCAGCAACGGGCATAATGGAAATATAGATCCTTTTCCCTTTGAAGCATCATAGCTGATATGTGGCTGTGATTGGACCAAAATTTTTAGGAAGGGAAGAATTAGCTGTAAAAGAAGTACGCTTAGACTCTGTATTTGTGGAGCATACACTAAGAAAAACTACTGCTTGCATTAATGGAGTAGAATTAAAAGCAAGAACTTTTTTTTTTATTTTTTTATCTATCTATCTATCTATATATATATAAAAGAAGAAGGATGGAGCACTTAGACTGCAAATTAAAGTGCAAATTACAAAAGTATGATTTGCATTTTGACTAATTGTAAATTCATGATTTATGTTTCTCTTTTTGACAAATTCATGATCTGTATTTAATTGCCATTTATTAATATTATCCGAAGGGCATATGTTAGTTTTTGTCATATCTATAATAATAGATTTAATAAAATGATATTATAAAAATATTTAATTTATAATTTAATAAAATAATAAAAATTTATTAAAAAAATAAAAAAATACAAAAAATGATAAAAAAAAAGATTGAAACCTTAACCTCCTTAGCCAGCCATCCCAAAGTTAGGTGGTTGACCGTCACCATGGGGTTATGTAGCCTCAACAAGGTGATGGTTAGTGAGCTAGCTAAAGATGAGGGATGGGGTCATGTAGCCTCAACAAGGTGGTGGCTAAAGATGAGGGATGGGGTCATGTAGCCTCAACAAGGTGGTGGTTAGTGAGCTAGCTAAAGATGAGGGATTAAGCATGGTGGCTCATAACCCACCATTATAGGTGGTGAATGGTTGCTTGTAATTATAAAAACTAAAAAAGAAAAGAAAAGAAAAAATCTTAGACCCATGGTGTAGCATGATTGGATTACAAATCAATTGGTGTTAAGTGGCTTTTATAATAGTTGGTGTCACCCCATAGGTGCTACTCATGGGGTAGCATGGTGGTAAATGACTAACATTATCTTAGGGTCGTGTCACCCCATAGGTGCTAGTACCCACCACCATTGATGGGTTGCATGACTTACCACGCTAATTCCCTCGTCTACGATTACCTAGGGACTAGTGATGGTTGACCACCCATGGTTGCAAGGTGGTCGGCTAATAAATTTTATTGATACTATTTTTAATTAAGTTAAGTATTATAACCAATTAAAAGCTAACACATGTTCCTTAAATAATATTAATAAATAGTAGTAAAGTATAAATTATGTATTTGTTAAAAAAAAATATAGATCATGAATTTGTAAAAATATGAAACATTTAACACGTTTTTATAATTTTCTCAAATTAAATTTATCTAAACCTTTATCTTGGCTTATGGCCACCATGTTATTCAAGATCATCATTCATAAAAGAAAAAAAAGTAGGTAAAATTGGCTGTACTTAGAAATAAATATACCTTTTACTGATTTTTAAAATGTATCTATGTTTGAAAAGATTATAGCTTAGTTAGTATGAATACTAATCTACAATAGAGATGATATAGGTTTAAATTTTCTTTTTCATTATAGTTACCATAAATAATAATAGTAGTAGTAATAGTAGATGTAAGTACGTTTTTCCTTCCCACCATGCCGATCAAGCTTATAGACCTACCTATATGTTAATTAATTCCGGTAATGTAGTTGATTGTACGTAATATATATATATTTTAATCACGTTTATCCAATATTTGCCTTTGCTTGGCAAGGGATCTCCTATTCTTTGCATCCTTTCATTTGCCAACATGACAAGAATGACAAGTGTTAGCACTAAATATAATTTTTAGACTCGCGGTACAATTTTAATAAATTGTCATGGAATTTCTGTAAATCATATCAAGCATGCTAAAGCATTGAAGAGACCTTTTTCTAATGTAAGAGTATCTTTATTAGAGATTTTTAGCACAATACCTTGAACTAAACAACTCAAGCTGAGGTACTTCAACAATTAAACTTGGTTCCTTAACTTTACAAAGTTAAAGAAACTCAAAAAGCAAGGTGGTTGAGGATTTTTTTTTTAATTTTATTTTTAAGAGTCTGATGTATTATTTATAAAAGTTTTAAAAAGATGGAATAAAATGAAAAGATCATTAGAAAAAAAAAAGAATTTTTTAAAATACCGATATATTATCTTGAAAAACTCACCAATAAAAATGATTTAAGAAGACTAAAAAATATATACCTCTAAATACTATTTTACTGCGAAGGGCTATCATATGTTCTGAAGTTTGGATCACATTATTAATACCTAATGCAATCACTATCGAAAGAAATAATTTCGACGCTAATGAATGGAAGCCATAAGTTAAACGTTGTTTCATGAATCTCCGTAGTAGTTTTCTGTATCTTTCTCTCCAGGGTAAAACGTTGCCAATTTTAGAAAAATCAGGATTTTGTTTGTTTGTTTGTGTTTTTTTTTTCAATGACACTTGATTAATTAATGAATCTTTCCATAAACTTTGAGGAAAAAGTGAGACAAAATAAACAAAGAACTTTATACTACATAATCTCAATTAATTATTTTCCATAAAATGCGGTGTGCCTTTTACATAAACAAAATAAACTAAAGCAAAACACAAAATTGACTATTATTTATTTATCCAAAAAAAAAAAAAAAACACAAATTTGACTCTTCCTAATTGCTATATATACATCGTGATATACGAAAATCATGTCCATCGAATAGGTTTCATTTATTAAATTTATTATTACTTGACATCGCGTTCGATATGGGAGCATGGTGAGTGCAGACAGGGTTTTGTCATACTACGGTCGAGTAGTAGCATTCTACACCTCCTTTAAATTTGTCTTCTCTGACCGGTTTGTCTGGGTGACAATGTGTCTCGTGAATGCCCTTTCAGTATCCCTAATTCCTATAAGTCCTTTTGCCACTGTATGGTTCGTTACTGAGTACTTAATGCATTTATTAAGAATTAAAAAAAAAATTATTTTATATATTTTAATAATACTTGAAGGATGATTTTTTTTTTAAATGCCCATACACTCATTAACAATTTTAATATAACATATATAACTTAAAAAGATACTTTCTATAATAAACCCTCCCGTAAAAGATAACATTAAGTGTATAATATATATATATATATATAATCAAAGAGAAGTTTCAATTCCTGTTAAGGGTCTAAATAGGAAATATTTCACATTTTTTAAACATGGATCATACATTATATATATATATATAAAGTGTATGAAAAAATAAAAAATTATTAAATTTCTTTGTCATATATATAGATTAAGATACTTTTTATAAATGCTCCCCTACATATATTTTTCTAGTATTAGCTCCTATCCCTACCATAACATCCATACCCTACACTACAAAGCGTAAATCAAAGCGTTTCTGGTCCTCTCTCTTTCTGATGACTCCAGTCTATCTTAACCCTCCAACTTCTTCTTTTCCTCTTCTGGAGCTAAAAGAAGATCAAACCCTTCAACTCTTTCTTTCACCTAGTAGTACTCATCTCCAAGCCCCAACTTCTTCTATACCATGTGCTACCTTTTCCAATAATAGTTTTACAACTCAAGATCAAGTTCATGATGGAAGTGCTCTTGGATCCTCGGAATTAATACATCCAGAAAAGGCAAGAGTAATACCTTAATTTTGATTAATTTTCATTCATATACATATATATATAGATTCAATATAACATATTAAAGGACTAATTTAGCAAGTTTTTATTCACCATGGATATGTTTTGTGGTAAGATGGTATGTGGTATGCTCTCAATATTAATAACTTATGCATAATCACCTAGGTCTTTCTAAGTTGTTGTAAATTGTACTGTGTAGGTGGTTTTGGCAGTTCACTCATCTCTTTCATATGATTTATATATATTAATTACTTAATCATCTCTTGAAAGTTCTTTATGATCCCCTTATGTAATTAGGCCGGCGAATACTCATTGTGCGGTGTTACAACCGATCGCCATGTCTTCCCATCTTCTTCTACTCAGTCGGTCCTCCAGCCCGACGGCGGCGAATTCGAGAACCCTAAATTATCCATAAATGATTTAGGAAGTAATGGAGATCAGCATCATCACCATAGTCAAAGTGAAAATGGTGATTATAGGATCAAGTGGATGTCTTCGAAGATGAGGTTCATGCAAAAGATGAAAACCAACTCGAATTGCACCGGATCAAACGATCACAAGGCAATAAAAGCTGTTCACAAATTCACTGATCATCATCGTCAAGATGATGACAATCACAGTGCAAGGTTCAATTTTACGAGCAATAATAACATTGGTAATATAAGAATATGCACTGATTGCAACACAACTACAACCCCTTTGTGGAGGAGTGGCCCTCGAGGTCCTAAGGTTAGTATATCTCTATTTGTTCCATTTTTTTTTTTAAGATTCTTTTAGAATTATTTATTTATTTTTATTTTATTATTTATTTATTATGATTATTATTATTATTTTTTTGTGAATTCAAAGGTGCATTTCTTTAGTACATTTGATACGAACTATAACTTTATGAACTATTAAGCATTAAAACTAGACGGTTATATGTTCCTAATTGTACATTCAATATCTTGGAGGATTATCTTTTTGCCCAAAAGAAAAATGATCTTGGCACTTGGCATAACATACCCATAATTTTTTCCCTTTTTTTGTGTGATTATAATGAAGGGTGGGATTAAAACCTGGTTTATCTTATAAGAAACCAATGTTTATTTTACTAGGTACATAACATTAAATAGATAACATTCTCTCTTTCATTTTAATTATAAAGGAAAGTTCTTATATATTATAAACTAAGAATTCGAGATCGAATTTAATAACTTTATATGTGAACGGGTGCACATTCTTGTATTCCAACAATGAAAAATTCCATGTTGAATTTCTCCTTCCTGCAAATGTAGCACTTAGTAGTTGTGACTTTCTTAATTAACCCTTTGGTATGATCCATTCTTAATCTAAACTCAAAATCTTGTATTATCTTGCAGTCTCTTTGCAACGCTTGTGGAATTCGACAAAGGAAGGCAAGGAGAGCCATGGAGGAAGCAGCGGCCGCCGCGTCGGGGGTGGCTGTTACCTTCGAGGGATCAACAGGTACTACGAGAATGAATAAGGTCCACACTAAGGATAAGAAACCGCGTTCGGGAGCACATGTTGGCCATTACAAAAAGCATGGTAAGGCCATATTTGAAAAGAAGATGTTGTTCAAGAATTTCTCTATAGGATTGGGTGAGAATTCAGGTTTTCGCGAAGTGTTTTCACAAGATGTGGCAGAAGCAGCAATCCTCTTGATGGAATTATCTTGTGGACTCGCTCACGGTTAATATGCTTTTATTTTTTATTTTTTATTTTTAAAATTTGGTTTTACCGTGCTTTCTTAGTATCACTTTTGTCTTGATTTTCAACGAATTTGTTTGTTTGTGTGTCTCTCACAGGCATTTAGAGAGGGGGAGAGAGAGAGAGTGTGTGAGAAGTGAGCCCTATTTTCTATTGATTCCACAGTAGTATAAGATGGAGAATTGCCTCTTTGTCACCAGCTTAAAAATAATAATCATGATTTAATGCAGCAAATAAATTAAATATATAGTTTTACAATGGCTTTTGTTCGGGCAACATATTGACAAAAGTGGATTGTTTACATTTCGGTTCATGATTCCTTTTAAAGATTAGGGAAATCTGTTCATTAATATTGATAAATCGTATGGATTATTTAGCGGTAAACATATATAAATGATAAATTGAATAATATGAGTTTTTTTAACTTGAACTATTCTCATATGTTGTTATTTTCCATTAAGCATTCCATATGAAATATCCTACGTACCTAAATGATTTTTTTTCCCCTTTTTGCAAACTTGGACCTAGTTTTGTTTATGATATTTAATTTTAGGCATAATAGTTACACACTGAGTTTAATTTTTTTTTCGATATTATGAATATTTTGATTTTGTCATCTAATGTCTAAACCTTCTGGGAATTCCAAACGTCCATGCATGTTGCATGTTATTCAAGCTTTTGGATTTGGTATTTTAGAGCAATAAACATTCTAAAATTCCAATTCTATACATAGTGTATATCCAACATTTTAGATATAATATTTAAAGGAAAAAAAAGGAGAAAATTCGCCAATAATACGCTGCCACTATTATATATATATATAGAATATCAATGTTTCAATTATTGGGAAAGCTTGTCTCTTCTCCAAATGAAAAATTTTCTAATCTACCAAGTAGATTTTCAACTTGGAAAAAAGAAACTGATGATCATCATTCTTCTCCGCTCATGGGCTAACCGGAGTCACCGGCAGCTCAAATGTAATTAAGCCAATATCCAATCTAATGAATGTTTCTCCATTTTGTTTCCCCATACAGCTTAAGTTTATATTATGGGAAAACTTGCTAGCACGTGCCACGTAATATCTTATTAGACTCTATATTTCCATAATTTATCTTATATTCAATTAAGGAATGCTAGTATATGAAACGTGAGTAAATTATAGGAATAGTAGAATACTGTGTTTCTTTGCAGCCGTAATTACTCATGGAAATATAAACTTAGGAAATACTAAATTCACATTTTCTTATGACCGTCTAACATTTCACGTTAACCTTAATTTCCTTTTATCTTAGGATATGCTTACTTATTCATATCACTCTGTCATAAGGCTTAGCCAATCAAAGGAGGAGAAAAGCTACAATATATCAACACGTCATGTGGATAGATAGATGATGTACATAAGTTTTAATAAAATTTTAATATATAAGAACATGAATGATAGTTTTTTAATAAAATAGCTATTAATATTATCATATGTTTAAAGATCTTTAGTACTTACATACCACTTATTTGAACACTTGGTTTACTAATACAAATGAATCTTTTTTTTTTTTTCCTATTGGAGGAGATATTTAACTTTTTATGAAGTATAATGTAAGTAGGGATTAGCCACTTTAAGATGGGTAGGATTGAAAAACTTGTCTTGTCCCTTATCTTGTAAATATAAATGTAGATGAAAGGATTTGATTGTAGTGGTCATGTGTGTGTAGTATGTATCTCGCACTATACATGGCCTCAAAGGCATGACATTAAATGATACGTAAGATAGTCTTGGAGAGAAAGAGGTAAGGAGGAGGATTAGAGAGTCCCACGAAGCTTGAACACATGTGTGATAGGTGGAGGAGCTATTAAACATCAACCCTAGTATTCTTGATGAGAGGTGAGGTATTACTCATTTCAAGTCTTGTTTGATCTTTTAAGATGGTAATTTGACAGCATAATGGTGTTCTTATGATTTTTGAATTATATTAGAGAAGGAGTTTTTAAGTATTCATATAGTCTAGTCATTAACAATGTCTATTGGATTGTGTGGATAGTTAATAGCAGATATGAGCTCTCATATTGATAGATCTTTCTATGGGCTCTTTTGAGTCTAGGCTAATAAAAAGTCTAGTTAAGTGTATGAGCTTCCATGAGAAAGTTTAAAAGCAAATAGGTCAATCAAATGATCCTTACTCTAAACCCACTATGCAAAATCTCTATAAGTCATCCTAAGTTCATGGACTTAACTTCCTAAGTCTTATCACTTGGCATACAGAGTGAAGCCCATGGTGGTAATTGAGCTTGAAGTCTAAAATCCATTTTAACCATTTACAACATGTTTGAAAATTTTGAAAGTAGAATTTACCTTAAAATCTATATACCATAAATTCTAGGGATGCTACTAGATGGGTTACTGTAGGGTACTCAACTTGCTTAACCTACTAGTTATCTTGTAAGGAGGGTTTTGGGATGTGTTTGGATATTACTTTAAAATCGTATAGGGTTTTGGGTTAGGTCTTGGATTTTAAAATAAACTCGTTAGGAAAACCTGACTTGCTAAAAAATGATAGGTAATAATATTTACAAAATCAAATTTCAAAAGATAAGGATTGTAACTAGCTTGTCACATTGCACTAAAGAAGACGATTTTTTTTTTCTCACAGTTTAGGAAACTCTAGTTATATTTCTATTGTTTAATCTCTGTATCCTCTAGTCTTATATTTCTTCTAATACATTTTATGGATTTTTTTTCCTCTTTATAAGTATGGATATAATTGAGGAAAAGGATAAGTTGAACTTTAGTTAATTTTAATGAATATTTAGAAAAAAAGATAAAATGAACTTTAGTTAATTTTTAAAATTTAGTGAATTATGTCATAAATTTGTAGGAATATATGATTAATGAGTTGAACTCTATTTAATTTTGGATTTGAATGAATGTCTATACAGTGTAATGAACTCCCCATTGTGGTAGCTTTCAAGTACGATTTAATGAAATTCATTTTGTTGATCTCCAAGTTTTCAAATATGATTTAATAATATTTCTAGGAGATTATTTTATAGAAATTGTAATTACAAATAGTCATATTTAATATAATTATTATCTTATAAAAAATTTATACTATTATATAAGATGTTATCATTTTACTCTTAGTATAAAATTCTACGGATAGTAAAAATAAATTACAAAAGTCTTGATAACACATTATCTCTTTATTTCACATCAAGGTGTTTTGTACAAATTGTAGTAGTAGGTTGGCAGGTCAGGTTATGGGTTCATAGTACTCTTGATGGGGCAAATTTTAGATATTAAATAAAAACCTTGTAAGGTTTTTTAGTAGGTCATGGATAGTCTTATAGGATAACAGGTCAAGCTTAGGTTTCATAAAATTTATCTCAAACTTGACCTGGTGGCATCCTTAGTAAGTTCTATAGATTCCAAGACATGTAACAGAAACCAAAATTCTTTTCTTTTACCTTTTTCCATTTATAATATTATAGTTTCTTTCATACCTAATATCATGATAATGGAATTGGAAGTCAGTATCATCTTTATATATAAATTGTAATGAATGTAAACATACTTAAAGGAAAACACAAAAAAAAAAAATGTTACAAATTGCCATATCATCATAATTTCTCAACTCTTATCCATCCCCTAGTAGTGAGATGATAAAGTGCATATTGTATTCCTCGAGCTTTTTGATTTCTTGACAATTTAATATTTGAGTTTAAGCGAAGTTATAATGGTTCTCTATAATTTTATAGATTAGCTAAGTTGTGGGTTAGATAGGCAAAGTAGAGAGTATGAAATGCTAGTGTTTGATAGGCTGATTCTAACTTCTTCCTGTTATTGTTTATTAGATTAGCAAAACGATATTAGTGTGGATGATCGGGTTTTTAATAGTGGAGTTGGAAAAAAGGATTGATGCATAAAGCAAAACCTTTATAAAATCCCGCGTTTGACCTTCTTACCCAATCTTTTAATTTCTGTTATTTGTTTAATTTATTTTTATGCATTACTATTGAACATTTAGCATGTGCTTCTAGCCACCAACTAATATCCTAAGGGGTTGTGTTTCTTAAAGTTTTAAAAAAAGATTCATTTTTTTTTCTATAGATATCAATTTACCCTTCCTCTTAATATCTAAATCGGGACCTACAAGATATATACAAGAAAAAAGACAGTCTGAACAAACTCTAACATTGTGTTTGGTAAATTGAAGAAGAGTGGAAATGGATAGTAAACGACGGAAAGGAGATATTAGTTTTTTTGTTGTTATTTGGATTTGTATGATAAAAATAGAAAGAAAAAGGTGGATTTTTTTTTTTAAAATATTGTTTGGTTGAGATAACAAAAGAAGTTGAGAGAATCAAAATATTTAATTGACTAAAATATCTCTTTTATTACCCTTTTTATTTTGCTTTTAGGGATATTCTTGTAATTTTAAATAATTTCTACTCATTTTTTTTATTTTCTCTCTAAATTTGAAGAAAAAACAAAATGGCCTAAGGGTGAAAACATTTCCACTATTTTCTACCTATTTCATCTCATTTCCACCCTTCATTAAAATTGCCAAACACATCATTTTCTTCCATTTCCACTTATTTCCTTTGACATTTCCACCAATTCAAACAGGGTGCTAATTTGATCATTTGGTTTGGTTTTTAAACTGGTTACTAAAATTCAAGATTTATATAGTCAATCGTAAAAGTCTAGATATTAATATGTCAAATAGAAAATGCATTCTTTTCATTTTTATTCCTAAATAGACAAGCTAAAATAGCAATTAGTGAGTTTTCTCTTCTAGAAAGTAAATTACCAAAATACACAAAATAAGTTTGAACATTCAGCACATAACGTTACTAACAAACCTTTTCCTCCTAGGCACAACGCCTACTGGTGCTACGATGACAATGAGGTCGGATAAATTTTGACTCTAGAGTATTATAACATGCTTTAAAATGGAAAGGTACAGCAGCAAATGCTTAACATATGCAACTTTTGACTAGATTCCACATCACACCTCTAACGTAGGCAGAACATCATTGTTTGCGTTTCATATTCCTATTTGCGGTCTCATCCAATGCTCTATCTTGATGACGGGGTTGTAATTTCAATATAAAATAAATGCAGCTTTTTTTTTTTTTTTAATGTAACAATTATCCTTCGTAAAGGTGGTCAAGCTGTAAATAAATTGAGAATCATTGTTGATTGTTCGATTTTATATATGATCTATATTACTAAAACCAGAAACGTGTTTTGGTGTCTTTAAATTTTGTATTTCTGATTTTTTGACTGATAAAATTAATTCTCCTATCCATATACGTATTACAAAGTTTGGGCATCAATCCATTCACTCTCTCTCTCTCTCTCTTTATAGATACTCTCTTTTGTAATTTTTTATAATTATCCTTATCCTTATCCTTATCCTTATCCCTATGCAAATTGTCAAGAAATGTTTGTATATTTCAAACTTTATAGCCAACAACGAGGAAGGGCAAATTATAGAGAAATATTTATGTTCCGTTACCTCAATATTTTTATGAGAATTGTATCAACAAATAATCATGCCATAGTATTTTCAAAATTTAAATTAAAAAAAAATTATAAATGTTTTTAATGTTTGTAGCAAATTTCATAAATTAAAAATGTTATAGTAATTAATATAAATATTTAACTTTTAATTTCATAATTATTTTGTATTTTTTAGATACTTATCTTAACAGTCTAATATATTATAAACAATTTTATTAATAATTTTACATTATTTTAAATATTCACAACGTGGATGCATCGTTTGTTAGTAATTTTATTAATATAATGCTAAATGTACACACACCCTTGATGCATTTACCTAAAATAAAGTAGATCAAACATAATGTATTCCATACCTTGATTTGCTACATGATGTTTAGGATAAGAGAACGGAGGGAAGGAGTAAAGAGGGGAGGAAATTTTGTAATTCCATAGTATGGACAATGAGGGAAAAAGGGAGGAAAGCGAAGAGGAATTCATTAAAATAATAATATTATTTTTTTTTAAATTCACAAATAGAATATCCTGAAAAATTATTTCAAAAATAGGTTTTGAAGTCATAAACTTAGAACGTGCTTTCAATTAAATCAATTTTGGCAAAATTGAAGGCATGAACCACACCTTCAAGCAATTTGCTTGAAAGTGTAGACACGATTTGTGCCTTCAATAAATTACTTTGATAATTTTTTTTTGGTAAAATCCCTCATTGTCTAATAATTTCATCAAAATTTTCCCATTGTTCAATAATTTCATCTAATTATCTAAACCTATACTATAAACTTATAAAAATTATTCAAAGTGATGTTGCAAATTTACATAATATCACAACATATGAACTTGAATGTGCTAGAAAAAAATTATTTCATCAACAGTTTGTATCATAAATGCAATTTCTTAGTTCCTCAATTCATATATCTCTATTTCCTTTTCAATTCTTCTTCCCTTGCGTTTCGCACTTTCTCTTTTCTTAATTAATTAATTATTTTTTATGCAGGTTTAGATGTGTATATACGAGTGTAGGAGTATCAATAGATCTTTCCAATTTCTTTAGCGAAAAAGCTTGATTAGGTTATATTTTGATATGTTTTTCCATAAAAAAATTGTTTTTTTCCTATTATGTTGCTTTTTGTCAATTCACATAAAATTAAATGCAATTACTAGTAGTTATTGTTAGTTTATAGTGTATTAGATATGATTTATGTAAATATTATTGTACGTAACATGTGAAGAAGATCAACATTATACCCAATAAAAATTATGTATTATTTTTTAGTGTAAAATTTTGGTTTATTATTTAAATTGTTTCAAAATTTATAATCAATAGTTAATTTATTATTAATTAATCATTAAAAAATTAATTAGTAAAAATTTTGTATTAATTGTAAATGTAATATCTTGGTTTATTATTTAAATTATCATAAAATTAATTATTGTTAATTAATCCTTAAAAAATTAATTAGTAAAAATTTCATATTAATTGTAAATGTAATATCATGGTTTATTATTTAAATTATTATTAATTAATCATTATTTTTTGTTAATTAATCATTAATTTTTTAATAATTAATCGTTAAAGAATTAATTAGTAAAAATTTCACATTAATTATAAATGTAATATCTTGATTTGTTATTGAAACTATTGTAAAATTATTTTGATATTAGTGCTATCATTTTTGTTTTTTTTTGTATGTATAATAGATAGAGCTTAGACCCTTTAATTATTTTGTTTTGATGCAGCAGAAGTACTTTGATCACAGGCCGTTTAGAATAAAGAGGTAAAAGAAATTTAACTTGTTGATTACTTTATGTTCCATGCCAATAGTACAATATTTTACTTCTTAAATTTTAGGATCAATCGTAGCTTACTATTCGACAGTATGAGTTATCACTTCGTCGTAATTAGAACATCAATCATAGCTCACACGTCGTAATGAGAACATTATCCTTAGATCCTTGAATGGAGTCATTCTTGTAGTTGGTGGGATTCTAAGCTGTGAGTTGTTGCCATTCATACAACTAGATTGACACATGATAACTGCCTTGACCGAGCAGTGGAGGCAAGAGACACATACATTTCACATGCCAACTGGGGAATTTACTATCATCCTATAGGATGTTGAGGTTCAGCTAGGCCTCCTAATTGATGGTTTAAGTAGTAATAGGGAGTAGTTCCCTATATTGGGTTGCAACATGTGAGAGATTGCTAGGGGTGAGGCCGAGGTCTACTAGTGGGGACGGGAGGTCGCATTAGCATGATATGGCTTTGTAATATGTATTGGGTCCTTCTAAACTATGCTAATGGAGAGCAAGTTTAGCACCATATGCATGTGTATATATTACAGTTGCTTGGAGGGATTTATTTTTGTCGATAAATTCAGCTCCCTTATCCGCAACATGTTTTTGCCTTTGTTGGAGCATTTCGATGTAATAGGCATGTGTAGCTTGAGGTTCGCTTGTTTGGCTTAATTGTATCGCTAACTTTGTGTTGCATCATTCTTGTCGACTCACAAGATTGGAGGGGTTGTGATACTTCTATAAGTTTGGGCATGGGATAGATTATCACACATAGCACTCCTCAGTTGGCATAGATTGATGATAGAGGTTGAAGCTCCCTTGGTTGTGTGCTAGAAGACACACCTGGACAATCAGCATCACCTAACCCATGTAGTTACCGCATATCGAGATGCTATCGACGGGCGGAATGATGAGCAAGTATTTCTTCAACCACTTTTTTATTTTTCCATTTTATCATATGCATTGTTATTAATTAATCTTACTTATTACCCTTTAGGTCTAGTGGGAGTCACACCTTGGTAATTTAATTCACATCCTATCACCCTTTTATAAAGCAAGTAGACACATTTAGACCCCTCAGGTGCCACTTATATGTTTCTACATAGTCAAGTGGTATTACCCCGATTGTGTTACTAGGAATTTGGAGGGTTTTAATATATTTCACAGAATGTGAACACACATCCAAAACTTTATCAGACTGGCCTGCATGGGAGAGTTGATGTAGATTGGCTGGTGTAGCATGCATCATGCATATCTTTGTAGGAAGAGTGTTTGGCTCGGTTGCTGTACATGAAGGGCCCTCATGACGTGCATTAGGAATACAAGAGGTGGTATAGATTTATCAGCCGTTGATATATAGGACGTGTGGGAGCAGTTTTTAGACATCTGATAAGTACAACATCAATATTAGTTAGGTGATTCATTGTATATCTGTTGCTTATTCAATTTATGATTTGTTGTAACATGTAGGCTGATAAATTAAGATAAATCCATCTATCTTTGGATTACAACATGATTGTTACTCTAATCAATCATGTTCTTGAGTGTATACATAACCATAGGGGGGGAACATTGTACCCACGGGCTCACTAGTAGCATAACGTGAAGGTTGAGACAAAGGCACTACCTATTGACATGTGGCAATAGTAGCCGATTCCTATGCACTGTAAGACTGCGGGACATCGATAACCCAAAAATTGGGCTAAGGTATAGTAATATCCAATATAGGATCAACAATTTTCACTAGATTTTGATGTGATGTATGATAGCTCAGCCCTAATGCCTAGCACATACGTCATACCACATCGTCATTCCATTAGTGGTCCTGTCCCTATAATTGTTAAAATCACGATTCTACCCATAAAATTTTATGAGTTTACGATTTTTAGAAACCTTTTCAAGTTGGCTCGGGTATAAAATTATTTTCCTATAGACTCATGGTAAAATCACGAGTTTATTTGTAAGATCAAGAAGATCCTATGTTTTTAATTGAATTTACTAATTCTACATATTTTAGTTAAATGGGCTAAAAATTGAAAAATACAACTTAATTTTCACAAGATATGAATATTATTAGTTCTTTAAAAGAATTGAATTATAATGTAAGCTAAGGTTGATAGTAATACCAATAATAATATTGGTATTGATGATGAAAATGACAACGATGATGATGATAGCGAAGAGAGAGTTGGCGATAATTTTAACTTTTGATGATGAAAAAGGGGTTGATGATTTTTTTTTAGCATTTTATTTTAATATTATAATTTCTTTTGTAATTCATTTCATATTAGTATTGTTATTTATATTGTAGTTTATATATTAGCTTAATAACTGATACTAGTTTATTTGTACTATAAGTATATAATTTTTATTATAAATTGTAATTAAAATTTATATTAAATTTATTTTTCTATCTTATATTTTTTTTATAACTATAGTAAATATATCTATGGTTTTTGAAAGCTATTTTACATAGGTTATAGAAATTAATGTTTTTTTTTTCGATTCTACGTTCTTATTCTATAGATCCTCTAGCGATTCTAAGAAACAACCTTGCCTATCCCTATACAAGCTGTTTTGTAGAAGAGACACTTTGGTAAACAACTAATCTATTAGGGTGAATCTCTACAATGTGCTATAAATTGGAGTCTAGTGCCTCCCCGATACTTCAACAATGCCCCCCAACACCATCTAACACAAGAGTCACTACACTCCAAAGCATCATGAGAGCTCAAAAATGCATTTTCTCAGCTGGTAAGATGGTTCACTAGGAGAAGGAATAATAGGAGATATGATATTATTATTATTTATTTATTTATATGTATATCTTTTATCAAAATTTATGATTGATGTAAATTAATATTTGAAATTAATAAATTTACTAACATTGTCTAATAAATTATTTTTTCCCTATTTTTATTTCTATACTTTCACATTTTTTTAACAGTTGTTTCTAAGATTTTTTTTAATAATTCTTTTCACAAAGTTTATTTATGATTTTCTTTGCATGATTTTTCATAATTTTTTTTGCAATAATAAGTTTTCTCAAATTAATTTTTAAAATAAATTAAATGTTCACGTACGGATAGCAAAAAAAAAAAAAATAATAATCACAATTTTAAAAATTATAAACATTGATTCAAAATTTAAAAATAAAATTTGCAAATTACATTGAAGATGTAGACCCAATTCACGCTTTTAGTTTTGCTAAAATTGATTCAATTGAAGGCATTTTTCAAGTTTGTAACTTTAAAACTTATTTTTGGAATATTTTTTCTAAAATACCCTATTTTGCAATTTTTTTTTAAAAAAGTATTATTTTAGTGAATTCAAAGTAGAAGGAATTGATTACTTGGGTCCCATTCAATTTGTTTCACCCAAAAATCGGAGGAAAAGGGGTGAAAAATCTGTAACTACCTATTTGGCTCCACTTTTAACATGTGTTTTCTTGATCCTTTCCAATATTGATAATTTTATTGTACACCTTATTTTTTCTTTTACAATAATTAAGATTCCTTCTATTATCCAAATACATGGAAATAATCAAATACTTCAATAATTTATTCCCTCCATGTCCTTTCCTTGAACTTTCTAATTTTTTTTTTTCTAAATGGAAAGAATCAAAATATAAAATATGATGTATACAGAAGTAAAAACTATTAAAATGAAGAAAATTTACAAGTTTACGAGAAGTCAATTTCCAATTAATCAGAAATACATAAATAAAAAATTACAAAACTTTGGTTTCGAAGGAAAAGAGTTGCAATTAAATAATGACTCATAAAGCCTACTTCTTGCTATATTGCCTATCCCTATGATGGTGCTTTGGTCTTTATCATCGTCAATTACACACTACTTATATATATATATATATATATATTTATGTTGGACTTTACTTTCTTGTTTTTCTTTCACAAATTTATGGAAATATACAATTGTGGGGATAAATAAGTGGAGAAATAGATACACATACCATAAGAAGGTAAATGAATCATCCTATATATTACCAGGCAAGAAAAAGGGAAAGGATCTCCTACATGTTACATATTTTATAGGACCGAATTCAATTGGTAGCAGGAAACATAAACCATGAAGAGCACCGCCTGTCTTTTAATCTTTCTTCTGTTGCTTGTTCTCATCTCCATAGGTAATGAAATTCTTCATCACCATCTATTAGCCTTACATGTCATATAACTCCTTTTTAGAAATCAAGGAATTCATGCATATTACCTTATATATATATATATATATATATCTCATGGAATATCATTACTGGCTTCCTAATAAAACCTAATCCCCTTTGATAATTGCAGGGAATGAGAGGGTGGCAGCTTCTTATGATCCTCAATCAGATGACTGTTGGTTGGACTGGTCGTTGCCACTAAAGGGTCATCCATGCACTAAAAAGGTCTGCGAAGATGGGTGTAAGAAGAAGTATGGATCTCGTGCTATTGGAGTTTGCATGTTTCTTTATAAACCAGACGACACGTGTCGTTGCTCTCAACCTGTCCCTTGTGCACCAAATCCTCCTCATCCTCCACCAGAGGAAGCAACGATCACTCATTAATCCAATTATGAGGAGCTGTCGTGGAAGTTATAAGATGAAATAAACAAAGTTGTCTTCGTTTAAGCGGACTCTCCTTGCTTGTAGGAGCAGAGATAATATTTCCTGATGCATTTTGTTCATTAAAGCACATGGTGTATCTTACATACAGTTACGTAATTTATTTTATATGTCATGATTTTTTTAGAGTCCCGCAGAGTACAGGGTAAAAACTCTGTTCCTACGTTATTTTTAATTAACAAAATGGCTTTTTCCGTAGACAGTAAACTGAACCTACAAAAACTATCACTCAACCACTGATAGGTCATTGCTGGCATGACCCAGGTTGCCGAACTTTCTCCTGGAGCCAAGGGGTGGCAACCCCTACCCAACCTTAGGTTGCCTAAGGATGGCAGCCCTTGATCAGCCTAGATTGCTGGTGGTGAATGATTATTATTTTATATCTGCCAAATGGAGATAGAAGGGAGACTAAAGAGAAATCTCATGGACGGAGAAAACCATATGGTTACATACTACGGTTGGCGAATAATTATGACTTAAATGTTTCACCTTATCGGCATTATCAATGAAAATGAATACCAGCTTAGAGCCTAAGGTCATTGGATTAAGAAGTATACACACAGAGGAGAGGAGAAGATCTGTGATCGAAGTAGCTTTTCTGAACACCTAAGCAGTTGCTGCAACCTTCTCTTCAGCAGCTTGTGATGCTGGGAGAAGTGTGCAGGTGAGGTTGCGATCCCCATATACATTGTCGACCCGTCCTGAGTTCATGAACAATAGATTAAAAATAAGGAATAAAATAGAAAGGAAGCATGACAACACCTTAAAAGCAAAATGCCCCAAGTATTGCACCAAAGAGTTGCTCCTAATGTTAATATGACACTTACAATTCCAATAAATTTTTAGCAGATATACTATGCCAAGCCCCCTAGCTGAGGCATTTCGGTTAACAATGGAGCTCTTAATTGTCAAACATCACAGAAAATTTGAATATTAGGCAGGAGAAGTATAAAAGGACTTATTATTGTGGAAAAGTTAAAGTAGCTTTGATGATCTAGAAGATATGCAAAGACATGCTTGATCTAGATAACATGCATTGAGACCAAAGAGCACATGGATAGGGAACTCTATTAAGCTAGTAGGATTGCTCTTTTTAATCATGAACTAATTTGTGACTACATTACAGAGAAAGAACAGTCCATACCTGTAGAAGGCCAAAACTTGGCAGTGCGAAGCCAGGAAGCAGGGAAAGCAGCATATTCCCGAGAGTATGGTTTTTTCCATTCATCTGCCATGAGCAATGATGGTGGATGAGGGGCACCCTGCGCATGTACATTAATATATTATGGCTGGTTGTATCTGGAAGTACATAAAAGTGGCAAGATTTTTAAATACAGTAGACCAAGGTTTTTTTCTTTTCCTTTCCTTCCTTTTTTTTTTTTTTGGGAGGGGGGGGGGGTGGTTGTGGTGGTGCTGTGGTGGGTTTGGGGGCTCCAAGTATACACCACAAAATTCAAACCATAGGTTTTTTGCCCTACCAGACATGTCAGTAAAATTGCATAAAAGCTAACAGGAAAGACATTTCTTTCACCTTCAATACATTGTTATGCATATCGGCTTTCCCCTTTTCAATCAGTGCAATCTCTTCCCTAATGGATATCATAGCATCACAAAACCTGTCTAATTCGGCCTGCAAGAGAAAACAAACTGATTTGTATGTACTGCAGCAGTAGACACCAAAGGAGAAGGAAGAAATATTTGGTAGAGAAGTAGTAGTATTTCTTTGAGTCCTTTTAATTAGTGCCCTGCCGGTACCAATTGAAAAAGCATATAGAACATTTCTAACCTATTTTATGTGTTAGCATATCTGGAATACAAGGCTTATTATTTATCACCTGTGAGGGTCCGGATTCTCAAAAATGAGTAGGACCTTCATCCACCTCTATTAGAAGAACCATTAGAGTCATTTAGATGGCATTCAAACAAACTGCCATGTGGACACCACATCAACGACTTTGATGGCTCTTCTAAAAGAGTCAGCCGAAGGTCCTTTTTCAACTCATTTTGAAAATTCAGACCTTCAAACAGAAAAATGAATAACATAAACCTCAATAGCAAAAAGCTATGAAAAACATAGGCCCTAGTGCATTTACTCCTATTTCTGCCGATTGACCTCCACAAGGATTAAATACAGACTTCACAGGGAACATATGCCACATGTAATGTGTTGGATGTAAAATACATTTCTTTATTCATATCTTAAGGGCATCCATTAAGAAAACTTATTTTAATCAGTACATACCTTGCTTTCACTTTCAGTGGGTTCAATCATGAGCGTTCCTGGTACAGGCCATGACATTGTTGGAGCATGAAATCCGTAGTCCATAAGACGTTTGGCAACATCTTCAGGTTCAATTCCAGCAGTATGCTGCATCAAAAAGTTACTGGATAAGCCAATTGACCAGGTACAAACAAAAAGGAAAAAGAAAAGAAGTGTAAACATCATAAGCATAATACCTTAAAGCCCCTTAGATCAACAATGAATTCATGGGCAACAGTTCCACTGACTCCTCGGAACAAGACAGGGTAGTAATTCTGAAAACCGTAAAGCAAACACAAATTAAAATCAAGATATCAAGACAGCAGATACCATTACTGGATAACCAAGTAATTATCTTCTAGAACAAGTATGAAATTTTCTCTTGAAAGTATAGGGAGATAATCAGAGCAACACTGATGCCTATTTCTTTCCAGTGAACTGATATTGCAGAAGAAATAATAACCAAAGAAAAAGCACTAACCTCCAGACGTTTTGCCATATAATTTGCATTCAGAATAGCAACCTTTGATGCATCAGTAAGGCCCTTTGAGCCCATCATGGCTATATAGGTATAAGAGATTGGCAAAATTAGTGCAGAGCCCCAAGGTGCAGCAGCAATTGTTCCAAGAGGATTGAACTCTTCAGGGGCTGGAATGCCACCTGTAGGGACCTGAAATACAAAAGGAAAAAAGAAACGGATAAAGCTATCTGAATTGCCTAGAGAGATTTAAGCAACTAATTGGATAGGAAAGTGATTAAACTGGTATTAGCTCAGTGAATTACAATCATTGTCAGAATTAGATAAGGAAGACAAGCATATAGAATTTGAACTCTCTAAAGGACAGAACATATACCACAGGATGAGAAGGCAAAAATGGAGCCAAGTGCTTCTTCACACCAATAGGACCCATACCAGGACCTCCACCACCGTGTGGAATGCAGAATGTCTTGTGAAGGTTGAGATGGCAAACATCGGCTCCAATGAAACCTGGGCTCGTTAGTCCTACCTGAAAAGACAAAACTTTGACAAAATTTGTGTCGTCTATAAAAACTTCCTAATTTACCAGGGCACCAAGAAATAAAAAACGGATAAACAACACCTCAAATAAAAGATCTCACTGAACAAAATCGCAACGGAATTATATCCTGAAGAATAACATAAAAACATATAATTCGAGGTTGGATACCTAATTGAACAAACCAGGGGAAAAACTAAAAAAAAAAAGGTTATTCATAAATGACAACTTGAATATACAAAAAGATCTATGAAACTTCTTATGGCTTTGCCAAGCACCTCTTTCTACTTAAAAGAAGTATCAAGATAAACTGTATGTTTCATTTCAGAAAATGTCCACTCCTCAAGGTTTATTCATAATGAAATTACAACAATTTTCAGTTTCTCTCAACTGATGATCCAGCCATTCAGGTAAATACTGAAAGGATATAGAAGTGTAAAGAGGATGGAGAAAAATCAAACCTGAGCATTCATGTTAGCACCATCCATGTAAACTTGGCCACCATTGTCATGAATGATCTTGCATATCTCGTCAATGCCTTCTTCATATACACCGTGAGTTGAAGGATAGGTAACCTAGTAATTTATGAAGTCCTGTCACTTGATCTTGCATACAAAATTTCCATAGAACTTGTTCTGAAAGTCTCAGACATCACATACCATAAGAGCAGAGAGATTGTCCCTATTTGCTTCAGCTGCCTTCCTCAACTCTTCAATGTTGATATTTCCCTTGGCATCAGTTCCTACAGAAACAATGTTCATTCCACACATTGCAGCACTGGCAGGATTTGTCCCATGTGCTGAGACAGGAATAATGCACACATTGCGGTGATGGTCCCCTCTTGACTACAGCACCAATGAGTATACATTAGAACAAAACACATAATAAGAAACACACAACCCTAGGTAAACAATGAAAAATCCAGTTTATTTTCCTTCATGCTCGTAGTTTGTATCCAGATCAAGTAAAAAATTTTCAGCATTGCATGGTGTAGAAGACATGAAGACATAATTAGAATATAAAGTAGAGTTTGAAAACAAAATCCAAATCAAAGAGCGAGTTCTTTCTTTCTTTCTTTCTTTTATTTTCTTTTCTTTTTTTTGGATAATTCTGGCAAAACATTTACACTCAACACCCAAGACAGATGATTAAACAAACATTGCAGCTGTAATGCATTGCAGGGGAAAGCATCAAGCGCACAGTAAAAAGTGTCTCTTTGACATTAAACAAGAAAAGCAGCTGAAATACCATGTGATAAGCACGAATGACCATAAGCCCTGCATACTCTCCAGCTGCACCAGCATTTGGTTGCAAGGAGAAAGAATCAAAACCAGTGATGGTGCACAATAGGTTGCCCAAATTATTGAACATTTCCTATGAAAAACAAAAGAGGAATTTGATTGGTTAGATGATTTTAGTTTGTGCATATCTGAGAAACTAAATAATGAGGAAAACTTCAAATTATTTTAAAGCGAAAAAAGTTAATGTCAGGGTACCTGATAGCCCTTTGCCTGTTCAGCTGGTGCGAAAGGGTGAATATTAGTGAAGTTGGGCCATGTAACTGGCATCATCTCAGTTGTTGCATTCAATTTCATTGTACAAGATCCCAAAGGAATCATACTATGGCATAATGATAGATCCTTTGATTGCAACAGATGGATGTATCTGAGCAACTCGTGCTCCGTGTGGTACCTATTCATTTATAAAAGGGATGTGTAAAGAGTGACTTTCTGTTGTCCCAAATACAAGTATCGGACTCCTGAATGAGAACCTACTTGTTAAAAATTGGATGGGTAAGGTAGGGGCTTTTGCGTATAAGCCCAGATGGAATTGCAGTCTGAGCCTCTGGTGCAAGAGATTCAGCAGTGAAAGGCACCTATATATCAAATAGATGCAAAAGCAAGGCGAAAAGGAATAAGCCAAATTACATGCTCAATTATGAAAGAAGGATAACACCACTACAATTCATCAATACTCACAGGCTTGCCACATGCAAACACTTTGAATAGTTTGTCAACATCTTCCAAGGTGGCTGTCTCATCAAAGGCTACTGTGATCTGAAATGCAATAAAATCCAGTTCTTTCGTGAAAAATTGCAATTATGAACTACAACCAAATAAAAAAGAATGCAAGAGAGCATGCTCACAGTATTTTTATCAACTATCCTTAGATTCATCTCATATTCATAAGCAGCAGCAGCAGCAGCAGAATGTGCATCAGCACATTTAACCTTCACGGTGTCAAAGAAAGGAAGGTTCTGAACTTCCACTGTGCCAAGTTTCTTGAGACCAAGAGCAAAGGCTCCTGCCAGACCATGAACCCTCTGTGCAATGGCCTTGAGGCCTTCAGGTCCATGATAAACAGTGAACATGGCTGCCATGTTTGCTAGCAAGGCCTGCAATAACAATGAAAATTTATCGGCAGCAATACTTTTACGATCTGCAAGCCAACTTTTCTTCAGAAGAAAACAATAATCCCATACCTGAGCAGTACATATATTGCTTGTTGCCTTGTCTCTTCGGATATGTTGCTCTCTGGTTTGCATGGCCATACGCAGTGCAGCTTTGCCTGAAGAATCAACACTGACACCAATGATTCTTCCGGGCATCATCCTCTTATACTCTTGTGATGTAGCCAAAAATGCAGCATGAGGACCTCCATAACCCATTGGAACACCGAACCTCTGTGCTGAACCAACAACAATATCTGCTCCAAACTCACCTGGTGGCTTCACCATCGTCAATGCCAACAAATCACTTGCCATAACAACCTTAACACCGTGAGCATGAGCATTCTTCACAAACTCTCCATAGTCCAACAACTCTCCCTCAGTACCCGGATATTGAACCAGGATGCCACAAACATCCCCTGACGAATAATTAATATCCTTAAGATCAGCAGTTACGACTTTAAGGTCAAATCCATCAGCCCTTGTCTTACAAATATCAATTGTTTGGGGGTGACAGTTTTTGGCAATAATAAAGGTCTTCTTTTTACTCTTTTGGATATTGTTACACATAGCCATGGCTTCTGCAGCAGCAGTTCCCTCGTCGAGCAGTGAAGCATTTGACATGGGAAGGCCGGTGAGATCTGTAATCATAGTCTGGAAATTAAGCAAGGATTCCAAACGGCCTTGGGAAATCTCAGCCTGGTAAGGTGTGTATTGGGTATACCAAGCTGGATTCTCCATGATGTTCCTCAAAATAACAGTAGGAACTTGAGTGTTATAGTATCCCATCCCAATAAATGACTTAAACACCTTGTTTTTAGATGCTAAATCCTGCATATGCTCAATCATCTGACTCTCAGTCAATCCCTCATCAAACTTAGAGAACTTCATTGAATCTAAACGGATAGATTTAGGCACAGTGGCATCAATAAGTGCATCAACGTTGTTAAATCCAACAAATTCAGCCATTTTAGTCTTCTCTTCAGGTGTAACAGAATTATGACGACGAGGAAAGGTATCACTCGGTTTCAATGCTTCAACAGAGATAGACCGAACTTGCGACCCAACGCCACCATTATTATTATAACAAGACTCTAGTTTTGAGCTTTTATGCATGGAACTGTACGGAAACAGAGATGAAACATACCTTGAAGGCATGTACCTCGCATTGCACGAAGAAGAACCCAACAAAGATTCATTAAAAGGGTGCCTTTTGCTGTCCTCTACAAGGCGTTGGAGGATTGCCCTGTTGGCTAAACGCCTTGCACGCTCCATTACTGAAGGAAAAGAGTGTGCTTTGCACCAAAAGAGAGAGCAAAATGAAGAAGGAAGCTAATGGGGTGCGAACTTTAATGAATTTGTTATTACATTTGTGTCGTGATGGGAAAGGTGGGCTGGTGGCACTGGTAAGATGCTGTCTTAATGATAAAAAAAAAAAAAAAAGGTACTAAAAAAACAGAAGGATAAATTTAATATTAACTCATGAAAAGATAAAGTTATAAGGATATTCTTGGAAAAAAAAGGTTAACGAAGTATTAAACTTTTGAGTTAGAGCAATTTAATATTTAAATTTTTAGAATTTATAATTTAGTATTCATAATTTAAAAATATATTTAATTTAGTGTCTAAACTTTGAAATATATTTAATTTAAAAAGTATTCAAAGATATTAAATTAAATATTTTTAAACTTTTAAATGTTAAATTGCAACTTTTTAAAATTTAAACATTATTTTATCCAAAATTAAAAATATAGGCACTTCCATAATGTTTTCTATAGATACCTCATTTTTGCCTCTCATTTAGATTTATTTAAAAATATATAAAAAATAATAAAAAAGCAAGGACAAAATAATAACAATAATAAAAAACCTGGTTTACAAAAAAATAATAATACATAATAAAGAAAATAATAAAAATAAAAAAAGAAAAGAAAAAATAAATAAAATGGAAAAAACTTTAAAAAATAATAAATAACAAAATTAATAAAAATTGTGATTTTCAATAAAAATAAGAAAATATGATACTCTAAATTAAGTTTAGGAATCTCAAAATCAATAAAAAATAACTAGGACCACTAACTTATATATAAGTTAAATGCAATAATAAACTAAGAAATGGGCTGGCTCCGTTAGTTTGTGTATTAGCCTGGTGTGTATGGGGAGGGGGTTAGGTCGCGAGTTTGAATCTTGTTTGAGGCATTTTGTGCCATTTTCATTTTTTTCCCCCAAGCTACCATGTGGTAGCCCCTAATTGGTTGGATTTGATCATGTGCCCAACACGTGATCTTCTTGAGCCTTCGGTTGACAACCACGAGGAGAGTATAAAAGCAAATTTGGCCATTTCAAGCTCGATTTTTGGCTCAAATCTATTGTTATTTAACTAATAGATTGATAAATATCACATTAAAAACAAAGATTAACATCAATATTTAACTAAAAAAACAAAAGATCAAACCCAAAAAAATGGAGCTTATCCCCTACTTGGATTTGGTGCAATCGAAGCCATCTGGAGCTCATCTATGGATGCATATAAATAGACCAAGGTGCTACAACTTAAAAAGGCTGGAAAAATCACCAAAAAAGTACCCTCAAGCATCGTCCATGGGTTTCTCTCTCTAAAAATACCTACCATCGGTCGCCACCTTCTCTTTAGGATTTCACCACTTACACTTAACCTCGAGCTTAGATTTAGGTATCACTAGTTTCCTTAGGTTGCGAGGAGTAAAAAAGGGTTGATTTCGTGGAGTAAAGATTTGTTAGAGGCTCGGATTGAGAAACATCGCCACCATTACCACTAGTCACCTTCGAAACACCACTCTATGTTAGTTTTTAGGCCAAAATGATACCACCAATTGATTCATCACCCCCTAAAAACCTAAGAAAGCACCTATCAATCACTTGTAACGACCATCGGATCACCGTCGACGAGGAGGTCTGCCACTGCGTCTCGTGACCCATCTTGTGACTCCATCTGACTTGACTCGCAACCTGACTCGCATATATTTAACAATCCGGTTGGTTTTCTTTTTTCTTTTTTTAAATTATTTTTATTATTTTTTATGTTGATAATTAGGATGTTTTAGTTCATTTTTAGCTTATCTTTAATTTAAAAAATAAAAAAATAAAAAAAATTTAGAGTACCCATTGGGTTGTTGTGGTGTATATCATTACCTGATGGCGAAAAATAAAAAAATATTAATTAAAATTCTTTAGTAAAAAAATAATAATTAAAAAAATATAATAATAAAAGATATATATATATAAATAATAATAAAAATATGAAATATATATAATAAAATAACAATAGAAAATAAAAAAATCCAAAAGAATCGAAATAAATAAATAAATTTTTTTAGTATTAGATAGAATTTAAGTATAATGTTTTTTAATATAATAGTAAAAAATAAATAAATAAAAATTTTAGTATAATAAAAAATAAAAATAAAGAAATAAAATGTAAAAAATACTTTATGTTAAAATTTAGCATCTTAAGGTTTTATTACTTAGAGTTCTTTTATTAAAATAAAAATTTAATACAAGATTTTTCCAAACTTAGGTTATTTTAGATTTTTCAAAAATAATCATTTAATAATCTAGGCCATTTAAGTATTTTCTTAATAAAAATTAATATGATTAAATAACGTAAACCCGATGCTTTTCATTAAATAAAATTAAACCAAAAAATTAAAATTTTTATAAAATAAAAACTTTAGAAAAATCAAATAAATAAAACTTTAAGTTATTAACAATAAAAGCCTTAGAAAAATTAGTACAATAAACTTTAGATTTTAGGCTTTCTTTTAACATAAATTCAAAATCTTGTAAAATAATAATAATTAATAATAATAATAATAATATAATAATAATAATAAATAGCATATTATAGTGTATAGTAGCGGATAAATAAATAAAAAATGATAAAAATTATAAAGGCCTTTTAGTAAATATTCTTGAAAATTCTACATGATAACCATTTAGATTTTAATAGGTTAGCTCCCAAATCCAGTATCTCTAACTCATATTTTTCTAATATATATATATATATATATTTAGGAAAATTTGTATATTAGTAGTTAGTTAAGGTTAATTTACCCAATTAACTTTAACTTTATTTTCCAATCAAGGTTGGTGATAACTCTTTTTAAAAATTGATTTTTCTTAATTTAATCGGGTAATCTATATTAAACGAGTATAATTTAGTATAGATTAAAATTAAGAAAAATAATAAAAAAACACATTTCAACATTTTCCCATATTCTTGAGATTATAAAAAAAAAAACAATGATATTCCTTATTTTTGAAATACTCTTGAGATTCTATGTCAAGTAAATAAACACTTATCAAATGTACGAGGGTTCCTTTATTTCTTTATTCTTTTTCGAATTTAGGACATCATTTATATTTTTCTCATGTAATCCAAGTCGTAGATTTGTATTTCTATTTTTATTAAGTTAGGAACGAACCAGCCCCAAAAAGGATCCGGCTTAGTGGATTGGGAGCCATGTTGATTCCGGTTCCATGAAAATTAGATGCTGGAGGTTTGTTAAACTTCTTTAAATAAATAAATAAAAGAAGGCTAAAACGTGTAAATGGGGGCAAAAAGGAGTTTAAGTACCGGAACTAGGAATTGGTTCAAACCAACCGTTTCAACAGCTATTTTATAAGGTTATATATTATCAACTTATATATGGGCCTACTTGTAATTAAGTTAATTACGTGAGATGGCACTTATATGATTCATGAGGCTTTAGTACATTTTTTTAAAAAATTATTTAGAAAAAAATATGTAGCTATGTGAGTTCGAATGTGAGAGTCACGTGTGTGCTACGTAAGAATATGCTACATGTAGCCTAACAAGGAAGCAACATGTATAAGGATGATTAGAAATGAATAAGATGAAGAGGGGGAGTAGGCGATCTCAAATAAGACTTACACTTTGGTGACAAACGTGTGTTCTTGAGTATATTATGATTTTGATCTTCTTGAGGAAAATTTGGTAGAGTGATGATGTTTTTCCTAAAAAGAGTCTCCTTTGAATAGGATGCATTAAATATTTATAAGATTTAGCTATAAATATCGTCCGTTAGATAGTGATGACGATTAGCGGTTTTGAGTGAATGAGCCCTCATATGGGCATTTTATTGGTTAGGTCCATTAGAAGCCTTTAGTGTGTGTGTGAATCTTATTGAGAAAAGTTGAATCAGACCGGTCAATCTAATGAGCTCAACCCTAAACCTACCAAGCTAAATTTCCCATGATTATCCCAAACCATGGGCTTAACTCCCTAGATCCTATCATATTAGCCAAAAGGGCTAAATCAATTAAAATATAAAGCTAAAAGTTTATAAATCAAATTTAACCCCCAACAAAATGTAAATAATCTCTAAACTTTAATTTCTGAGTAGTTATATCTCTATATTTTTAAATGCTATAAAAACCTATTTCATTACACCGAGAGACCAATATTCATTGGCTATAAGGGCTTTGACAAAATTCTCCACATGTTGTTAAGAACACCCTTAAATTTCAATATTTGTTTGAAAACACTCCCTTCAATTTATTATTACATATTTTAATATTTCTTAAACTTTGACCTTGATATTTTAACTAAAAAAGAAATGTTTTTTACATTGCCAATCTATCAAAGTGTAAGGAATTTATTTGTAATAATTGAAAGTTTAATATTACAAAAAAAAAAAAAAAACTTAAGAAAGTATATCTATATTGAATTCAAAGTGTAGGCGATTATTTAATGTTTTCCTAAATGCTTATTTTTCTATGTTATATAAATAATTTTTTTTAGGAGGCTCAAATAGCGAGGAATGCTACTGATAACTTATAATAAAAGAAATATCAAGGATCTTGCTAATGAATATTTAAAGCACTTATTAAGAATAAGAAAAGAAAAATTTGCATCCTTATAAATTAGCACTGCATTTAGTTTATTAAAATAAAATACAATTGAAGTAGAAATGTATGGGCTCACTTGTAAAGGAATAAAAAATTTATTTATCTATTTTATATTATATAAAATAGATATTACTTATACTATTAGTTTTTTGCAAATCAAATAAAAAAATAATTATATAACAAATATTAAATATAGAATAAGTATTTTCATTTTAATGAACCAAAGCCTAGTATGAGCGAGAAAAATGGTATGTAAATATCTTTTTATATTTATTAAGTGACTTTGACATAACCGTTAACGTTTTTCGTTTTTTCTTAAACATGGTAGATACTTATCAATGTAAGGAAAAAAAAAAAACAATTCGATCGGTCAATCTTTTATTTATAAACAAAATTGTCACTGAAAATTCAGAAATTTATGCGTTGGAGGTGTGATGTGGGACAGTGACTGTGATGGGTGGCTGCTGACTGAACAGGCAGCACATCATACGAGAAAAGGACACTACCATAGTGAAGTTTTGGGAATGTCACGACATAGGAAGATACAAATTATATAAAAATGTGTGGAACATGTTGGGGGTAAAAGAGATTGAGTTTCAATGGATCAAAATGGTTCACGTTTTGCTGATAAACTTGGACCGAATAAAACACCTTGGTATTTTGTTTTTCTGAGCTTGCTGCAGAATATTTGTGTTAACAGATCAAAGAATCTCTGGTGGCAGATTCTCTTTCACAGCCAGCTTATCCTCCTTGTCAATCCCATAGAGTTCCTGGGTTAGGGTTAGGATATGAATACGTATGAACCACTTTAGCCACTTGTTATGAGGAGATAATGTCAGGACGAATGGCAAGGGTTTAGAGAGTACATAAGATGCATGTAAAAATAATATATCGATCTAATTATCTAAGTTAATAAATTATTTTCTTATAGTGAATATAATTGGAAGAGGATTAGAACTTAATCATTATATTAAAATATCATTATTTATACTACTAAATTATAGAGTATGATAATTTATAATTATCACTATATAGTTTGAATGATGAGTGTTTAAAAATTGAATAAGGTATCTTTTATTGGTTTTGTTTGTATAATTATCTTATCACAAGTCCTGAATCTATTTTTCGGCTGATATATCTTCGACAAGCCACCTATAGCCAAGACAATTTAAATTTCGTTCACCCACCTTCGGATGAACATATTTGAACCTCCACTCTCTTATATGCTATTTAGTTTATGACAATAGTATGTAACTAAGTAAGCGGTTGACAGAATTATTATTATGCGTGAGGGGTATCAAATATATCTTCGCAACTACATAGAGTAAAGTTTTGAGTTAAATAAACAAGCTACCCAGCTGTGGTTGTAAAATGTAAAAACTAAATACGTAAGCATTTTAAGAAGTATAAATTGAGAATTCTTTTGAAATAATATACCTTTTTTTTTTTTTTTTAACTATCAGCAATAAATTATTATACCTTAAAAAAGTTCCTGTCCCACAAATCCTCGTTGGTTTGGCAACGTTTTTTATTCGAATTGGAAATAAGACCATGTTTACAGTTTGATTTGTTTTTAGCTCTACTTATGGATGGGGTTTTATGCTTACCCCATCCCTACACCAAGCAACACCTCATGGCATAATATTTTACAATCTATGATTTATGAGGAGGCGAATTCATCATGGTTCGTTCCAATCGGAGAGCTGCAGTTTTTGGGCTAGCAAGCCTACGCCTCAAACCACTTAAATTTGGTGGAGCACCTACTGTGATTTCACACGTTAAAATTTTTATTTGTTTTTACTTAAACCACTGTTCCTATTTATGCGATAAATTACCTTTAGTGAAAACTTTATCAAAAAAATAGCATAAAACCATCTATGGTGGGCAACGGATGGTGTGCAGCCAACTAGTAGTGTCATTGGATGAGGGGTTTTTCCCTCTTGCAGTACAAGTACGGCTCTCGATCATCCTCTTAATTCCATCTTTACTTATTTTCAGAAGGTTAAGTCAACCTTCTATTCCCTATTTATCTAGGTCTATTCCAAACCCATCATTCTCCCAGAGTCATCCTAACTTTATTACAATCCCCTTATATTTAAGAAGATCAATTTTCTCTATTGGCTTTCGCCATGGCCTCATGAGTGATTAAATTCACTTTTAGAACATACCAACTTTGTGAACAAATTACCATGTTAATGTTATTGACAACACATTAAACTTGATTTGAGCCCTCCCACTTGGCTTCCAACACATGGATTGTGGTATTCTTCTATACCAAAATTATCAATCCTCATTATGAGGTTAATCTATTGCCACTATCCTTAGCTTATTCAATGATTACCGACTCTCTTCAACTTGATGCCAAGCTTCATCTATGATTATCTCCAGCAAGACTTTGAGTTTCCACAAGCTCTCTCTTGCTCTCACCCCTTTTTCTGTCATTGGACATTGTCTTGAACTGAGTTTCCAATAGTAAAGTAGTCCATTGCTGCACTTTACATATTTTGAGGTAGATTTGTGTTATAATTTGACTTGTAACACAATTGTTCTCTACAATGATATCCTTTCTTTGGTGATCACTCCTCCTTTCAAGCCTAACCCGTATGAACCCATTTACCAACAAGAACTATCTACTTAGAGAACACATTTGTAGTATTTAGGTAGCTCGATGTGGTTGGAACTTTGACTCTAATACCACTTGTTACCGGATGGAGATTCTTCTCTCCTAGAGTGCCTATGTAATGCTTGACCATCTCTTGAATTCTATCTTTACTCATATTTTGGATGGTAAACCAACCTTCTCTACCTTGTATACTTAGGTTTATTCCAAGCTGTAGACACTCCATTTCTGTCCTATGTATCTATTAAATAAATAAATATAGTCATGCAATGTATATTGGAGTGGAAATAATTTTCATATACAATTTGATAGAATTAGAGTCCATTAGTATAACATAAAAAAGAGTCGAAACTCATTAATATTTTGTGTGCATAATACAATGAGAAAAAGTCTTGACTTAGTTGGCCAAGCCTATGGCTACATACGCATATGAATAGTGATGAGCATTGTTCATCGTCTTCTCCTCTAGATTCGCAAGATAGCCAAATTAGGAAAGAAATATATTAACATAGAAATCAATTATAGGTCTATGATATAAGCTAAATAAGTCCAAATTTGTTTCTAGTTGATTAGGAAAATACTTCAAAATCAAACACAAAGTTAGGAAAAAATATAAACAAAGCAAATAAATCTTGATCTTTAAGAACAAAGTTAGGACAATTCTTGCTCAATAGATACTAACAAAAGACATGTCTAAGACAAGTAAATCACGCAGAACACGTCTATAGCATTTCATTGGCTCAATTGATTCAAATTCGTGCTTTATTTTAGACTCAAAGATTTAATAACCTTTAATAACCGTTGATTTAATTTTCCTAAATCTAAGGTTTCCTTCCTTGCAATTGAGGTTATAAAGCTATAAATAGGACATTGGAGGATAGTTTAGAGCAGGCCTATCCATCGAACAATACCCAATTCGACTAAATTTCTCACTCTCTCTCTAACCTATGACCTATTGTAAACACCCCATTTTTTATCCTAATAATTAATAATGTTCAATTTTTAATTTTTTAATTTTTTACAAATTTTCTTCTAATTTAGCAAAAATAGGAAAAATATTCAAAAAAATAAATAAATAGGGAAAATATATCAATTTTGGAAAATAATTGTAGAAATAATAAGAAAAGGAGTTAAATAATTTTTACAAATTTTTGGAAATTCAAAATAATATAAAAATAATAAAAATTGCATTGCATATATACAACTTGCGTAAATAAATAAAAAAAAAGAGTAAGTGGGCTAGCCTAGCTAGTTCGAGCCATGGCCTTATGTGCGCGGGGAAGGGGTCAGGTCAGCGGTTTGAAACGTGGGGGAAGCAAATTCCACGTTTTGCCTGTTTTTCTTTTTGCCTAGGACACGTGTCAGCTCGTGATTGGACGGAGGAAGCGTACGTGCCGGGTGCGTGATTGTCTTCAACCTCCGTTTGAGATCATCGCCGACTACGGAAAAATTCGAATTCGACTGTTTTGATTCGATTTTTTTTACACAAATCCACTAAATCTTTAACTAAAACAAGATAAACATCATCCAAATGGAATTAAATCACAACAAAGTCTAAGATTTACATGAATCAAAGGAAAATCGGAGGAGGGTTTCAACCGTAAATCTGATTCATCCCAATTAGAGGAAATCCAAGCTTATCCAGTTGATTTATTGTGCCTATAAATTGAGCACGATGGGAAGGAACTAGATCACAGATCAAAAGTGAGAAAAGGAGAGAAAATAAGAGAGATTGAAGCTTCGCTAGAGTTCTTCAAGCTGCGATCGCCGACCAAGCTTCGAACCACCACTTGGAAGCATTTTTGGAGAAATCCACCACTACCATTGGATTCCCCACCCTTGAAAAGCTAGGAAGCAACCTCTCAACCTTCTTGAAAGTCATCGAAACGCCACATTGAGGACCTCTAACCGCTGTGATCGGTCTGATCGACTAGACTTGACCAATCCGACTCGGTTTGACCCGACCCAAGCATCGTACCCAGATCTAGGTAAGTTGGATTTTCCGTTTATTTATTTATTGTATTTACTTATTTATTTATTTATTTATAATTCAAAAAAAATAAAAAAAGAAGAAAAAAAATGAAAAAATAATATTAGGAAAAATAGTAAAATCTAGATTAGTTTATTTTTATGTTTACTTTAGAATAGAAAATAAAAAAATAATTAAAAATAAAATAAAAAATAATTTTTATCACTTAGAAAAATCCTTTTCTTAAATAAATCCAAAATTGGGTTTTCCTTAAATTAATTAAATTTTTTTCTCAAAAAATAAAGTAATAAATCTTAGGTTTAGATTTTTTCAAAAAATTACTAAAATAATAAAAAACGTAAATCTGAGGTAATTTCATAATTAAAATTAACAAACCCACTAAAGTTTTTTATGAAAAGCGAACTATAGCTTATTTGATCTTGAATAGCAAGTACATAAGCACCCATTTGGGGCAACTCTAAAATGAATAAAAAATCATTTTCCATATTAGAATAAGTTATTTCTAATCAATGAGCAGAAACACAACAAAAAGAATAAATAAATAACACTAAAAGACATTAGGATAAGGTTTAGATTTTAGGAGAATAAGGTGGTAACTTTAAGGTTTTAATAGGTTAGCCCTCGAGTCTAGAAACTCTGGTTTTCCCTTTCCTCTTTCACAAAAATGAAAAGAGGAAATCTCGTTGACTAGTTGTTCAAATTAGGATTGATATGCTCAATTAGTCCCAATTCAATAATCTTTCCCAACTTCAGTTGAGTGGCAACTCCAAAATAAGACAAAATTCCTAGTTCAAGTCGAGGATTTATGTTAGATGAGCATAGGGTCTAGTATAAATTGGATTAGGAATGAAAATGTAAAAAATAAAAAATTAGACTCGACACCTATACACTCATACTCTCTCTCTCTTTGATTTCTCTCAAATAAGAGAAACTTGAAACAACCCAAAGCCACTAAATACTTCCTCATCACTAGAGGACTAAAACCTAGTAACCGATTAGTTGTCATCAACCATAATTTGCTTTAATTTGATTAAAGATCAAACTTAAGGTTCATACTCTTTTTAGTCTTGGTTTGATTTAAATTAGACTAGTTAGAGGGTTTTGATCTAGAAATTGGTTGAGGGTTTTTGTTGTTCACAACATCAGGAGGTGTTCTAATCGTCCACCAATCGCCGCCATTGATTGGAGCACCCCAAATTGCCGTTGTTCGAACCATTGTCATCTGAACCGCTCGTGAGGTAAGTCTCCTAATCTTGATTTTATTATTATTATTATTATTACTTGTCAAGCCTAATTTTTTCCTCTTTTTTCTAATCTAATCTGCACTAAACCTTGTTGGTCCCAAAAAGTTACTAGGAGGGGGAGTGAATTGGTTAAAAAAATTACTTTCTTAAAACAAATAACGTCCCCAATTAGTTACTTGTAGATTATAGCTTTGAATTATCTTTGTAATTACAATAAATATTTAAATGCACAAAAATAAAAGAGTAGAGTCAGAATAATTTGTGCAATGATTTATAGAGGTTTTGCCTCAAGCATATGTCCTCTCTTCTAACTCTAAGCCAGGGTCTTGGTATTCCACGTCAGTATGTTCCACTATATCAAATAACAAAATAAGATTTACAAATAGTGATCACAATTCACTCTGTCAAACTTCAAGCTATCACTTGGTTATCTCTAAACTTAAAGCCTATTTGTAGTCTAACTCTCACAACAATTATCAAAATAATGAGGAATGAAGAAAAATAGAATCCTCACTAAGTTCGGTACAAAAATTAAAATGTAATAGAATATTTTTTTACAAAGAATTGTAACTTTTTTTCCCCTCTTTTGTTCTTATATGATAATGATATTTTTCTTTTGATCACACAACGACTATAAAAGGATAAGTTGGACATTGAATCTATTCTAGATATTTTGCTGAAGGTCATAACTCATCTTCAAATTCAAAAACTTGTTCCATGTTGTTACTAAAGTGCCTAGATAATTTCAATAGTTGACTTTATATCCTTTAAAAATAGAAATATATTTTTGTTGTTATCCTTTTTGAATAATTTCTACTCTTCAAGCACAATTTTAAAATTTGAAAAATATAAATCTTCATTAAGCATACTCTACTCAATTAGGCTAGGACCAACTATACTTTTAATCTCTAAACTTATTATAATTTTAAATTGCTGAGATATATTAATCAACAATATGGAATATTTTGAATGTATTACCTAAATATACTCAACTTTGGAGTTGAGCCTTCAAGTTGATTAAATCTTCAAATATAAACTCATCCTATAACATGTTGTTTGTTTTTGTAGTTATATTAGTATAGCAGGTCTACTATCTGAGTTAGTCTTTGAGTTACTTTCTAACTAAAAACTTGAGAGTCATACAACAAGTTTACTTTTTGAGTTACCTTTTGATTAAAAACTTGAAAGTAAAACTTTTATTTTGAGAGATTAAATTGAATTACATGTGTATTAATTATCTGTACACTTAATAACATAGTTAGTAATCTCTTAGTTTTTTGTTATAATCAAAACTATTATCAAAAGAACTTAATATTCTTCTCTTTTTTGATGATAATAAAATCATTTACAAACAAAAATATTTAAAACTTTTCAGATTTTCTTTCCACACATTCCTTTTCTACACATATTATGTTTTTAGATTTCTTTTTCATAGATAACATGGTTTCAGATTCCTTTTTTAATCATGCACACATTTTTGTTACATATTTCTCTCCCTTTTTGTTATCGACAGAAAAATAAGAAAATAAATATAACAAATGAAAATTTGTATCAGTAGAATATAAAGCAGATTCTTCATGAAGGTAGATGTAGCAGTAAAATAGATAACATAATAGTTTGAATAGTGCAAATATCAACTAATTTTTCTTTGTTTTCTTAACAAACGTTTTAGCACATTTGATTTGCAGATTTGGTTAATAACATATGATTTGCAGATTTGGTGTTGATTCATTTGGATTTTTTTGAGAGAAGGTTTGGGCTTCAGGTAATGGTGGTTAAGCATTTAAGATAGTGGGAGAAGTTGGTGCAGAGTTGTGATCTTATTCTACATTGACTTGTGAAGTAGTAGGACACTATTTAGAAGAGGATGATTTGACTAGTTTAGGGGATAATCTAATGGATGAAGGATAAATAGTAGGATGTTTTGAATTAGGTTTTTCAAAACCTTTTAGTATATCTAGTATCAATTTTTAAAGATCTTTATTCATTTCAGCAAACCTTTTTTTCCACCAAATTAATAAGGTCAGCATGGAGGTTTGATCTTCAAGATTCTCTAGGTGGTTTACTAGGAATACCTTCTGAGTCACTTTCTAACTCATCACCTTTAGAAACCTCCTTTCCTTCATTGATTTCAATTTCTCTCCAGTTTTAACATCATATTTTTTCTTTTTCTTCTTCTCCTTCATAACTTCCTTTCTTGCTTTCTTATAGGGTATATTTATCTCCTTTTTAGATTATTCAAAAGTCTCTAAACCACTTTTTGAGTTCAATGAAAACTCCCCCTCAAAAATTGCCTTCACCTTCTTCCAATCAAACTTAATCTTATTAAATTCTGGATGTCTCTACCATGCTCCATCTTTTGAAAACCAAACTTTTTCTTTTGCCAAAATGTTCATATGTTTTAAATTTATTTCACCAACCTTTTTAGTTTGATTGGTAACTTAGTCATCTTAGGTAAACTAAGTTTCTTGAAATTGAACATTTTTATAAAAAAATTGTCGTACGATCTATATCCTCTTATCCTCCACATGTTCTTCAATATTCTACTTTGCAATTCAATTTTCAACTTCTTTTTAATTGCTAAGATCAGTATTGCCTCATCTTTAGAAATTGTTCTTTTACTTACATTCTTTAGCAGTATGCAATTTGTAACAACTTTATGCTAAAGTCTCACTAGCAATTCAAATTCTGTAGAAAATATATCTTTTTTTACAAAATTTCCAACTCCATCCTTGATTTCCTTAAAAATCTCATTTTTAGTATGATTAATCAACTTTTCATTATCCTTTTCATCTTTCATATCAAAACATTCAATGGGATTTTTCTTAGTAATCTTCATAGATTTTCCTAAGAGCCTAGATTTTTAAACTAAATCTTCTAACATTTCCAGATTATTATAAAACTCTCTACATAAATCTCCATCTACACCATCAGTCTAATTACATAGATTTTTATATTCAATTCCATCTAAATGATCCTAGTAAAATCCATTATCTGTAAAAATTTGAAATCCACAAAAGAACATTTCAGTACCTTGTTTGAAGTTCTTTTCTTTTTCTTTGGCTAAGAGTTGTTGGATGTTAAATTGAAAGAGAATTTTCTCTTCTTTGTTCTTTTGTTCTTTTCTAGTTCTGGTTCTCTCTTTTCAGATTCTTTAGAGTCAATTTGAGTGTTAGAGTTTGGTTTTGTGTTGTCATTGCTAGAACCATTTCCAATGGACTCAGTTTCACTAGCTATTTCTTCACTATCACTTTCCTCTTTATTAGACATCTCCTTAACAAGGTTGTGCAATTTTTTCGACCTTATTTCTCTCCTTGTCTATTCACTCTCATCTAAAGATACCATGCTCATAATTAGTGGATTAATCCATAATGGTGGTGGTTTCTTTCTTTTTCTTGGACTTGACATCCTTAGATGCTATTCTAGAGGATTTTCTTAGAGCCATTTTAGGATTTGGAATTTTGAAATTAAATAGTGCTTGAGGTTCTTTTTCAAAGTTTAATTGTGATGAAGTCTAGAGTTTGATTAGTTTGAAGTTATAGTTTGTGAGAGAGAGAACAATGACTCTTTGAATCAGTTTTTGGTTTGAAAGAATTGGGAAGAGTGCTTCAACAACTATGTAAATATGTTATTTTACTAATTTTCCAGAAACAACATATATATATTTTACCGTTATTCCATTGTATAGAAAATATAAAATAAAATAAATAAATTAAAAAGAATTGCACATACCAATTTCATTTCTCAAAAATTCAAATATGCTTTTATCTAAAGGTTTTGTAAAAAATCTAAATATTGATTTTAAGTAGAAATGAATTCAATATTAATATTTTCATTTGCAACATGATCCCTAATAAAATAATGTTTAATTTCTATATGTTTTGATCTTAAATGATACATAGGACTTTTTTTGTCAAATTTATAGCATTAGTATTATAGCATTTATAGGAATATTTTTGTAAATTAATCCATAATCTTGTAATTGCTATTTTGTCCAAAGAATTAGTGCACATTAATTTCTAATTGAGACATATTCAACTTCTGCTGTTGATAGAGCAACTAAATTCTATTTCTTTGAAGAGTAAGAAATCAATTTATCTAATAATAATTGACAAGTACAAGAAGTACTTTTCCTATCTACTTTGCATCATGCATAATTAGCATCTAAGTATCTAATTAATTCAAAACTTTGATTTTTGGGATATTAGATTCTTAATTTTGTAGTGTATGCAATGTACTTGAAAATTCTTTTAACAGTTTTTAAATGTGTTTTAGTTAGATTACTTTGAAGTCTTGCATAAATACAAAAAAAAGAAAAGAATATTTGGTTTGGATGCAATCAAATATATAAGCAAACTAATTAAATTTCTATATATTTTTTCATTGATTTTCTTACCTTGAGAGTCAAGATTTAACCTAGTAGATGAACTCATTGGAGTAGCTACTTCCTTTGAATTTTGATATCTAAACTTTTCTAATATCTGCTTAGTATACTTTTCTTGATGAACAATAATTCCTTCTTTTGTTTGCTTAATTTGTAGTCCTAAAAAGAAGTTCAATCCACTCATCATTGACATTTCAAATTCCACCTGCATAAGCTTTACAAACTCTTGATAATATTTTTCACTAGTTAATCCAAATATTATGTCATCTATATAAATTTGTACAACTAACATATCATTGTCATTTTGTTTCAAGAATAAAGTTGTATCAATTATACCTCTTTGATAACTACTAGAGATCAGATACTTATTGTGTCTCTTATACCAAGCTTTTGGTCTTGTTTTAGTCCATTCAAAGCTTTTCTTAACTTAAAAACATACTCAGACTTAAAAGGATCCTCAAATCTAGGGGGTTGTTCAACATACACTTTTTCTTTGATATAACTATTCAAGAAAGCACTTTTTACATCCATTTGGAGAAACTTAAAATCTTTTAAATAAGTATAAGCAAGCAAAAGTCGTATAGCTTCAAGTCTAGCAACAGAAGCTTATGTTTCATCATAGTCTAGACCTTTCTCTTATGAATATCCTTTAGCTACAAGCTTAACTTTATTTCTAACAATCTTTCCATTTTCATCTAGTTTATTTTTAAAAACCCATTTAGTGCCTATTATCGATTTATTTTGTTGTCTAAGTACTAGATTTCAAATATTATTTCTTTGGAATTGGCTTAATTCTTCCTACATTGCATTGATCCAATTACTATCCTTTAATGCTTCATCAATGTTATTTGGCTCAAATTTAGATAACAGAGTAAAATGATTTTCGAGTTCTTGCAACTTAGATCTAGTTTTTATTTTTAAATCTACATTACCAATAATTAAATTAGGAGGATGAGATGATTTATTCTTTCGGGTTTATAAAATTTCAAGATTACTTTTTGGATTATCTTCTGAACTACCTTCTCTTACCTTTTGAATTACCTTCTTCTTTAGATTTTAAGTTATTAGATTTAAAGATTTCATTAAATGGTTCTTCCTTTTTTATCTATATTAGATTTATTACTCTTATCTTCCTTTACCAGTACAAATACTTCATCATCATTAGAATAATCTTGTACTTCGTCAATGATCTATTGTAAATATATATAAAATTTTAAAAGCAAGTTCTACCAGTAAGTGCATTGGGTCAAATAAAGTAATATAGTAATGAGTTGAGTGTTGAATCCATGAGGATTAATTAAGTACTAAACCGATATCAAATTCTATTATTATTTAGGTAATCAAATTGAGAGAATTAACTAATCAAATACTAATTGATCTAATCAACCTAGATTTTCACTAAGAATAGGAGAGAATTGTTATGAGAATATATCAATTGAAAGTAGGAAAATTGAATCCACCCTAGTTTCACTAATCAGATTTCGATTATATTATAATGATTCTTAGCTATGTGGATATTCATATGAAACTGCGAATGTGTTTAATTTTTTTCTAAGTTTTTAAAACTTAAAACCAAAAAGTCAATTTATTAGCTTCCGCTAAACAAATTAATAAAGTATTCTATTATTCAATTACAAATCTCCCAATTATATACTTGACTAATATTCTATCATAATTTCTCCTAATTCCTTAATGAGAAATTAACTAAGAATACTGCATTAAGCCTTAAAACAATTCAAATCAAATTAAAATAATCCCACTTCCGCAATTCTTATTAACCTAAATTAAGAAATCTTATTGAACCCTAATTTCCCTTCCGAGTCATTAAAATTCTTATAATCTTGATTCAAATAAGAAATCAGAATTTACAGTATAGGATTTACAATATGAATCTTCTACATATCTAACAATCTTATGATATAACTACAATCATCATCTTATTTATTTTAGGGTTTCATCATCTTCCCATAAACAAACTTAGAACATCATGGAATTGAAAAGACAAATATAAATCAAAGAAGTTACTGTAATGGAATTCATAATTGGTAACAAACTCAGTCTATGAATTGAATAGGAAATTGCTATTTCAAAGATCACCAATTCAATAGAACAAGAATCAGTCGCAATACAATAACCCTGTAAATCCTCAATGAAGAAGTCTTTCCTTGATGGTTCTAGTGAATTCAATCGACAAAAATGGCAGCAAACCAACAAGTTCTCTCTCTCCACCCTCTCTAAGATTCAAAAGTAACCAAAAAATAAAGATAAGATGACTCGTCAATTTGATAGAGCCATTTTATACTCAATCTTTATAGTATGAATTGTGTTAATTTATTATTGATTTTATAGAAATCATAAGGAAATGGTACTTAATTTTATTATGGTGATAAATCAGGTTAAATGGAGTCAAGAGTGCTAATTCAAGTAAATTAGAGAAGTCATCTACAATTTGGATCAAAGGCAAGGATTTATACCGCCGGAGGAAAGTACATGGGCGTGTAGTTGAAGTACACGGCCGTGTACTTAGTTTTGAAGCCACAAGAAAATACACGGTTGAAGTACACGACCGTGTATCTGTCTTGAAGAATCTACGGGAAAATACACAGTTGAAGTACACGGCCGTGTATCTGTCTAGAAGGAGGCACGGTTTGTAATACGACCGTGGTGCAAGCCGTGGTATACATTGCACAAGAAGGTGGAAATGTGGACTATCAACAGAGAGAGACACAGCTCGTGATCTGGCCGTGGTGGAAACCATGGTTGAAGACGTGGTTGAAGTCGTGGTGGAAGTTGAAATGGAAGACGTGCCATATACTAAACAAGGAGGAGAAATTGTTGAAGAATCACTAGAGGAAGGCACGTCTTGACATCTGGCCGTGGTGGAAGACGTGGCACACACTGGACACGGAAGATGATATGTGAATTATACATAGAGGAAGGCACGGCTTTACCTACGGCCGTGTTGTAGGGCGTGCCGGGCGGACGATTATTCACCTCTCGAGATTTACATAAAAAAGGAAAGATATTTTTGTATCTTGCTAGCAAAAGATCATCTGCCATTACTTTAACAATATAAATAGAACTAACCCTAGAAGAGTTTGATCATCTTGGAGATCTTGGAGACAAGAAGGAAGGAAGGAGGCAGAGCAAGGAAACCGGGAACAGAGGCTTATCATGTTTTTACTTTTAATTTTCGTTTTGATGATGAACATGTGTAGCTAAGCAGATTTTCTAGCCAAGGGGTCATTGAAGTTTAATTCTCCACGAATTGTGAGATCTAATTGATTTATCTTTAATCTATTCTTTGTTTTTGGATATTCATATATTTTCTGGAAGTTTTGTCAATATTATCTTTGTTGATTGGTATGAATTAGAGCTCTTCTACTCAATTAGCAAGTTAATATATTGTCAACTAGCACGTCAAATCCGTAATTGTTTGATAGTTCTAGTCTCGGTGACACAATAACATGTTTGATTATAAAATAGATGATCGAATTCATGTTATGGAGATGTATGATCTTGTTTAAATTGGTTATCTTATAATCTACTGGCATGAATTGGTGGTCTCTCTTGTTTTTAATGCTATTGAAAGATTAAATCCTAAGAGCTTGTTTAGGGTTGTCTAATCAATAAGAGAAATAATCAAAGAGCTTGTTTTGATTATCAAGGAAGTAAGGAGAGATAGGTTATTAGAGCTTGTTAATAACAATAACCAGTTTATCTAGAAATGAGAATAGAAAACATTTGCATCGATGATCAATTCCTCGAATTAAACTATCTTGATTCCTATGGCTAGGCTTTTATCAATATTCGATTTTATTATATTGTTTCAATATTATTTGATTCACAAACAAAACCCCCCATTTTTCTTTTCCTCTTTATTCTCTTTGAATAGAAATATATTTAACCAATCCTTGTGGATACGATCCTACTCACTACTATACGCAAATCAAATCATTGTCTAGGAGTAGGTTTTTATTTTTGTTGGATTCGACACCCATCAAATTTTGGCGCCGTTGCCGGGGATTGGTGTCAAATTTATTTCTATTCTTGTATGACTCCTTCTTCTCATACAGGTGCACTCACTTATAATCCAGAGATTGAGAAGACTTTTAAGAGGTTGCGAAGAGAAGCTATATCACCCTCTGGACTGAACTTAGCATCGGATTTGTCTGATTCATCCATTGATTCTGAAAAAGAAGACGATATGGCAAATCCCGAGAGAACATTAAGAGAATTGGCTGCACCGGATGTGAATCAACAACCCCTTTGTATTCACTATCTCGAACTAGCTGTTGAATTCGAGTTGAAATTTGGGTTGATACATCTGCTACCCACCTTTCATGGTCTTGAGAATGAAGTTCCTCATAAACATTTGAAAGAGTTTCAGATAGTGTGTTCTAGTATGAGGCCGCAAGGAATAACCGACGATCAAATCAAGTTACGTGCTTTTCCATTCTCTTTAAGTACTAAAGCTAAAGATTGGTTGTTTTATTTGCCTCCAGGTTCTATAACCACTTGGACAGATATGGTGAGGCTCTTCTTGGACAAATTTTTCCCCGCGTCTAGAGCTGCTGGTATAAGAAGAGAAATTTGTAGTATCAAACAGAGGGACACCGAGACTCTTCATGAGTATTGGGAGAGGTTCAAGCAACTTTGTGCAAGCTATCCACAACATGGGATATCTAAACAACTTCTCATCCAATACTTCTATGAAGGCCTGCTTCTGATGGAAAGGAAGATGATGGATGCTGCAAGTGGAGGCGCCATAGTAAACAAAACCCCTGGTCAAGCTAGGGAATTGATCTCCATTATGGCTACTCATTCGCAACAATTTGGGTATAGGCATGATACATCTTTAAGGAAGGTAAATGAGGTAAGTGTTTCTAACCTTGAACATCAAATTTCTAACCTAACCTCCCTTGTGCAACAGATAGCCCTCAGAAATACACAGCAGGTGAAGGCTTGTGGAATTTGTGCTGCCCCTAATCATCCTACTGACATGTGCCCCACATTGCAAGATGACAATCATGAGCATGTCAATGCGGTAGGAGGATTCCCAGGACAGCCGCAAAGGAAATATGATCCCTACTCGAATACTTACAACCCTGGATGGAGGGATAATCCTAACTTCAGATATGGCAATAACCCACAAAATTTCCAACAATTCCAGCCTAAGCCATTAAACCAAATACCCCAAGCTCCTTCCACTTCAGGTATGTCTCTTGAGGAAATTGTTAAATCTCTTGCTGTTAATACAAAACAATTTCAGGAGGAAACAAAGCAGAGCATTCAAAACTTGGAAAATTAGGTAAGCCAACTTGCTTCTGCTGTAAACAGGTTAGAAACTCAAGGTAAGTTACCTTCTCAAACTATTACAAATCCGAAGCAAAGCGTTAATGCAATTACCTTGAGAAGTGGAACAGAATTGTAGGGATCAAATAAGAAAACACACCCATCTAATCTTGAGGAAGAGACTAAGAAAGAAATTTCAACTCCGAGCCAGTAGGACAACCAGATTAGAGGGTCTCTAGTTGAGCCATCAAAGGTCATGTTGACACCACCTCCTTTCCCTTCCAGATTAGCGAAATCCAAGAATGAAGCGGAAGAAAAGGAGATTCTGGAAACTTTTCACAAAGTTGAGGTAAATATTCCTTTGCTTGATGCAATTAAGCAAATACCTCGCTATGCTAAATTTCTCAAAGAATTGTGCACTAACAAAAGGAAGCTGAAAGGTAATGAAAAGATTAGTGTGAGTGAGAATGTTTCAGCTATTATTCAGAAGAAACTTCCTCCTAAATGTAAGGACCTAGGTATGTTTACTATTCCTTGCAAAATAGGTAATCTTGGAATCACTAAAGCCATGTGTGATCTAGGAGCTTCGATCAATGTCATGCCTTTGTCTGTTTATCAACGTTTGAATGTTGGTCCCTTAAAGGAAACAGGTGTTATTGTTCAACTTGCTGACAGGTCCAATGTTTATCCTGAGGGAGTTCTAGAGGATGTTTTAGTTCAAGTTAATGGGTTGGTTTTTCCTGCTGATTTTTATGTGCTTGACATGGAAGATAATGATTCTCATAATTCATCACTGATATTATTAGGGCGACCATTCCTTAAGACATCCAAGACGAAAATTGATGTAAATGATGGTACCCTCACTATGGAATTTGATGGTGAAATGATTAAATTTAACATTTATGATGCCATGAAACATCCTAGCAATATCTCTCCTGTCTTTGTTGCGGATGTTATTGACCTATCACCACAGGCACCAAAGCTAGAATCAAAACCCTTACTCGAACACCTTGCCAGGAATGTCTAGCCAAAGATGTTAAAGAAAGGCGCTTCATGAGAGGCAACCCATGTCAAAAAAAAAAAAAATCAATTTTAGTTTTGTTTTGATTCTTTCTTTTGGATCAGCTGCAACAAGGATACATATCATCGGATGACACTCTCTAGTGCTTAAGGGGAGAACTCCAATACCAGGGAAGTAGTAGTATTCCCTTTCTCTTACCCTCTAATGTTCCTTGTGTTGTTAATTCCTCTTTAGTTGTGCTGAATTAGGAACAGTGAGGACACTGTTCAAGCTAAGTGTGGGGGAGAGGATAATAAAATATAGAGAATAGAGAACTGACTTATACTCTGAATGTTTGTCCTTAAGCAACCAAAATTTTTCAAAATTATCATGAAATCTGAAGATTGTACTAAATGTTGTAATAAGCATCTACAAAATGTGAAATTGACTTGTTTAAATACTTTACTCACCTACTGCTGTGATTAGAATACTTGGTTAAAATTAAGTAGTGAAATCTTTAAGAAACAAATTTACCTTGTATTTAGCTTTAGAATTGGAAGTCTAAGAGTAAGTCGAGTCCCTAAGTGAAAAATAAACAAGTTTACTTCTAGGTTATATTAGCAACTGTATACTCTTTGAAGTTATTGTGCAAAAAAAAAAAAAAAAAAAATCAAGCATAGCCATTACTCCAATAATTCAAGTAATTGAGTTAAGAGTATTCAAACTTGAATGTTAGAGTGAGGAAGAGTCCGTAGGGGTATCTCAAAACCCGGTCACTTGAGTGATGAGCTCGGGATGTGCCGACTCAATGAACTCACTATAACGATAAGGGCGAAAAAGGCGAAAGTTCATGAAAAGAAGCGGGCAAAAACCCGTCAAAATAGATGCTTGATTAAATCAAAAGAACAATGAATGTAAACATTCATTGAATGAAACAAGACTTATAATAAAAAGGGAGAAAATCTATGGAAAGAGTTGATACTATATGCTTTTACTTTATGTTGCAAGGATTCTATACTTGTTAATATCCAATGAAGTTTAATTGGGTGTTTTTCCTTAGTGGATTAAGTATTTACTTTTGGAATAAAAATTCTTTTGGTAAACATGAGGATTAAAGTTTTTTTTGTTTAGATTAGCTATTAAATTTTGTCCATGGTAATTTGATCACATGAAACCAGTTTGGTTGAAGTAGTAGACATTAAAATTACAAGTCATGAATTACAAATGAATAGATGCTTGGAATGATGAAAAGAAAGTTCGTATAATCTATAACGGATTTCTCAATTGATTTGATTCAATTGCTTGAGGACAAGCAAGAATTTAAGTGTGGGGGAATTTTGATAGAGCCATTTTATACTCAATCTTTATAGTATGAATTGTGTTAATTTATTATTGATTTTATAGAAATCATAAGGAAATGGTACTTAATTTTATTATGGTGATAAATCAGGTTAAATGGAGTCAAGAGTGCTAATTTAAGTAAATTAGAGAAGTCATCTACAATTTGGATCAAAAGCAAGGATTTATACCGCCGGAGGAAAGTACATGGGCGTGTAGTTGAAGTACACGGCCGTATACTTAGTTTTGAAGCCACAGGAAAATACACGGTTGAAGTACACGACTATGTATCTGTCTTGAAGAATCTACGGGAAAATACACGGTTGAAGTACACGGCCGTGTATCTGTCTAGAAGGAGGCACGGTTTGTAATACGACCGTGGTGCAAGCCGTGGTATACACTGCACAAGAAGGTGGAAATGTGGACTATCAACAGAGAGAGACACGGCTCGTGATTTGGCCGTGGTGGAAACCGTGGTTGAAGACGTGGTTGAAGTTGAAATGGAAGACGTGCCATATACTAAACAAGGAGGAGAAATTGTTGAAGAATCACCAGAGGAAGGCACGTCTTGACATCTGGCCGTGGTGGAAGACGTGGCATACACTGGACACGGAAGATGATATGTGAATTATACACAGAGGAAGGCACGGCTTTACCCACGGCCGTGTTGTAGGGCATGCCAGGCGGACGATTATTTACCTGTCGAGATTTACATAAAAAAGGAAAGATATTTTCGTATCTTGCTAGCAAAAGATCATTTTCCATTCCTTTAACAATATAAATAGAACTAACCCTAGAAGAGTTTGATCATCTTGGAGATCTTGGAGACAAGAAGGAAGGAAGGAGGTAGAGCAAGGAAACCGGGAACAGAGGCTTATCATGTTTTTACTTTTAATTTTCGTTTTGATGATGAACATGTGTAGCTAAGCAGATTTTCTAGCCAAAGGGTCATTGAAGTTTAATTCTCCACGAATTGTGAGATCTAATTGATTTATCTTTAATCTATTCTTTGTTTTTGGATATTCATATATTTTCTAGAAGTTTTATCAATATTATCTTTGTTGATTGGTATGAATTAGAGCTCTTCTACTCAATTAGCAAGTTAATATATTGTCAACTAGCACGTCAAATCTGTAATTGTTTGATAGTTCTAGTCTCGGTGACACAATAACTTGTTTGATTATAAAATAGATGATTGAATTCATGTTATGGAGATGTATGATCTTGTTTAAATAGGTTATCTTATAATCTATTGGCATGAATTGGTGGTCTCTCTTGTTTTTAATGCTATTGATAGATTAAATCCTAAGAGCTTGTTTAGGGTTGTCTAATCAATAAGAGAAATAATCAAAGAGCTTATTTTGATTATCGAGGAAGTAAGGAGAGATAGGTTATTAGAGCTTGTTAATAACCATAACCAGTTTATCTAGAAATGAGAATAGAAAACATTTGCATCGATGATCAATTCCTCGAATTAAACTATCTTGATTCCTTTGGCTAGGCTTTTATCAATATTCGATTTTATTATATTGTTTCAATATTATTTTGATTCACAAACAAAACCCCCCATTTTTCTTTTCCTCTTTATTCTCTTTGAATAGAAATATATTTAACCAATCCCTGTGGATACGACCCTACTCACTACTATACGCAAATCAAATCATTATCTAGGAGTAGGTTTTTATTTTTGTTGGATTCGACACCCATCACAATCCCTCACATCTGGAATATTTATCAAAACCGAAGGAATGTTTTTCAGTTGGTTCTTAAAACCAGTGTTAAAGTCGGCAGCTTAGGCCAACAACTTTTACTCTTAAGGTTGGCAGCTTTTCTTCTCAAGGTTAGTGATGAAGGTCGGCCTAAATTATGTTGTTGAAGGCCGGTCTTCAAAGCTGGTGGTGTAAAGTGATGAGTGGCTTGCCTCCTTTGTTCAACATTCCTTCAAGTGCTTAAAACTCCTCTAAATTACTCATGTTTGCACTCTAAGCTCTTAAAGACTTGAAATAGCACACTAAACATAATTAAGTACCATTTCCTTAGAATTTCCATAGTATTAATAAGAATTCAACATGATTTGCATAATAAAAATGAGTAGAATATGCCCTTATTAACTTCCCTATACTTGAAATTTTGCTTGTCCTTAAGTAAAATACATAAAATCAATGAAGCAATCTATCATTGAGAATACAAAATTTTCTCTTAACAAAATACTTGAAATTCTGGTGTCTACGATTCTAACGATATTGGGATATGTAACTAAAGTACTATGGTTGAAATTTTGTGGCTAATCTAAACAAAACAAACTTACTCCTAGTATTTAACATAAAAATTCTAATTCAAAAGTAAATACTCAGTCCTATAAGGAAAAAACACTCATTTAAACTTTCATAGTTATTAACAAATATATAATCCCTTAAATCACTTCTCTATAAATGGTCACATTAGTGAAAGCATATGGTATCCACTCTTTCCCTAGAATTTTTCCTTTTTATTACAAGTCTTATTTCACTTTTTTGTATTCAATTTTTTTTTCAAGTTCAAGTATTGAACTTTTTCCTTTCCGCCTTTTGCTTTATGATGAGTTCGTTGAGTCGGCACATCTCGGGCTTATCACCCAAGTGACCAGGTTTTAAAGGAACTCATACAGACTCTTCCTCATACTAACATTCAAGATTGGATACTCTTAACTTAGTTGCTTGAGTCATTAACGTAAAGGCTATGCTTGCTTTTTACTCTTTTTGCTTTTGAATACTAATGTGAATAAAGATTCTTTTTATGAAGGATCACTAAGTAAAAAGTTTCTTCTACCTCTTTCACTAGATGTTAAAAATATTTTCAAAGAAACTTAAGAGAGGATATATAAGCTAAATTTTCTAAGAAGTAGACCTGCTTGCTTTTCTACTTAAGGACTTAACTTACTCTCAAATTTTAAAATTAAAATCTAAACATAAGATAAATTTATTCCTTAAAGATTTCACTATGTAATTTCAACCAAGTAATCTAATAAAAAAAGTAGGTGAGTAAGACACCAATTCAAGTCAAATTAACTCTCTCTCTCTTTTTTTTTTTTTTATGTACAATCTCCAGATTGGTTGAAAAAAAATTTTGGCCTAAAAGTTGCCAGATGACTCTTAAGGACAAATATGAGTTCAAAGTGAGGATAATAAGGGCTAAGATGTCTTCAATATGGACAAATATTCATTAATTCATACATCAGTAATTCATACTCAACTTTTCTATGATTCCTTCCCCATACTTAAAATGAACAGTGTCCTCACTATTTCTAATTCAATATAATTGAGAGGGAATAAAAGTTGATGAAATTAAGGAAAAAAAAACTGGTACTTCCTTAGTATTTTTAAGAGATAGGAGATTGCATGAAAAAATTTCAATCTTGTTGTGAGCTGCTATGATCATCAACTTCATCTTCTGATTGCTCCTTTGGAGAAGTCTCATAGTGCAAGTCCTGAGCAATATAAGTTGTCATATTACTTACACTTGCAATAGGGAAAATCAAGGCTAGCAGCCTAAGTTAGGCGGCTTAAAATTTAAACAGTGTGGGAAAATTTGTTCAAAAACATAGGACATGAAAATTTTATGGTTGGGGTAGTTGATATCTTCTAAACAAAACAAAAATCTAACTGATGCGTGAAATCCTAAGTATATTAAATCTAGAACCCCAACGATGCTAGTTGGTTTCAATTACCTCAAGGATCGTCTTGAATAAGTGATGCGTAACTAGACCCCAGTCAAACCTGTTGATTGTAGCCTAATTTATCAATAGGTATTCCTAGTAATTTGGTTAAGAATTCTATGGAAAAGTTCTTTTGCAAAAAAAAAAAAAAAGTGGTTTTCGTTTTACTCATGAAAAATGTGTTTTTCATATATCAAAGATGTCTTTAGCCGACCCCTTTGCACGACATATATAGCACACATAACAACATGGAAAACCCTACAACATAGAAATCCTAAGTTGCCTATTCTATTGTTATCCTTGTGTTACCAAGTAGGCAACTAAATAACATGAAAAACAAACCAACAAATAAAAATAAATATTAACAAAACTAAATGTATCCTCTAATGTAGCGTCCATGCAAATATATAATGTCCTTCAATTATTTCATCCTTCCATGGTCACATAAATTAAGTTAACACATGTATGTTTTTCTTTTGTATAGCTTGATTCCTGGGCTTGCAAGTCCATGACTAGTTCTTGTAGAGCTTCATTCATCCTTTTAGCTCTAGCTCGGGTCATCGGACCTCCAATACCATGCAATGGATCATGAGATTTGGGCTCCTTCCTTTGTGATGCTAGCTGATCCTCATCACTAGCCCTGTCAAAGGCAGCATCAATTTCCCAAGAAAAAACATGTTAAGTAAAATTGAACAAAATTTGTCAGTTCATGAACCTCATCCACAAATTGAGACCTAAAATGAATCAATTGCATATAATGTAAATATAGGCAGTAAATATGACAAAAGCCTCAAATATTCACACATCAAATCAGTTTAAGCCTTAATTCCTACATAATGTGAATTTTTAACAAAATTAGGCATAAAACTAGGTATAAACCCACATGCATGTGCATGTAAGCACAATTCCAACTTAAAAAAAATCAGCAACACAACACATTCTAAATAGCTCTAAGATTGCATTCTACTAGTCACAAAAATTGTAGCCAAGACTAAAGGAGGAAAGAAATAAATGAGAACTTACAAGACTAAAGAATAGAGGGAATGGAGACTTACTTGATGTTGATTGTAGTGGAAAGATGAAGCTTGGTTCTGTGAGCGTGAGTGAGTGCGTGAGAGTTTGTAAGAGAGAGTGAAGTATGAGTGTAAGGGAGATGGGGCAAGGAAGAAGATGAAAGCAAATGAAGAAGACATGTTGAAATATGTCTAAAAGAAGACATAGTCTGGCATTGTTTACTGTATGCCGTCAGCTTACTCTATCGGCTTTGAAACTTAGAAATTTTTTTGTTAATTTAAATAAAACTAAACTAATTTACCTTTATGCTATATATAGGCTGCCTCCCATGAAACATTTAGTTTATGGTTGCTAGTTCGACTTCTCTAGTGTTTTAGAGCGGATTTGCTAGATCCACAATAGTGGTAGCTCTATCAATGTTTTCTCCTTTGTAGTAATGCTTGAGAAGATAACCATTTACTTTAAAAGTATGGTTGTTTTCTGCTTTCAACTCAACTACGCCATAAGGAAAAACATTAGCAATAACAAATGGATTAGACCATCGGGATCTCAACTTACCTAGAAATAGATTCAATCGAAGGTTGTATAATGAATTTTCTGCCCAAGCAAAAACTCTTGCCTTAAGATGTTCTTATCATGCCATCGCTTAGCCTGCTTCTTGTATATCCTAGCATTTTCATATGCTTCCTCTCTCATCTTAGCCATTTGAGCTGGAGCAACCTCTTTTCACATGCAGCTTAGAAATCAAAGTTAAGGTGCTTTATGGCCCAATATACCCTATGCTTAAGCTTTATTGGTAGGTGATATGATTTACCATAAACAATCTTGTATGGGAACACTCCTATAGGGGTTTTGAAAGCGATTCTATAAGCCCACAATGCATCATCAAGTTTTAAAGACCAATCTTTCTTAGATGCATTGATAATTTTCTCTAAAATACGCTATATTTTTCTATTGGACGCCTTTACCTGTCCACAAGTCTGTGAATGATAAGGGGTGGCAATTTTATGGGTGACTCCATATCTTGATAATAAATTTTCAAATTATCTATTTCAAAAATGCAATCCCCTATCACTAATGATAGCTCTAGGTACCCTAAATCTTGAAAATATGTTCTTTTTTCAAAAATTTGATTATAACTTGCTGCCATTAGTTTGTAGAACAATTGCTTTTACCCATTTTGAAACATAATCAACAACCCTAAGAATATATTAGTTTGAAAAAGATGAGGGGAAATGACCCATAAAGTCAATTCCTTACATATAAAAAAGCTTAATTACAAGAATGCTGTTTTGTGGTAATTCATGTCTCCTAGAAATAATGCTAGTCCTTTGGCAATGCGCACAAGACATAATGAAATTCCTGTAGTCATTAAACAATTTAGGCTAATAAAACTTGCAAGATAAAATTTTAGCTACAGTTCTTTTCACACCAAAATGACCCCTTACTTCTTTAGAATGAAAATGCTGTGTTATGCTAAGCTATTCAGTTTCAGTTACACAACGTCTAATTACTTGGTCAGCACAACATTTAAACAAATATGGTTTATCCAAAAAATAGTATTTCACATCATGTAAAGATTTCTTTTTTTTTTTTGTTGATATGACAAACCATATGGTGTGATTTTGTTGACCAAGTAATTGACTATATCAACATACTAAGGTAATCCTTGGATATCTACTACATTCAACTGTTCATTAGGGAACTTTCACAATTAGATTCTAAACGGGATAAATGATCAGCCACTACATTTTTCGTTCCCTTTTTTATCTCTAATTTCTAGGTCAAATTCTTATAGTAGTAAAATTGATAAGGGCATATTCTACTCAAATATTATTGTACAAATCATGTTAAATTCTAATTGATTTTATGTGAATTCTAAGAAAATGGTACTTAATTAGATTTACTGTGCTATTTTAGGGTTGTTAAAGCTTAGAGTGTAAACATGAGTAAATTGGTTTTTAAGATTGGATTGCAATAGCCTAACCTGCTAGTGTAAGCTGCTTGCCTTGAGGTGTAAGCTGTCGGCCTTGAAGTACAAGTCGTCGGCTTTGAAGTGTAAGTTGCTGACCTTGAAGAGAAAGCTACTGGCTTTAGTGCCAACTTTGAGAGGAAACCAAAAGTCATTCCTAGTGTGTGGATTAAAACACAGAAGGGGAAGAAAGAGAAGGGAGACTTCTTTTCTTTTAGAGAGTAAAAAGCCTAAAGAGAGAAGGAGGAAAACTGTTTTTGGTTGTACTCAAAAATTATTTTTTGGTTTTATCAATTGAGGAGAGTGGAATCATCAAGGAAGGACTTCTTCAACAAGGAATTAGAGGATTATTTTATTGTGATTGTCTATTGAATTGGTGATCTCTGAACTAATACTCTTCTATTCAATTCGTAAACTAAATTGTTCCTTTCAATTATGAATTATATTACAGTAATTTCTTTGATTATTGTTTATGTTTGCAATTCCATGATGTTCTAAGTTTAATTGTGTGAAATTGATGAAACCCTATAATGATTAAGATGATGATTATAATTCTATTATAAGATTGTTAGTTATGTGGAAGATTCATATTGTAATTCCTATACTATAAATTCTAATTTCATGTCTAAATTAGAATTTTAGAGATTTTAATAACTTGGAAAGGGTATTAGGGTTCAATAGGAATTCTTAAGTTAGGTTAAATAAGAATTGTGGAAATGGAATTATTTTAATCTAATTAGAAATTGTTTCAGAGCTTAATGCAATATTCTTGATTAGTTTCTTACTAAGGAATTAGGAGAAATTAGGATAGAATATTAGTCAACTATATAATTGGGAGATTTGTAGTTGAATATAGAATCCCTTATTAATTTGTTTAGTGGAAGTTAATAAATTAATTTTGGGGTTTTGAGTTTTGATTATCAAGGAAAGAAACAAAGATTTTCATAATTTCATATGAATATCCACATAGTTAAGAATTATTATAATATATTGATAATTTGATTAATGAAATTAGGGTAGATTTGGTTTTTCTCTTTTCAATTGATACATTTTCATAAAAATTTCCTTCATGTTCATAGTAGAAATCTAGGTTTAATAGTTTAGTTAGTATTTAGTAATTGATTCTCTCAATGTGATTACATAAATAATAATAGAATTTGATATCAATTTAGTACTTATTTAATCCTCGTGGAATCGACACTTAACTCTTCACTATATTACTTGATATGAGCTAGTGCACTTGTTGGTAGAATTCGCTCATAGAAATTTTTATATTTACAGTGGATCAAGTTTTTGGTGCTGTTGCCGGGGATTAATTAATATTATACCACCTTCGGTTCTGTTGTTAATTTAGGTGCAGTTTATAGCATATTATTATTATTATTATTATTTTCTTTCAAGTTTATTTTTTTTTATGTGTAGGTTTAGAAGTGTAGAACTTCCACCACTAAATTCTAAGATAGAATGTACTTTGTGTTAGTTGAGAGGAGATAACAGAAGAGAAAAGAAGTACAACCAGTTGAGATGGTAGACGACAACAACAATAATCTGATTTAGGGTGCTACTAGAGCACTTTGAGATTATACAGTACCCACTGTCATAGGTTCTGCAATTAGGATAGCTCCTATACAGGCTAATAATTTTGAGCTAAAATTGGCACTAATTTAGATGCTTCAGAAAAATCAGTTTGGAGGATATCCAAATGAGAGTCCTAATGAACATATTGTAACATAGTGAAGATGAATAACGTGTCAACTGATGTTATTGGATTACAACTTTTTCCTATTTCACTAAAGAATAAAGCTAGAGCTTGGTTCAATTCTCTACCACAAGAGTCGATCACCACCTAGGCCGATCTCTCATCTAAGTTTTTAAAGAGATTTTTCTCACTATTCAGGACTGCAAAATTAAGGAATGATATCACCAACTTGACTAAGTTTAATGGCAAATCATTGTATAAACCGTGGGAGAGACTCAAGGAGTGCATAAGGAAATGTCCACATCATGGATTTCTAGACAGTCTCCTAATTGAGATTTTTTTATCTTAGTTTGGATGAAACATTGAGATCTTTGGTAGATGTTACATCTGAAGGTGCATTAATGGGTAAGAGCTATGAAGAAGCCAATGCTTTGATAGAAGAAATGGCCTCCAATGCACACAATTGGCAGAATGAGAGAGGTAAATCAAGAGTAGCATTAGTTAATGACATAGACTCCATGTCTACTCAGATTGCAACTCTCACAGCTCAGGTAAGCAAACTTGTCTTGGTAAAATCTATTAATGCTAATCAAGTTACTTCTTGTGAGATATGTTTAGGGCCACTAACTACTAAGTGCTTAACTGGAAACCCCTCAGATCCATCTAATGGAGAGCAAGTGAATTATATCAACAATTTTTAACGGGGTAATCAGGGAACTTATTTGAATAATTACAATCTAAGGTGGTGTAATCATCCAAACTTTTCATGGAGGAATGATAATAATGTACTTAAACCACCTCTTAGATTCCCAAAGCAAGGACCTGCTCAAAATGCTCCACCTCAGCAAAATCAACCTAGAATGAAGAGCTTATGTTAAATTATATGCAAAAGACTGACACAATGCTACAGAATCAACAAGTTACCATTCAAAATTTGGAGAATCAAATTAGTCAAATTTCTTAACAGCCGAGTAATAGACCACCAAGATCTTTGCTTAGCAACATTGAGGAGAATCCCAAAGGTGTCAATGCCATAATGTTGAGAAGCGATAAGGAGTTAGAAGTTGTTGATAAGGAAGTTCACACCAAACAAGGAAATTTAAAGAAAGAACCAGGAAATAAAAGGATGGAGGAACCAAAGCAGAAGTCACCAATGGTGAAACCATATGTCCCTCCTGTTCGTTTTCCAGGAAGATTGAAGCAACAACAGCTAGATGTTTAATTCAGTAAGTTCCTGAAGGTCTTCAAGAAGCTGCAAATAAACATTACATTTGCAGAAGCACTCTTACAAATGCCATCATATGCTAGATTCATGAAGGACTTGCTAACCAAAAAGAGAAAGATTGATGGAAATGAGTTTGTGATGCTTGCAGGAGAGTGCTTTATGATCTTACAGAAGGACTTGTCTAATCTACCTAGGAAACAAAGAGATTAGGGGAGTTTCACTGTTCCTTGCACTATAGGAAATTTTCACTATGATAAAGTTCTAATTGATTCTGGTGCAAGTATTAATTTAATACCTCTATCTACTTTCAAGAAACTTAGACTTGGAGAGTGTAGGGAAACTCATGTTACTTTGTAACTTGTTGATAGGAGCATCAAAATACCTTAAAGGCATTATTGAGAATGTCTTTGTGAAGGTGGACAAATTCATATTCCCAATCGATTTCATTGTCCTAGAAATGGAGGAGGATAAAGATGTGCCCATGATTTTAGGTAGACCACTTCTTGTAATGGGTAAAGCATTAATTGTTGTGGAACAAGGTAAGCTAACTTTAGGAGTTATAGATGATGAGATAACTTTTAATGATTATGAAGCTAAAAGGAAATTTGATGGTTGTAAATCTTGTTATACCATTGATGTTATTGATGAGATTACCTATGAGTCTATTGAGGAAATAATAGGTGTGGACACTATAGAATCAGTTATTAGAGATTTGGATGATGAGAATGAGAGTAAAGAAGGATGCGTGGAAAAAGTGTTACAAATCAAGGCTCGGTATTATGGGTGATGCGAACTCCATCAACTTGTGCCAAAACTCAAAATCGATTTGAATTGAACAATCAACGATTGATCATGAACGAAGGGAAAACTGTGACCCATTGCTTATGGTGAAGCATGAACCTTGGTATGGTGTATATGCCACAATCAGGATGGAAGACCGATTGATAAGTAATAGTATGAACGCCACGGAACAATGGCGATAAGTTCAAGTTCTTTAAGAATAGAAGAAGAGTGTTTGTATTTCAATAATGTCAAAAAGTGTCTACAATAGAGTCTTTGATAACTATTTATAGTCTCACAAAAAAAAAAAGTATAAAAACCTTACTTGCGACTAAGGGAAAACATTATATGCTAGCAACCTAACTTTAACTAAAGTCGGCCTATATTCCTACTTAAGCCGGCACCTAAGCCGACGGCCTAAAACCAATTTCTAGCTTGTCTAAATTCTTTTCTAAGCTAGTTTAAAAGTTGGCGGCCTTGAGCATGATTCTAGCCGGCTTATCTCCTTAATGCTAGCCACTTAGGTTGGCAACTTTGATCTTCCACGCCGACAGCTTTGATTCTTTAACGCCGACAGCTTTGGTTCTCAATAACATCTTTAAGCCGTCTTCATTCTAGGACATCTTGGACTTCAATGACTTGGATTATTCTTGGTTCATTCTTAGGTTGATGTAAGTATTGCTCCTCATCTTGAATTTCTTTGATTAGCCCGTTAATTGCATCCTTAAGTCGTTTAGCTTAAATTCAGGTTATAGGTCCAATTAGTATCTCAACAGGATTCGCTATCCATTTCCTAGCTTAGTTGTCATCATTCCCCTCCTCTTGAAAAGGATTTATCCTCAAATCAGTAATATTAAAAGTAGCATTAACAGGATACTCACATGGTAAATCCAGTTTGTAGGCATTATTATTGATTCGCTCAAGAACTTGAAAAGGACCATCGCCCTTAGGAAGTAACTTAGATCGTCGTTGCATTGGGAATCGATCTTTACGCATGTGCAACCAAACCTAATCTATGGGTCCAAAGATTATTTCTTGGTGCCCTTGTTGGCTTGTTTTGCATATTGTTCTGTCCTTTACTCAATATTGAGTTTGGCCTTCTCATGAATCTGCTTAACAAATTTAGCTTTCTTTTTGCCATCTAAATTAACATGTTTAGAAACAGGTAAAGGAGTTAAGTCTAATGGAGTCAAAGGATTAAATCCATATATAATCTCAAAAGGTGAAAATTTAGTGGCAGAATGTATAGAACGATTATAAGCAAATTCAACATGTGGTAAACAATCTTCCTATGTTTTAATGTTCTTTTGAATGATAGCCTTTAGTAAAGTAGATAAAGTTCTATTAACTACTTTTGTTTGCCCATCAGTTTGTAGATGACAAGTAATAGAAAACAATAATTTAGTTCCTAACTTACACCACAAGGTTTTCCAAAAGTAACTTAAGAACTTAGCATCCCTATCAGATACAATTTTTCTAGGCATACCATGCAATCGAATAATTTCTTTAAAGAACAAATCTGCAACATGTGTAACATTATCAATTTTATGACATGGAATAAAATGTGCCATCTTTGAAAATCTATTCATAACAACAAAAATAGAATCTCTACCATGTTTAGTCCTGGGTAAGCCTAACACAAAATCCATAGAAATATCAACCCAAGGCTCACTAGGAATAGTAAGGGGCTGGTACAAGCCATGGGGTTGCACTTGGGATTTAACTTATCTACAGGTGACACATCTCTCACAAATTCGCTCAACATCCTGTTTCATGCATGGCCAATAAAAATGTTCTTGTAAAACCCCCAAGGTCTTAGCCACTCCAAAGTGTCTCATCGAATCTCCACCATGAGACCTTTTACCAACAACTCCCTAAGGGAAAAGTTTGGAAGACAAATATTGTTTTCTTTAAACAAAAACCCTTTATGCCTAAAGAATTTTCCACTAGCTTCCTTTTCACAACAAGTAAAGTCATCACTAAAATCTTGGTCAAGAGGGTACAACTCTTTAATATGTTTAAAACTAAGCAATTTAGCACCAAGAGTGGAGATTAGTAAGTACTTTCTTCACAGAGCATCCGCAACAATGTTTTCCTTACCTTGCTTATATTAGATGACGTATGGAAAGGTCTCAATAAACTCTACTCATCTTGCATGTTTCCTATTTAGCTTGTGTTGACTTTTCAAGTGTTTCAAGGATTCATGGTCAGTGTGAATCATAAACTCCTAGGCTAGAGGTAGTGTTGCCATGTTTCCGATGCCTTAACCAATGCGTATAACTCCTTATCATATATTGGGTACTATGCGACTCCATTTAGATTTTTTTTGAAATATGCGATTGGTCTTCCTTCTTGCATAAGAACAGCTCCAATACCTAAACTTGAAGCATCACATTTAATTTCAAATGTTTTAGAAAAATTAGGTAAAGCAAGCAAAGGAGAATGGGTTAGTTTATCTTTAATTAATTAAAAAGCCTTTTCTTGTTCTATTCCCCACTTGAACCCGACATTCTTCTTGATGACTTTAGTGATTGGCACAGCTATGTTACTAAAGTCCCTCATAAATCATCTATAAAAGCTCACAAGCCCACGGAAACTACAAATTTGGCTCAAATTAGTTGGGCTTGTCCATTCTTGTATAGCTTGAATTTTCTCCTCATCAACTTGGATTCCCTATGAACTAATAATAAAACTAGGGAAAACAAGTCTATCTATACAAAAAGTGCACTTCTTAAGATTAGCAAATAGCTTTTCCTGTTGCAATACTTCTAAAATAGAATTCAAATGAAATAAATCATTTAAATTCTTACTATAGATAAGGATAACATCAAAATAGACTACTACAAATTTTCTAACAAAAGCTTACAAAATATGGTTCATTAATCTCATGAAAGTACTTAGTGCATTAGTTAATCCAAAGGGCATAACAAACCATTCATATAAACCATACTTTGTTTTAAATGCAGTCTTCCACTCGTCTCCTTCTTTCATTCTAATTTGATGGTACCTACTTTTTAGATTAATTTAGAGAAAATACAGGAACCATGTAATTCATTTAACATGTCATCTAATCAAGAAATAAGATGACAATACTTTACCGTTATGTTGTTGATTGCTTGACAATTGACACACATCTTCCAGGACCCATCTTTCTTAGGAACTAAAATCACAGGAACTGCACATCGGCTCATGCTTTCTCTCACATACCCTTTGTCCATCAACTCACTAACCTGTTTTTAGAGTTCCTTTGTTTCCTTAAGATTACTCTTATAAGCGGGTCAGTTTGGAATGGTTGCATCGAGTACAAAGTCGATCTAATGCTCAATTCCTCAAATGGGAGATAATCCTTTTGGAATTTTATTTGGAAAGATATCTTCAAATTCCTACAATAGAGAAACAACAGAACTTGGTAAAGAAGTGTCAAGTTAGTTAGAGCTAAAAAGTACCTCTTTATATAAGAGTACTATCATAGGTCACTTTGTTCCTAAGAACAAAGCCTCATTAACATCACTAGCCCTCACATAAAAATTTTCTTTTCTCTTGCTATTCAATTCTCTCCCATTCTTTCCTTTTTCTCTTTTCTCAGACTCTCTCTCTTTTTCTTTTATAGCAGCACTCACTCTTTTATTTTCACTTGCGCTTTTTTGTTCACTCTTTCTCTGTAACCTCACTTGATCTTCATATACCTCACCGGGAGTTAGAGAATAAAGAGTAACAGGCCTTTGATTGTGTACAAAAGAGTATTTATTAGTGAATCCATCATGTTTCACTTATCTGTCAAACTACCATGGCCTACCTAACAACAGCTGTGTAGCTTGCATTGGAACTACATCACAAAGAACTTCTTCCCAATACTTTCCAATGTTAAAAAAAACTAGCACCTATTTTGTAACCCTCATTCACCACTATTATTTAACTACTGCAGTTTATAAGGGTGAGGATGCTTACTTGTGGGAAGCCCCAATTTCTCTACCATGGTGGTGCTAGTAACATTTGTACAACTCCCACCACCTATAATCACACCACATACCTTGTCTTTAATAAGACACCTAGTATGAAATATGTTTTCCTGTTGCACATTCTTCTCTTCCTTTGTCCGCCCTCCTTGCTACCAACATCTCCCCCTGAACAACATATTCTTCCCCCTCATCAACATCCTCTAATGATGGCATAGATTCATGTTTTGATTCACTGCCTGTCTCAATCTCTCCATCATCCCGCATCACCATAATTCTCTTGTTTGGACACTGACTCGCTATATGTCCCCCGCCTTAGCATTTAAAACACTTAATATCATGATTCCTATTAGGAAAAGAATCGGGTTTACCTTTATTCCCGTAAGATGCCAAATCTACTTTTTGTTCTGGCGTTGGTTTGGAGTAAGAGTGCTTTTCCTCCTTTTTCCCTATATTAGCTCTCTAGTTAGAAGAACTTGATGTCGCATGTATGGAACTACTACCTTGCCACTTGATTTGTTTCTCCACCTTAATTTCCATGTGAACCATATCATCCAGTTCTATATAATATTTTAGCTCTACTACATTCTGTATATCCCGATTCAAGCTTGCCAAGAACCTAGCCATAGTAGCTTCCCAGTCCTCCTCAACATTCGCCTTGATCATTACAACCTCCATCTCCTTATGATATTCCTCCACACTTCTATTCCTCTACCTTAGATTTTGTAGTTTATTGTACAAATCCTTATAGTAATAAGTGGGAATAAATCACTTCCTCATCACCCTCTTCATCTTTTCCCAAGTCTCTATTGGTGGCTCTCTATTCCTACTCCTACTTGATAACAATTGGTCCCACCAAACTATAGCATAGTCAGAAAATTCTAGGGCAGCCAATTTCACCTTCTTGACTTTAGAGTAGTTATGACAGTTAAAAACCAGTTCCACCTTTTTCTCCTACTTAAGATAGACATCAGAATCATTCTTCCTTTGGAAGAAAAAAAAAGTGATAGGAATCAAAATCCTACAAGGCCTATCATTAGGGTAATAACTAAAGGATTTCAAATCTTGGTAATGAGGGTCCTTTTTGAACAAATTGACCATATAATTATTTATATACTAATCTCTTTTCTATTACTTTTGTGTTGTGTATTCTAGTAGGCACACTTATTGGGCTTTACAGGGCAATGGACAAACTCACTCAGACTCAGTTTGTGGGTTATCTATGGATCGCCCTAAATCGAAGATGAGCTGGACTAACGAATTGATTTGAAGAATCGGCATGTTGAAGACTATTTTTATTTGTTATTTTCCTTGAACCATTTATTTTGTAAGCTTTTGGGATATTTTATTTGGTTGTATTTTGTGTTTTAGGACTGGCCAACCTTTAGTGGCATAGTTATAATTTTCTAGTAATTTTAACCCTAAAGGGAGCAAGTATAAATACTTGCTTAAGTAGGGTTTTGAGGAGGGGAATACACTTTACCATTGCCGCAGATTTTTGTGAGAGATCAAGGTTTGTCCTAAGATTTCATAGGACTCTTATCAATTTCAATCCAATTGGAATTGTGGCGAGTTTGCAACCTAGTGAATTGTGAGTAATATCAATTCCCTAAGTTGATTTCCCTTTCATAACTAGTGTGTTATATCTAGTGTTGATTAGGGTGGTTCTTGTTCTGATTTGTGGCGTCAAGTAAAGGTCTAATCCCATTCATATATTGTTATCAATTTGATTAGATTTGTATCTTGATATTGCCTTATATTTGTCTTTCATTATTTGTGTGGAGTTCCTTTGTTAAAGAGGATTTCACAACCATTTTGTGTATTAATGATTGGGATCTCATTAGATATTGTGTTAAGTACTTGATTCATTTGAGCAAAATCATCATTTTGGTATTGATCTTCATTGATTTTGCAAATTGGATCACAATCAATTTTAGGGTTCATGTCCAATTGGAGGAGGATTGATCCAGTTTTTGGTATTACTTGTGGAGTTTGTTTCAATTGTGTATTTGTATATGCTTTGATTTCCTTTGAAGCATATCATATCTTGGTATCAGAGCTTTATCATACTTAGATTCAATTTTGATCACGTCCTTGTTGTGGAATTGGTTTATAAGAGTAGAAGGATTCAGGTGATTGGATGATTAGTTGATTGACATTGTATAATTGTGTTTCAATATTGGTTTTGTGTGCTTAGACTTGGTATTTAGGCACATCATAATTTGGCATTAGAGCTCAAGTTTAGAGAAGGGAGTAGCATTGTTGATTTCTTGATCTTCATGTTCAATTAGGGTTCTTTAATTTGTGATTCGAAATTGTGTGTTGCAAAATTGAGGTTGCGTAATTGTCTTGATTGAGAAGTGAATTTGCTGCTTGTTGAAGTTGAATTGAAAGACTTGTTGTAGCTCCTTGTAGTTGATAATTTTCGTGAAAGGGAAGAGGAGTAGTAGTTTATTATTGATTTAAATTTCAAAACTTGAAAATTACCTAGTTTGTGAAGAAGTGGAGGTGTATTCTTTGCTTGTGTTGTTTCGGACATAAGGAGTTTAGTTCTGCATTTTTAGAATTGAGTGTGTGGATATATGGAAGCTATTTGATTTTCAAAACACACATTAAGTGATAGAAGTTATTGTGTCTTCATTTGAATTTAAAAGTGGCTTCTTGCCAATTGTGGAAAGGGTACAATAATTGAAATCATTTGAATTTTGAATTGATCTGCTTTGTTTGTAAGTTACGGTTTAGAAGTCTGTTGAAGTGAAGGAGTGCTAGGTGTGGAAGAGTGTGCGTGTGTGTGCTGCACTGTGAGTAGAAGGTGTGTGTGTGTGTGGTGTTGTGTTTTGTGTATTTAGCGAAGGGTGTATGTGTGTGGCGTTGTGTTGTGTGTGTTGAATTAAAGGGGGATTGCAAGTGGTGCATGTGGTGGTGGTAAGTGTTTGCATTGTGAGCAAGGAAAGTGTGTGACGTTGTGAAATTATACATTTGTGTGTGTGGTGAGGTGCTTCACATTGTGGTTATTTGTAGTGTGAAACTGTGGCAAGAAAAGGAAGGTTTGAGTAGTAGAATTTGAATTAAAAAACAAACATTAAAGTGTGAAAGTAATTGAAACTTATTACTTAAACACTTGTTGGTTGAATTTAATTTCTTAACTATTTGGAAGTATTTATTTATGCTTCAATTATTTTACGTGACTTTACTTGAAGTGACAATAAGTATTTCTTGTATTGGTTGTGTGTGTATCATAGGTGTGTGAGGGTGTATTGTTGTGGTACGTGTAGTGAAGTGTGTTGTTAACTTGTTGAAGTTGGTTAGCAACCATGTCAAATGATGTATATACTTCCACTACTTTGGTACATCAAGTATTGACTTCTTCTCTAACTATTGATAATGGACAAAGAGAAAATTTATTCCATACTTCTTGTAGGGTACAAGGAAACTTGTGCATAATTATTGTTGATGTGGTAGTTGTACTAATGTTGTAGCTGCATCATTAGTATCAAAGTTGAAACTTGTAACTACATTACATTGGTTAAATGATCAAGAGATTCTTTATGTGACCTAAAGAGCTAGGGTACCTTTCAGTATAGGAGATAAATACTATGATGAAATTGAATGTGATATTCTACCTATGTGTGCATCCCATATATTGCTTGGTAAGCCATGGTTATAAGATAGGAGGGTCTTACATGATGGCTTCAAGAATACCTATGTATTCCAGCAAGAGGGTAAATGCATCATTTTGAATTCGATGTCACTTTCAAAGGTCCAAAAGGTTCAGCAATAGATCCATAGACCATCAGAGATTCCTAAAAATCATAACCACATGAACCAACCTTTAGGGGACTAAACTGTGCAAAAGCAGATATGCTTACCTTCAGGGGTTCCTGAGGTTCCTAATTACATAAGCCAACATATAGAGGACAACACTTGTTAGACACAAATGTGCCAACCTTCAGAGATTCTTGAGGGTCATAGTCAGATGAGCTAACCACTAGAGGACCAAACTATTTAGAGGCTGTTATGTTCACTTTCGGAGGTTCCAAAGGTTTATGAGTAGTTGAGCAAACCATTATAGGGCTAAGAGGGTAAAAAACATACAGTTGAATCGGGAAAGAGGACAACAATGTCAGTGGAACGGTTTGAGACAGGGGAGGTCTTAGTGGATAATGGACCATTATATGTGTTGCAAATGAGGTATATCCTAGAAATGGAGGAGAGAAAGCAATCACCACCTGTGGTATTTCGGATATTGGGATTCTACGGCGATACTTCTTTATATGACTTGCTAGGAGGATACAGAGTCTCTACTGCATTTGATATGTCAGATTTGAGGACAAATCTTTTTGAGGCCCGAGGAGATGATATGAATCAAAATCCTACAAGACCTATCATTAGGGCATGAACCAAAGGATTTCAAATCTTGGCGATGAGGGTCCTTTTTGAACAAATCGACTCCAGAATTATTTATATACTAACCTTTTTTCTATTACTTATGTGTTGTGTATTCTAGTAGGCACACTTATTGGGCTTTACAAGGCGATGGACAAACTCACTGAGACTTAGCTTGTGGGTTATCCATAGGCCTGACCTAAACTGAAGATAAGTTGGATTGACGAATTGATTTGAAGAATCGGCATGTTAAAGACTATTTTTATTTGTTATTTTCCTTGAATCATTTATTTTGTAAGCTTTTGGGGTATTTTATTTGGTTGTATTTTGTGTTTTAAGACTGGCTACCCTTCAGTGGCATAGTTGTAATTTTCTAGTCATTTTAACCTTAAAGGGAGCAAGTATAAATACTTGCTTAGGTAGGTTTTGAGGAGGGGAATACACTTTACCATTGCTACAAATTTTCGTGAGAGATTAGGGTTTGTCTTAAGATTTCATAGGACTTTTATCAATTTCAATCTAATTGGAATTGTGGCGAGTTTGCAACCTAGTGAATTGTGAGTAATATCAATTCCCTAAGTTGATTTCCCTTTCATAACTAGTGTGTCATATCTAGTGTTGATTAAGGTGGTTTTTGTTCTGATTTTTAGCGTCAAGTAAAGGTCCAATCCCATTCATATATTGTTATCAATTTGATTGGATTTGTATCTTGATATTGCCTTATATTTATCTTTCATTATTTGCATGGAGTTCCTTTGTTAAAGAGGAGTTCACGACCATTTTGTGTGTTAGTGATTGAAATCTCATTGGATATTGTGTTAAGTACTTGATTCATTTGAGTAACATCATCATTTTGGTATTGATCTTCCTTGATTTTGCAAATTGGATCATAATCAATTTTAGGGTTTACATCCAATTGGAGGAGGATTGATCCGGTTTTTGGTATTACTTGTGGAGTTTGTTTCAATTGCATATTTGCATATGCTTTGATTCCCTTTGAAGCATATCATATTTTTGTATCAAAGCTTTATCATACTTGGATTCAATTTTGATCACGTCCTTGTTGTGGAATTAGTTTATAAGAGTAGAAGGATTCACGTGATTGGAAGATTAGTTGATTGACATTGTATAATTGTCTTTTAATATTGGTTTTGTGTGCTTAGACTTGGTATTTAGGCACATCACAAAACCATAGCATAGTTAGAAAATTCTGGGGCAGCCAATTTCACCTTTTTGACTTCAGAGTAGTTATGATAGTCAAAAACCTATTCCACCCTTTTCTCCCACTCAAGATAGACATCAGGATCATTCTTCCCTTAGAAGGAAGGAACTTTCATCTTGATATTTCCTAGATTGCTATCTTCTTCTTTCCTAACTCCTCTACTTCTCCCTATATTCCTAACCCATGAAAGAATCTTGATCAGATTCAACTGCAGACCCTTCTCTTCCCCACTCATCTTCCTCCATATGCATTACCCTTCTAGGCATTTTATCCCTCCTACGTCCAGCAGAAGCGATCCAAGACTGCTTAAAATTCTGCTCCATCTACTCCTGAAATTGATCCATCTCTACTCTAAACATCTTCCTCATCCGAGCAGTCAGACTCTCCATGATCAATTTTATGTCAACACCACCCATCACACTATTAGGAGAATTTCTATTAGACATGTTTTCTGCAACAAAAGACAAAGATGATAATAGAAAAGTACAAATCTTCACTTAGTCACTCCCTCATGTGTTTTCTACTCAATCAATGAATCTCTCTAATCACTCGCGTTTTATGTCTGACAAGATTAAATTGGCTTTTGCACACTCTAATGATCTCACCACTCTTGCCTTTTATCACTCACAATCTCTTTCTTAGTTCTTTTAGAACTAAACAATAAATCAAGATTTATCTCACTGATTCAACAGATTTCTTGTTGTTAGAATCAACAATTCAACAAGTTACAACAATTTCCTCGACAATTCAAATAACACAATTATAATCTTTGGGTCTTAAACACAACAATTGCTAAGAATCCTAATTTTTTTTATATGAATTTTCCTCTCTTTTTTTTTTTTTGACTATTCAACAAAAATTCAAATGTGCATCAATGAACACATACGGTAATTGCTATAACAAGTCTAATAAGATTAATAGATACATAAAGATTCAAACTTTTCTCTCTCTCTCTCTCTTTTTATACTAATTTCTTTTCTTTTCTTTTCTTTTTTTTGAATTTAAACCTAGATCTACAAATGGGATTCAAGATAGGAAATTCCTAACCAACCTGATTACTTTGATACTAAATGATGCGAACTCCATCAACCTGTGCCGAAGCCCAAAATCGATTTGAATAGAATAACTGGTGATCGATTACGATCGAAGGGAAAACTGTGACCCGTTGCTTATAATGAAGCAAGAACCTTGGTATGGTGTATATGCCACAATCGGAATGCAAGACTAATTGATAAGTAACAATATGAACGCTATGGAACAATGCCAATAAGTTCAAGTTCTTCAAGAACAGAAGAAGAGTGTTTGTATTTCAATAATGTCAACAAGTGTCTATAATGGAAGCTTTGATGACTATTTATAGTCTCACCACAAAAACATAAGAAAATGTATAAAAAACCCTACTTGTGACTACGAGAAAACATTATACGTCAGCGACCTAAATTTGACTAAAGCTAGCGCTTAAGCCAACAACCTTGAGCATAATTCTAGCCGGCTTATCTCCTCAATACCGGCCACTTAGGCTAGTGACTTAATCTTCTACGTCAGTAGCTTTAATTCTTCAATGCTGGTAGCTTTGGTTCTCAGCAACATCTTTAAGCTGTCTTCATTCTAAGACATCTTGGACTTCAATGACTTGGATTATTCTTGGTTCATTCTTGGGTTGATGTAAGTATTGCTCCTCATCGTGAATTTCTTTGATTTGCCCATTAACTACATCCTTAAGTCGTTTAGCTTGAAGTCGGGTTATAGGTCTAACTAGCATCTCATGAGGATTCGCTATCCATTTCCTAGCTCGGTTGTCATCAATGAAGAGCTGGGAACTTGTGAGATAAAATTGATGCCATCTTTAGCATAACCACCAGTGTTAGAACTTAAACCTTTGCTTAGCTATTTAAAATATGCTTATCTTGGAATAGATAAGACTTTGCCAATAATAATTTCTTCTCTATTGACAAGTGATCAGAAGCAACAGCTCTTAAGCGTGCTAAGAGAGAATAAGGAGGCAATAGGGTGGAATATTGTAGATATAAAAGGAATTAGCCCTCTGATTTGCACTCACAAGATACTTTGGAAGTTGAGTGAAAAATATAGTGCAACCATAGAGATGACTCAATCCAACTCTTAACGAGGTAGTAAAGAAGGAAGTGCTTAAACTACTAGATGCAGGTATTATCTATCCTATCTTTGATAGTAATTGGGTTAGTTTTATTTAAGTAGTGCCTAAAAAAGGTGGTTTGACTGTGGTTAAAAATGAAGCTAATGAATTAATCCCTACTTACATTGTGATTGGGTAGGGAGTTTGTACAGATTATAGAAAATTAAATGATGCTACTCGTAAAGACCATTTCCCTCTCCCTTTCATTGATCAGATGCTAGAGAAACTTGTAGGGCATGACTATTATTGTTTTCTAGATGGTTATTCTGGTTATAATCAAATTCATATAGCACTCGAGGACTAGGAGAAAACCACTTTACCTGTCCCTATAGCACTTTTGCCTTTAGGAGAATGCACCTGCTACTTTTCAAAGGTGTACGATATCTATATTTTTTGACATGTTAGAGAATTTTATTGAAATGTTTATGGATGAGTTTTTTGTTTTTAGGAGGTCATTTGAATCTTGTCTAATAAACTTAGGTTATGTACTTAAAAGATGTAAAGAGATTAACCAATTTTGAATTGGGAGAAATGACATTTTATGGTAAGAGAGGGAATTTTCTTAGGTCATAAAGTTTCATGGAAGGCGATTGGGGTTGATAAGGAAAAAGTGGAGATAATAGAGAAGTTGCCACCCCCTACATCAGTAAAAGGAATCAAGAGATTCTTAGGACATGCTGACTTCTATAGGAGATTTATCAGGGACTTCTCTAAAATATTTAGACCTCTTTATAATTTACTTAAAAAAGATTCTACTTTTGTTTTTAATAGTTATTGTTTCCAAGCATTCAACTTATTGAAGGAGAAGCTCACTTCTGCACTAGTAATTGTTGCACCTGATTAGGAGCTTTCGTTCGAACTTATGTGTGATGCTAGCGACTATGCTATAGGAGCAGTACTTGGGTAAAGGAAGGGTAAAATATTTCATGTCATATACTATGCTAGTAGAACTCTAAAAGAGGCTCAAAGAAACTATGCCATAATTGAAAAAAAGAGCTTTTAACAATCATATTTGCATGTGACAAGTTTCAGCCTTATTTGATAGGTTCTAAGAACATAGTATATACAGACCATGCTGCTCTTAAGTATTTTTTTGCTAAAGCTGATGCTAAACCTAGGTTAATTCGTTAGATTTTACTACTACAAGAATTTGACCTAGAAATTAGAGATAAAAAGGGAATTGAAAATGTAGTGGTTGATCATTTATCCCGATAGGAATATAATTGTTTAGATCTACCCATTAATGAAAAGTTCCTTGATGAACAATTGCATGTAGTAGATATCTAAGGATTACCATGGTATGTTGATATAGTCAATTACCTGGTCAGTAAAATCATACTATATGGTTTATCATATCAATAGAAAAAGAAATTCTTACATCATGTGAAATAATATTTTTAGAATGAACAATATTTATTTAAATGTTGTGCTGATCAACTAATTAGATGTTGTGTACCTAAAATTGAACAACTTAGCATAATACAACATTGTCATTCTAGAGAAGTCAGAGGCCATTTTGGTGTGGAAAGAACTGTAGCTAAAATTTTATTGTGCAGATTTTATTGGCTTAAGCTATTTAGTGATTGTAGGAATTTCATCTTATCTTGTGCTCAATGCCAAAGGACTGGAAATATTTCTAGGAGACATGAATTACCACAAAACAACATCCTTATAATTGGGCTTTTTGATGTGTGGGGAATAGGCTTCATGGGTCCTTTTCCCTCATCTTTTTCCAACAAATTTATACTTGTAGCTATTGATTATGTGTCAAAATGGGTAGAAGTAGTTGCTCTACAAACTAATGACAGCAAAGTTGTAATCAAATTTTTGAAAAAGAACATATTTTTAAGATTTAGGGTACCTAGAGCTATCATTAGTGATGGGGGATCGCATTTTTGCAATAGACAATTTGAAAAATTATTATGAAAATATGGAGTTACTCATAAAATTGCCACCCCTTACCATTTACAAACCTATAGACAGGTAGAGGTATCTAATAGGGAGATAAAGCATATTTTAGAAAAAAAACTATCAATACATTTATGAAAGATTGGTCTTTAAAACTTGATGATGGATTATGGGCATATAGAATCGCTTTCAAAACCCCTATAGGAACATCCTCATACAAGATTGTTTATGGTAAATCATGTCATCTACTTGTGAAACTTAAGCACAAGGCATACTAGGCAATAAAATACGTTAACTTTGATTCCCAAGCTGCAGGTGAAAAGAGGTTGCTTTAGCTGAATCAAATAGTTGAATTAAGAGAGGAAGCATATGATAATGCTAGGATATATAAGGAATGAGCTAAGTGGTGGCATGATGAGAACATTTTAAACTGAAAGTTTTTCCCTAGTCAGAAAGTTTTGTTATATAACTCTTGATTGAAGTTATTTCCAAGTAAGTTGAGATCTCGATGGTTAGGTCCATTTGTTATTGATAAGGTTTTTCCTTATGATGTAGTTGAATTGAAAGTCAAAGATAACCGTACTTTTAAAGTAAATGGTTATCTCCTCAAACATTACTACGAAGGAAAAAACATTGATAGTGTTGTAACTATTGTAGATCTAGCAAATCCTTTATGAAACATTGAAAAAGTCGGGCTAACGACTATAAACTAAGCACTTTGTGGGAGGTAGGCCATGCATAGAATTAAAGTAAATGAGTTTAGTTTAATATATTAAAAAAATAATAAAAAAACAAATATAATTTTTTTAAATAAATAAAAAATTAAATAATAATAAAAAATAAAAAAGATTTTTTAAATATATATATATAATTTCAAAAAAAAAAAAGAAGTCGAGTTTCTAAGCTGGCAATGTACGTTGATGACGTAAAATTTTAAGCTACCGACGTATGTTATGTTAGCTTATTTCAATAGCTGCTCATCTTCTTTCTCATTTCACTTCTCTCATTCTCACACATCCTCTCTCTTTAAAAGAAATTCTCACGCGCCCACACACACTCAAGGAGCCAGATTTCATCTCTTCATTATAATCAAAATCAAGTAAGTCTCCATTCCTTTTATTCATTATTCTTGTAAGTTCATGTTTATTTAATTTTCTTCCTTTAAAACCATGTGATTTTTGTATCAATATAGTCTTAGATTATTGGAATGTGTTGGGTTGCTATTTTTATTTTCTTTTTTAAAGTGGAATTTTGCTTACATGTACATGCATGTGAATTTACATTTAGTTTTGTCTTGAATTAAAAAAAAAAAAAATTCTAGCATGTAAGAACTAGGGCTTGAACCGAATTGAATGAAGAAAAAATGGGGCTTTTGTCATGTTTACTTCCTAAATGTTCAATTACATGTAGCTAACTCATTATGGGGTTTCATGTGAATAAGGTTCATGAATTGAAAAATTCATCAATTTAGGCTATAGGTTCATCAATTTTGCTTAGCATGTATTTTCTTAAGAATTTTGTATTGTTTTGTTCAATTCTTGTGCTATTTAAAATTTAGACTACCTAATTTAGGCCACCATCTTATATTCTCCTAGTGTAAGTGTAAGCAGTAGCAAAAAAAAAAAAAAAAAAATCTGCTCGGTTCTTATTACTTTGATGCCTATAGTTCTAGATTAGACATATCTACTATAAATCGGGTTAAATTAAGGTATTTGTTGAATTAAAAACAAAATCCTGAGGTTGAAACTAGAATTTACTAGATTATGCATCTCTCTTAAAATTTCATATGAATTGTTATGCAGGTATGCCACCTAAAAAACTTCAGCTTAGGAAACATAAACAAAAAGTTGCAGGTGAGACTTCTTCTAATAGATAACATGTAAAGCTCCTCTCTGAACAGGATTATGCCAAGGAAAGAAAGACCCACTTACTAAAGAAGGACTTCATGAACTAGCAGTATATTGATTGGGAGCTTTTAAGAGATTATGACATGGAGGAGAAGATTTAGTAATTGGTAGCAGGCAAGACGTGGTTTAAACTGTTTGAGATAAGAGAACCGATCACAAGAATGTCACGATTGAGTTTTTTTATCTATAATGAAAATAGAGCACAATGAGCATCATTCCATCATGACATTCCAGGCTTATGAGCAAGTCCATGTAATTGATCTTAAATAGTTTGAATATTTCTTAGGGGCTTATGAGAATGAAGAAGCCGAAGAAGACCTCCCTAGTGCCTAGCCTTTGAACATGGATGCAGAAACATTCTGGTTTCAGTTGATTAGACCCAGGAGGGATGATTTTATACCATCCAAATATCTTGCTACCACCTTTGCCTCAGTGGATCATAAGTTGCTCCACTACATTCTATCTTATACCATTTGCTGCAAGAAGACCAGTCATAGTAAGGTAACAAGCTTTGATATGTTTTACTTGTATAGTATGATTTCAGGCTACAAAAGTGATATTAGGATAGAAGTAGCAAATTTTATTACTAGGTAGGTGGAGGATATAAGAACTAGAGTTATTCTTTGTGGAGGGTATATCACTGCATTATTAAAAGGTATAGGTATATTTGAACAGTATGAAGGGGATGTGATTATAGAATGTAAGAAAATCTCTTCAGAACCATTCAAGACATGGAGGCTATCTAAGATAGCTAATTAAGTTATTTTAGAAGATATTCAGGAACTCCAGACATTTCCCCCACCATGAGAGCTTCCACATCCCAATCTACTCCTCCTAACAACACTTATGAGAGATTGAGGAAGGACATTAAGGGTGTCAAGCATGAGCTTAAGGAAGTAAAAAAGAGAGTTTAGGCAAAGGAGGAAGAAAAATAAGAAATTTAAGACTACATTGTTTAATATGTTCAAATTTGCTATATCTTGCATGAATGCAGCAGTAGCATGGGACTTGCACTATGAGACTTCTCTAGAGGAGCAATCAGAAGATGAAGCTGATGATAATAGCAGCTTAGGCTAAGATTGAAAATATTTGGGAAGTGCCAGTTTTCTTTTTCCTTAATTTCATTATCATGTATTCCTTTATAATTGTACTAAATTAGAAACAATGAGGACATTGTTCATTTTAAATGTGGGGATGGGATCATAGAACAATTGAGTATGAATTACTAATGTTTAAATTAGTGAATATTTGTTCACATTGATGACATCTTAGCCCTTATTATTATCTTTGCTTTGAACTCATATTTGTCTTTATGGTGTTTTACTCACCTACTTTTATGATTGAATTACTTAGTTGAAATTATATAGTGAGATCTTTAAGAAACAAAATTTACCTTATGTTTAACTTTTAATTTTAAATGTTTGAAAGTAAGTCAAGTCCTTAAGTAGAAAAGCAAGCAGATCTATTTCCTTCTAAATTTAGCTTGTATATCCTCTCCTAAGTTTCTTTGAAAATATTTTTAACATCTGGTGAAAGAGGTAGAAGAAACTTTTTACTTAGTAATTCATTTAAAAAAAAAAAAAAGAGAAGAAGAAAATTTCAATCTTGAATGTTAGTGTGAGGAAGAGTTCGTAAGGGTCCCTTAAAAACTTGGTCACTTGGGTGATGAGCCCGAGATGTGCCGAGTCAATGAAATCACCATAATGTGAAAGGTAGAAAGTCAATAATTCAAATCTTGAATGTTAGTGTGAGGAATAATTCGTTGGGGTCCCTTTAAAACTTGGTCACTTAGGTGATGAGCTTGGGATGTGCTAACTCAATGAACTCTCAAAAACATGAAAGATAGAAAAGCAAAAGTTCAAAATTTGAACTAAAAAAAAAAAGAAGAAAATTTCCAACATGTAAGAACTATGGCTTGAATCGAATTGAATGAAGAAAAATTAAGGCTTTTGCCATTTTTACTGCCTAAATGTTCAACTACATGTAGCTAACTCATTATGGGGTTTCAATTTTGTGAATAAGGTTCATGAATTGAAAAATTCATCAATTTAGGCCGTAGGTTCATCAATTCTACTTAGCATGTATTTTCTTGGGAATTTTGTATTGTTTTGTTCAATTCCTGCACTGTTTAAAATTTAGGCCGCCTAGTTTAGGCTGCTATCTTATATGCTCCTAGTGTAAGTGTAAGTAGCAGCAAAACCCCTATAGGAATGTCCCCATAAAAGATTGTTTATGGTAAATCATGTCATCTACATGTGGAACTTGAGCACAAGGCATACTAGGCGATAAAATACCTTAACTTTAATTCCCAAGCTGCAGGTGAAAAGAGGTTGCTTCAGTTGAATCACATGGCTGAATTAAGAGAGGAAGCATATGAGAATGCTAGGATATATAAGGAATGAGCTAAGTGATGGTATGACAAGAAAATTTTAAGCCGAGAGTTTTTCCTTGGTAAAAAAGTTCTGTTATATAACTCTCGATTGAAGTTATTTCCAGGTAAGTTGAGATCTTGGTGGTCAAGTCCATTTGTTATTGATAAGGTTTTTCCTTATGGTGTAGTTGAATTGAAAGTTGAAGATAATTGTACTTTTAAAATAAATGGTTATCTCCTCAAACATTACTACGAAGGAGAAAACATTGATAGTGTTGCAACTATCATGGATCTGGTAAATCCTTTCTAAAACATCGGAAAAGTTGGGTTAGCGACTATAAACTAAGCACTTCATGAGAGGTATCCCATGCATAGAATTAAATTAAATTAGTTTAGTTTAATATATTAAAAAATAAAAATAAAAATTTTAAATAAATTAAAAAATTTAAAAATAATATTAAAAAATATAAAATATTTTTTTAAAATATATGTATATAAATATATATATATGTATTTCTTTCAAAAAAGAAAAAAAAAAAAGAAGTCGAGTTTCTAAGTTTGCAATGTATGCCGACGGTGTAAAATCCTAAACTGTTGGCATATGTCTTATCGGCTTATTTCAACAATTGCTGATCTTCTTCCTCATTTCAATTCTCTCATTCTCGCACATCCTCTCTCTCTCTAAGAAAATCTCATGAACCCACACACAATCAAGGAGCCAAATTTCATCTCTTCGTTATAATCAAAATCAAATAAGTCTGCATTCCTTCTATTCATTATTCTTGTAAGTTTATTTTTATTTAATTTTCTTCCTTTAAAACCATGCGATTTTTGTATCAATGTAGTCTTAGATTATTGGAATGTGTTAGGTTGTTGTTTTTCTTAGTTTTTTCTCGAATTTAAAAAAAAAAAATTAGGGAAAGAGTGGATACCATATGCTTTCATTGATGTAACCATTTATAGAAAAGTGATTTAGGGGATTATATGTTGGGTAATAACTAAGGAAGTTTAAATGATTTCTTTTCTCTTGTAGGATCGAGTATTTACTTTTGAATTTGAATTCTTATGTTAGACACTAGGATTAAAGTTTGGTTAGTTTAGATTAGTTATAAAAATTTCAGCTATAGTAATTCAGTTACGTATCCTGTATAGTTAGAGTTGTAGACACTAGAATTTCAAGTATTTTGTTAATAATGAATTTGATATTCTCAATGATTAATTACTTCATTGATTTTAAGTATTTTGCTTGAGGATAAGAAAAAGTTCAAGTGTGGGGAAGTTGATAAGGGCATATTCTACTCAAATTTTATTGTGCAAATCATGTTAAATTCTAATTGATTTTATGTGAATTCTAAGAAAACAGTACTTAATTAGATTCACTGTGCTATTTCAAGGTTGTTAAAGCTTAGAGTGCAAACATGAGTAAATCAGTTTTTAAGATTGGATTGCAATAGCCTAAGACACCTGTGTAAGCCACTTGCCCTGAAGTGTAAACTGTCAGCCTTGAAGTGTAAGCTACTGGCTTTAAAGTATAAGTCTCTAGCCTTGAAGTATATGCCACCGACGTTGAAGTGAAAGCTGTCAACTTTAGTGTCATTCCTAGTGTGTGGATTAAAACATGGAGGGGGAAGAAAGAGAAGGGAGATTTCTTTTCTTTTAGAGAGTAAAAACCCTAGAGAGAGAAGGAGGAAAACTATTTTTAGTTGTACTCAAAAATTATTTTTTGGTTGTATCAATTGAGGAGATTGAAATCATTAAGGAAAGAATTCTTCAACAAGGAATTAGGGGATTATTGTATTGCGATTGTCTGTTGAATTGGTGATCTTCGAACTAATACTCTTCTATTCAATTTGTAGACTGAATTGTTCCTTTCAATTATGAATTATATTACAGTAATTTCTTTGATTATTGTTTGTGTTTGCCATTCCATGATGTTCTAAGTTTAATTGTGGGAAATCGATGAAACCCTATAATAGTTAAGATGATGATTATAGTTATATTATAAGATTGTTAGTTATGTGGAAGATTGTTATTGTGATTGCTATACTATAAATTTTGATTTCATGTTAAAATTAGAATTTTAGAGATTTTAATAACTTGGAAGGGGTATTAGGGTTCAATAGGAATTCTTAAGTTATTCTAAATAAGAACAGTAGAAATGGGATTATTTTAATCTAATTAGAAATTGTTTGAGAGCTTAATGCAATATTTCTGAGTAGTTTCTTACTAAGAAATTAAGATAGAATATTAGTTAACTATGTAATTGAGATATTTGTAGTTGAATATAGAATCCCCTATTAATTTGTTTAGTGGAAGCTAATTAATTAATTTTGGGGTTTTAAGTTTTGATTATCTGGAAAAGAAACAAAGATTTTCATAATTTCATATGAGTATCCACATAGTTATGAATTATTATAATATAATGATAATTTGATTAATGAAATTAGGGTAGATTCGATTTTCCTCTTTTCAATTGATACATTTTCATAACAATTTCCTTCATGTTCGTAGTAGAAATCTAGGTATAATAGTTTAGTTAGTATTTGAGTAATTGATTCTCTCAATTTGATTACCTAAATAATAATAGAATTTGATATTAGTTTAGTACTTATTCAATCTTCGTGGAATTGACACTTAACTTTTCACTATATTACTTGATCTGACCCGGTGCACTTGCTGGTAGAATTCTCTTGTAAAAATTTTTATATTTATAGTGGATAAAAAATTTAGTGAATTAACCTAAGTTTCGCATTAGTTTTAGCAAACAAATACTTAAGAGCAACATGATTTGTCTATACAATGATCTTAAAACTTATTAAACAAGGCTGAAACTTGTCACATGCAAATATGACTGCTAAAAGCTCTTTTTCAATTGTGGCATAGTTTCTCTAGGCCTCATTCAAAGTTCTACTAGCATAATATATAACATGAAATATTTTACCTTTCCTTTGCCCAAGTACCACCCCTATAACATAGTTGCTAGCATCACACATAAGCTTGAATGGAAGCTCCCAATTAGGTGCAATAATCACTGGTGTAGAAGTGAGCTTCTTCTTCAATAAGTTGAATGCCTGCAAACATTTTTCATGAAAACAAAACTTGAATCTTTTTCAAGCAATTTACAAAGAGGTCTAAAGATTTTAGAGAAGTCCCTGATAAATCTCCTGTAGAAGCCAACATGTCCTAGGAAGCTCCTGACTCCTTTTGCTGAAGTGGGGGGTAGCAACTTCTCTATTATCTCCACTTTTGCCCTATCAACCTGAATCCCCTTCCTTAATACTTTGTAACCTAAGACGATTCCCTCTCTTACCATAAAATGGCATTTCTCCCAGTTCAAAAGCAAGTTAAGTACACAACTTAAATTTATCATACATGATTCAAATGACTTCCCAAAAATAGAAAAGTCATCTATAAATATTTCAATAAAATTCTCTAACATGTCAAAAAAATATGGACATCATATACGTCCGAAAAGTAGCAGGTGCATTATAGAGACGAAAGGGCATTCTCCTAAAGGCAAAAGTACCATAGGGGCAGGTAAAAGTGGTTTTCTCTTGCTCCTCAGGTGCTATGTAAATTTGATTATAACCAAAATAACCATCTAGAAAACAATAATAATCATACCCTGCAAGTTTTTCTAGCATCTGATCAATGAAGGGAAGGGGGAAATGGTGTTTACTGGTAGCATCATTTAATTTTCTATAATCTATACTAACTCGCCACCTAGTCACAGTGTGAGTAGGGATTAATTCATTAGCTTGATTCTTAACTATAGTCAAACCACCTTTGTTAGGCACTACTTGAGCAAGACTAACCCATTTACTATTAGAGATAGGATAGATAATACTTGCATCCAAATGTTTAAGCACTTCCTTCTTTACTACCTCCTTAAGAGTTGGGTTAAGTTGTCTTTATGGTTACATTGTAGGTTTGCGCTCAACTTCTAGAAGTATCTTGTGAGTGCAAATTCGAGGGCTAATTCCTTTGATATTTGCAATAGTCCACCTTATTGCCTCTTTATGCTCTCTTAACACACCTACGAGCTGTTGCTCTTGATCACTTGTCAAAGAAGAAGAGATGATTATTGGCAAAGTCTTATCCGTTCTAAGATAAGCATATTTTAAATAGCTAGGCAAGGGTTTAAGTTATAGCACCAGAGGTTATGCCAAAGATGGCATTGGTTTTGTCTCACTAATGCCTAGCTCCTCACAATAACGAGCCTTGATTTGTGACACTTGTTCCATACATTCTTTCTCAAGCTCATCATCATCACTTTAATCATCTAGATCTTTAAGAACTGATTCCATAGTGTTTATACTTGTTATCTCCTCAACAGACGCATAGGCAAGCTTATCAATAATATCAATGGTATAAAAAGATTTACAATCATCAAATTCTCTTATGGCCTCATAAACATTAAAAGTTATCTCATAATCCATAACTCTTTATGTAAGCATACCTTGTTCCACATCTATTAATGCTTTACTTGTTGTAAGGAATGGTTTGCCTAAGATTATGAGCACCTCTCTATCCTCCTCCATTTCCAAGACTATGAAATCGATTGGAAATATGAATTTTTCTACCTTCACAAGGACATTTTCGACAATGCCTTTAAGGTATTTAATGCTCTTGTCAGCAAGTTGCAAGGTAACTTGAATTTCCCTGCACTCTCCAAGTCCAAGTTTCCTGAAAGTAGATAAGGGCATTAAATTAATACTTGCACTAGAATCAATAAGAACATTATCAAAGTGAAAATTTGCTATAGTGTTAGGAACAGTGAAACTCCTTTGATCTCTTTGTTTCCTATGTAGGTTAGACAAGTCCTTCTATAGGATCATAGAACACTCTCTTGTAAGCATCACGGACTCATTCCCATCAATCTTTCTCTTTTTAGTAAGCAAATCCTTCATGAATCTAGCGTATGAAGGCATTTGCTGGTGTGCTTCTGCAAATGGAATGTTAATTTATAGATTATTGAAAACCTCCAGGAACTTAATTAAGCATCTAGCTATTGTTGCTTTAGTCTTCTTGGAAAAGGAACATGAGAAATGTATGGTTTCACCACTGGTAACTTTTGCTTTGGTTCCTCCATCCTTTGATTCCTTGTTTCTTTCTCTAAACTCCCTTGTTTGGTGTGAACTTCCTTATCAACAACTTCTAATTCCTTGCCACTTCTCAGCATTATGGCATTGGTACCCTTGGGATTCTCCTCAGTGTTGCTAAGCAAAGACTTTGATGGTCTATTGCTCAACTGTTGAGAAATTTGACTAATCTGATTCTCTAAGTTTTGAATAGTGGCTTGTTGATTCTATAGCATTGTGTTCGTCTTTTGCATATAGTTTACTATGAGCTCTTCCATTCTAGATCAATTTTACTAAGGTGGAGCATTCTGAGCAGGTCTTTGCTTCTAGAATTCAAGAGTCGGTTTAAGTACATTGTTATCATTCCTTCATGAGAAGTTTAGATGATTATGCTACCCTAGATTGTATGTATTTGAATAAGGTCCCTGATTACCCCATTGAAAATTGTTGACATAATTCACTTGCTCTTCATTAGATGAATATGAGGGGCTTCTAGCTAAGCACTTAAGAGTAGAATGTGGTCTTGAACATATATCACAAAAAACAACTTGATTAGCATTAATAGATTGTGCTGAAACGAGTTTACTTACCTGAGCTGTGAGAGTTGCAATTTGAATAGACATTGAGTCCATGTCACTGACTGATGCCACTTTTGATTTACCTCTCTTATTATGCCAATTGTGTGCATTGAAGGCCATTTCTTCTATCAAAGTACTGGCTAATGCACCTCTAGGTGTAGCACCTACTAAAGATTGCAATGTCTCATCCAAGCTGAGATAGAAAATCTCTAGATGTAGCATCTACCAAAGATTGTTTGGTAATCCATGATGTAGACATTTCCTGATGCACTCCTTGAATCTCTCCCACACCTCATACAATGACTCACCATTAAACTTAGTGAAGTTGGTGATATCGTTCCTTAACTTCGTAGTCTTGGATGGTGGGAAAAATCTCTTTAGAAACTTAGATGAGAGATCAACCCAAGTGGTGATAGACTCTTGTGGTAGTGAATTGAACTAAGCTTTAGCTTTATCCCTTAGTGAGGAAAAAGAAGAAGCTATAATTTGATGACATTAGGTGAAACATTATTCATCTTCACTGTGTTGCAATATTAGAGAAATACTGCAGTATGCTCATTAGGACCCTCATTTGGATATCTTCCAAATTGATTTGTCTAAACCATTTGAATATGTGCTGGCTTTAGTTCAAAATTATTGGCCTGAATAGGAGGTACCCTAATTGTAGAACTCACAATAGTAGGTAATATATAGTCTTGAAGTGCACTAGCAGCACCCTGAATCAGATTGTTGTTGTTGTCGTCTGCCATCTCAATTGGTTGCACTTCTTCTCTTCTTTTATTCTCTCTTCTCAATTGATGCAAAGTGCATTCTATCTTAGGATTTAGTGGTAGAAGTTCTGCACTTCTACTCTTGCGCATAAAAACACCTGCAAGATGACAAAAGACAATTATATGCTGTGAATTGCACCTAAATTAACAACACAATTGAATGTGGTCTAATATTAAGTTAATCCTTGGCAACAGTGCCAAAAACTTGATCCGTAGTAAATATATATAAAATTTTATAAGAAAATTCTAGCATGTGCATTGGGTCAAATCAAGTAATATAGTAATGAGTCAAGTGTCGATTCTATGAGGATTAATTAAGTACTAAACCAATATCAGATTCTATTATTATTTTAGGTAATTATATTGAGAGAATTAACTAATCAAATACTAATTGATCTAATCAACCTAGATTTTCACTAAGAACATGAGAGAATTGTTATAAGAATATATCAATTGAAAGTAGGAAAACTAAATCCACCCTAATTTCGCTGATCAGATTGCCATCATATTATAATGATTCTTAGCTATGTGGATATTCATATGAAATTGTGAAAGTTTTTAATTCTTTTCTAAGCTTTTAAAACTCAAAACCTAAAAATCAATTTATTAGCTTTTGCTAAACAAATTAATAGAGGATTCTATTATTCAACTAAAAATCTCCTAATTATATAGTTGATTAATATTCTATCTTAATTTCTCCTAATTCCATAGTGAGAAACTAATTGGGAATATTGCATTAAGCCCTAAAATAATTTCTAATCAGATTAAAATAATCCTACTTTCACAATTCTTATTCAACCTAAATTAGGAAATCCTATTGACCCCTAATTTCCCTTTTAAGTCATTAAAATTCCTATAATCCCAATTCAAACAAGAAATTAGAATTTATAGTATAGGATTTACAATATGAATCTTGCACATATATAACAATCTCATACTATAACTACAATCATCATCTTAGTTATTCTAAGGTTTCATCATCTTCCCACAAACTAACTTAGAACATCATGGAATTGAAAACAAAAATATAAATCAAAGAAGTTACTGTAATGGAATTCATAATTGATAATAAACTTAGTCTATGAATTGAATAGGAAATTGCTAGTTCAAAGATCACCAATTTAATAGAATAAGAATCAATTGCAATATAATAATCCTGCAAATCCTTGATGAAGAAGTCTTTCCTTGATGATTCTATTGAATTCAATTGATGAAAAATTGCAGTATACTAACAAGTTCTCTTTGTCTACCTTCTCTAGGGTTCAAAAGTAACCAAAAAATAAGGATAAGATGACTTGCCAATCCCTTACATTCGGAGTATTTATCAATACCAAAGGAATGTTTTTCGTCTAGTTCTCAAAGCTAGTGTCAAAGCCAACAACTTTTCCTTTCAAGGCCAACGGCTTAGGTTGGCAACTTTTACTCTCAAGGTTGACGACTTTTCTTCTCAAGGCCAGTGATGAAGGCCGACCTAAATTATGTTGTTGAAGGTTAGTCTTCAAAGCCGGTGGTGTAAAGTAATGAGTGGCTTGCCTCCTTTGTTCAACATTCCTTCAAGTGCTTAAAACTCCTTTAAATTACTCATGTTTGCATTTTGAGATCTTAAAGACTTGAAATAGCATAATAAACATAATTAAGTACCATTTCCTTAGAATTTCCATAGTATTAGTAATAATTTAACATGATTCACACAATACATTGATGGATTCCAATTACTCTTGTAGTTTTATTAAAAGCATGATAAGCTATACTATTTTGTGCATATCCTAAAAAGATTGCTTCATTTGATTGTTCATAAAAATTTCCAAGGTTATTTGCATTCTTTTTCACAAGACATGTACATCCAAACACATGAAAGTATGAAACAGATGGTCTTCTACCACAAAATAGTTCATATGAAGTTTTTGTAGTACTAAGTCGAACATACACTCTGTTCATTATATAGTAAGTAGTTGTTACAGCCTTTGCCCAAAAGTATTTTGCTACTTTACTTTCATTTAACATAGAACGTGTCATTTCTTGTATAGTTCCTACTCCATTTTGTTGAGGTTGAAAAATTATGATTTATTCCAATTTCTTCACAAAATGTTACAAATAGAACACTATCAAACTCTTTGCCATGATTGGTCCTTAAAGAAATAATGGAATATCCTTTCTCATTTTATATTTGTTTAGCAAAAATTTTAAACATATCAAAAGTATCAGACTTATATTTTAGAAAGAATATCCATGTGTATCTTGAAAAATCATCAACAATCACAAGTCCAAATTTATTTCCTCCTAGACTTAGAGTTCTTGTAGGTCTAAATATATTAAGATATAAAAATTCAAGTGGTCTTTTTGTAGAAATCATGTTTTTACTTTTATGTGTAACTAAAACCATTTTGTTCTTTAAACAGGTTATACATTTAATATCATGCTTTATGCTAATTCTAGGTAAACCAACAACAAGATTACTTTTTGAAAGTTTTTCTGGTTGATCAAAATTCATGTGCCTAAGCTTTTTATGCCAAACATGTATATTTTCATTCATGGTTAGAAAGAAATACTCATTATTCATATTAGAGGGTGTAACCGGATATAAGTTTCATTTCCTAAATCCTTCGAACAGTTTTACTTATTCAGTATTATAAGCATAACGTTTACTTTTTTCAAACATCATTCTATAACCTTTATTACATAACTGACTTATGCTTAAAAGATTATCTTTCAATCCTTATAGAGAATGGTTGATCATATCTTTTCTTATAATTTTACCCTTGCTATCATCTCTAAATCTTACATATCCCTTTTCTTTCCACATGATGCTATTGGATAAGGACACATCTCCTATCATATGGCCTGAATACCCACTATCTAAATATTAGGTGCCTTTTATTTTAGTTCCATGTTCTTGCAATCATATAAAAAAAGGTGATCAAACCCTTTCAGGAACTAAAGCAAGCTTAGGTCTTTGATAAGTCAAGCTCGTCTTTTCTTGTTTCTTAACTTAATATGTATCGACCTTGTTTCTTTTATGAAAGAAATACTTTTCAATGTAACCTATCTTATTGTAAAAGAAACACACATAAGAAGATGTATTATACTTTTGATTTACCTACTCGAGATAAGTTTATCTTGGATACCATTTATTATATCCATACTTGTAGTTTATGAGGTATCCTCTAAGTGGATACTTATGTTATTGAGGGTACGTTTTGAAGTATCCTTTGCTGCTATTATTCAAGTTCTTTTTTACAAGCTCTTTATCTTTAATAAGTTAAACATTCACAGATTCACTCCCTTTAACAAACACAACCTTTTTCATATCATTAGATGAGCTATCATGTTCAAATCCAAGTCCATGTTTAATACTTGTAGGTCTTTGACTACTTATAGTCATGTTTAGTTTTTTGTTACTTTCATTAAATTTATTGAAGGTATTTTTGATTGTTTGTGATAGATCTTTGAGTTTTATTTTGAAGTCTTTAATTTCATCCTTCAAAACACCATTTTCTTTTCTTAAAACATCAGAGCTATCATGCATTTTTTCACTATCATTCTTAAGGATATCATTTTCGTTTACAAGCATTTTGTTTGTTTAACTTAACACATTCTTTTTTATTTTTCAAAGCCTTATTTTTTTATTGTAGCTTAGATATTGATACACATGCCCTTTTCAAAGCTTTTAACAAAATTTTCACCTTAGCATACATTTTATTATCTAATACATTAGCTTCAAATTTAAGATTTACCTCAGATGCAGCTATTAGACACAGGTTTGCTTCTTCCTCATCTTTACTTGCAGTTTCTGAGTTAGATTCTGACTCATCCAGGTCACTCTAAGTTGCTATCATTGCTTGGCTTTTCTTCTTGAATTTTTCCATTTTCTTTATAAGAACTAAGCACTCATATTTGATATATCCAGGTTTCTTATACTCATAACATGTGATTTCTTTCATCTCTTTCTTTTGTTCTTTCTCCTAAAGTTTTTTCCTACATAAGATTTATTATACTTGCTAAAGTTTTTAAATTTCTTACCTTCCCTTTTCATCAACCTATTGAATCTTTTCTCAAGTATACTTATGTCCTCAGCATCCTCATTATCTTCATAAAAATCGAATTCTTTAGTAGCTATTTTTTTTTTTTTTTGCTTTGAATGCGATTGCTTTTGTCCTACTATTGGATTCTTCAATTATGCTCATATGGGACTCATATGTCATCAGCTTCTCCCTTAATTGACTAAGTGTGAGCTTGTTCAGATTTTGTACTTCTTCTATAGCTATCTTCTTAGCATTCCATGATTTTGGTAAGATCCCTAATACTTTCTTAACGATATCAGGATCTTCTATTTTCTTTTCAAGAGAGGTTAGTTCATTAGTTATAGTAGTAAAATGATTGAAAGCATATTTAATTTTTGCATTAGATTTAATCTTGAACAATTCATATCTTTGCAATAACACATTAATTTTTGTTTCCTTAATTATATTAGTTCCTTCACATGTTTTAGACAGTGTATCTCATATTTCTTTAGCTGTCACATGAAGAAATTAAGTAAAATTCAAATGGTGCTATAGTAGTGAAAAACATATTTTTAGCCTTATTATTTTTCTCGATGAGCTTTATTTTAGCCTCTATGAACTCAGCATCATTAGTTCTCATCACTTGATTGTCTCCAATGTCGATCACCTGCCATGAAGCATAGTCATTAGCCCTAATATAAGTGGACATGCTCATTTTTCAGTATAAATAATTCATGCCATCAAAGTATGGAGCTTGATTAATTGCAACGTTGTTCTCGACTATGATAAGATGGATCACTCAATTTAATAAACAAGAGTTACTCTGATACTAATTGTTGGTCCTAAAAAGTTTCCAACTAGGGGGGTTGTGAATTGGCTAAAAGAAATTACTTTCTTAAAAAAAAAAAATCACGTCCCTAAGTAGTTGCTTGTAAATTATGGCTTTAAATTACCTTTATAATCACAATAGATATTTAAGTGCATGCAAATAAAAGAGTAGAGTAAGAATAGCCTGCATAATGATTTATAGAGGTTCCGCCTCAGGTGTACATCCTCTCTTCCAGCTCTAAGTCGAGATCCTGGTATTCCACATCGGTATGTTCTACTATATTCAATCACAAAATAAGATTTACGAATAGTGATCACAATTCACTCTATCAAATGTCATGCTATCACTTGGCTATCTCTAAATTCAGAGCCTATTTTTTTTTTAAAGAAAAAGCCAAGATGGCTGTTGTATTTATTTATTGTTTTCAATAGTCCTTACAGAGAGCAGTATTTAAAAAAATACTGTACAAAATGCATTCTCCCCAATGGAAGATGTATACAAAATCTGTCAAAAAGATGAGTAAAGAGGCTATCGACTTCTTATGTATGGACACCTAGATAAATCTAAGAGGTAGATACCTCTGAGTCTTCCCGGGAGATCTTGCCAGCGCACAATACTAATATGATCCAGTTGAGTTGCATATTTAGAAAGACCTTCCGCCAAGGAATTTGCTTCACGATACATATGAACAACGGAGGCCGATAGTGATTGCATCAGGTTCCTTGCCTCGATTATTTTAGGGGACAATTGCCACGGACACACTGTTTTGCCTTGAAAGTAAGACACAAGTAGCATACTATTAGTTTGAATCTGTATTGAGGTGATATTATTGGTGGCACATGAGCGTAGGCCAAAAAGAACACCCTCCAAATCCATGGATAATGCATTTGGAGTATCCAGTACACGTTGCATTTCAGAATGTATAAACGAGCCATCATTTCGTCGCAAAATGTTTGCCTAAGCCGCTCTATCTGAAGTTAATGAACCAGCAGAATTAAGGACATAACTTGATGTAGGCTTTAGCCACTTGATAATTAGTCGGCTTCTTACCTTCACCTCTAAAGTGGTTGCAAATTGGTGTTTGATAACCTCAACTTCCCGTATAGAACTCGCTTTAGGAGAGTAGGATCTAAGAGTTAAGATCAGCTGATCCTTAACCAGATGGAAAAGGGTTCCAATTGAAGTTGCGTGTCCTTCAAAAATCATTCTATTTCTTGCCTTCCATAACTCCTAGCAGATAAAGGACAGTGTTAATTGGCATATCAAGCTAAACACAGTGCCCTTTGAATGCATTTGAAACTAGCTTTGTATCATATTCCATAAACCAGCAACTGGGGAAATATGGATTTCCAACCAGCTAGCCATAAGAAACCATAAATTTGTAGCAACCTTGCATTTGAGGAATAGATGCTGTATGGATTCCATCTCACTCAAACACAAAGGACACCTAGAGGGATTCAGGAGAAAACCAAAGCCACAAAGGACCTCCGGAAACGCATATAATTTATTAAATAAACGCCACACGAAAATGCGAATCCGAAGAGGCAAAAAGCGGTGCATTAGCTTATCGAATAATTGAATGAATTGTTGTCTTGGTCTAACCAACTCATATGCAGTTTTGTAACTAAATGCACTAGTAATAGAAGACTTCCATATTCGATGGTTTCCTTGGAGACATGTATTTCGTTCAGCAATGTCATGTACAGCCTGGATACGCCGCCAAGAAGTACGCTTCCTTGATGATTCAGATAAGGAAACAATGAATTTTGCCCAAAGGCTCTTACCATGTTCAAGTTTCCACCATAGCTTCAATGAGGCAACTGTGATCATTAAGGAAAAGTCCCGGATTCCAAGACCATTTTCATTCGAGGGAAAAGTAATTCTATGCCAAGCTCTCCAATGTTTATTTTTGCCATAGTCTGAAGATCCCCATAGAAAATCTTGGCATCTATTTTCAAGCCTCTTAATCACCGATTTAGGAGGCTGAATAGCAGTGAGCGTGTGAAATGGAATAGCTTGCAAAATATGGCGAATGAGAATTAGTCTACCCCCAGGCGATAAGATCTTGTTAGACCAATGGCTAAGTTTCCGTTCATAGCTATCAATCAAGTGTGTGAAATAACTTTCCCGTACTCGACCCTTATACAATTGGCATCCTAAATATAGAAAGGGAAATGAACCACCAGGAACTCCAAGAGAAGCCGAGACTTGTTGGAGATATATTGGGGAACGATTGTTAGGAGGGATGATGAAGCTCTTGGCCTTATTGATTTTTTGTCCAGAGCCCAATTCATAATCAGTAAGGAACCTATTTAAATGCTGTAAGGACCTTTTATCCCCTCGAACGAACACCAATATGTCGTCTGAAAAGCTAAGATGTGTTACTTTAACTGAATTAGATGCTGGAGTACCAAAAGGAAGTATTTGCCCTGTCTCTTCAAGATTTTTAAGTCCACGAGATAAAGCTTCCAAAACTAACAAAAAAAGATATGGAGATAACGGATCCCCCTGTTTGATACCCCTAGAAGCTTGGAAAAAACCAACTGGACCTCCATTTAAGATAATTGAAAACCAGGCAGCTCTTAAATTACCAAGGATGAGTGAGACAAAGTGATGTGCAAAACCAATTTTTAGCATTAAATTCTAAAGGAATGACCATGAAACCCGATCAAAAGCCTTCATCATATCCATCTTGATTATTAGATTTCCGCCTCTTGAGGGATGTTCCAAAAATTGGGTAAGATCCTTAGCAAGGAAGATGTTCTCTGTTATGTCTAGACCACTCAAAAAAGCCGACTGCTCCGGTGAAATGATGGATGGCAAAACTGACTTCAACCTTTCTGTTAGGACCTTGGTAAAAATTTTGTTTAAAAAGTTGCAGAGACTTATCGGTCTATAATCCGCGAATGATGTTGTAGATTGCTTTTTAGGCAGAAGCGCAATCAAGGTGCTTGCAACCGCCCTTGGAATCGGGGTACCGGCCATAAAATCTCGAGTAGCAGCTAGGAGGTCTCCTTCTATTATGTCCTAACAAGAGCGATAGAAGATGCCCCCGTATCCGTCAACTCCAGGCGAGCTATCCGAGTCTAAGCCAAAAACAGCCATTTTTAACTCCAGACCCTCAATAGGACGCAACAATGATCTGTTGTCTTCAATGGTAATTAAAGTTGGAATATTAGCAAGCAGCCTATTCTCCGCACCAGCATCATCACCAACTTGCTATTGCCGTAGAAGATTGAAAAAAAAAATGAATAGCTTTTGCCTCCAATTCAGTAGGGGATGAGATCCAGTTACCACTTCCATTTTTAATCGTATGGATCCCCATTTTGGAACGACGATCTGCAACATAGGCATGGAATAAAGTGGAGTTTTCATCTCCGTCCCGGAACCACTTTATCTTTGATTTTTGCTGCATATAGTCTGTATGTTCCCTGAGACGTGAGAAAAGATCTGATTTCGACCGTTCCAAATTAATTCTGTCTTCCACTGCTCCCATCGCTTCATATAACTGTTCAAGAGTTGAAACCTGATCCTCAGCTTCTTTCAGATTACGGAAAACATCACCAAAATGTTGTTTATTCCAATCTTTAAGACTCGACTTAAGTCTCCTAAGTTTAAGTGAGAAAGCTAGCATGCCATATGAATTCATAGGTTGCGACCAACTGTCCTTTATTATATCAAAAAGCTCCTGTCTTCGCAACCACATCTTTTGGAATCAAAACAAACTTGGCTTAGATAAAGCCTCCTTCTGATATTGAAATAGAATAGAACAGTGGTCTGAAGAAGACCTATTCAAATGATGTATAGAGTTGACCTGTATCGTAGAGATCCAATCACTTGAGAATAGCAAGTGATCAAGCTTCTTGAACACTGTACCATTTGATCGAACCCTTTGCCAAGTGAACTCATTCCCCATAGTTGGAAGTTCAATAAGGTTGCACGCAGTTATACAATTATTGAAATCGGAGATCGCCCCTTGATTAGGAGAGGAGTTACCCCTATATTCATCAACCGAACGGATGACATTAAAATCGCCGCCTATTAACCACGGTATACCAGGGGAAGAACTGAAGAGATTCTGCATCGACGACCACAAACCCAACCGACCCTGTCTAGTGGAAGAAGCATAGACTATAGACAGCAAAATCGGAGTGGGAAGATGATGATGGATTACCTCCAATGATAGGACCTGCCCGTGATCAGTTACAGATGACACAGTAAAATCTTTGGAAGTGAAAATCCAAATTTTATTATTAGCAGAAGAAAAAGTTGCAGCAAAACTAAATTTATTCTTCAAAGCATGGAGAACAACAACATTTGCCATCGGCTCTAGGAGAGCAACCAATGATAATTGATGAGATTGTATTAGAAACTTTAAACGACGCTGAGATGCCTTGCAAGCAATCCCATGCACATTCTAGAAAAGAGAACTTATCATTTAGAAAAGGGGGGTTGAGGGTCACCAGATATACTCGCAAAACGACGAGGATTTCCTTGACGAGAAGTGGTGTTCTTTTTTGAGCCAAGAGGTCGTCTAGGTTTTTTAACAGTGGTGGCTTCATCATCTGACCGTGTCAAGCGAGGGGGCATTCGAGGCGACAAGGCGTCTTCAGATATATCAGGAGGCTTTTCTAGTGTCTGATCAAAATCTATTTCCTCATCAACTTGATCATTATTATCAGCAAGCACATTAAACCGAGAGGTTGTTGTCACCAGAGGAGCAACTGAGATAATCGGTAATTCCACATGCAGGGATGCAATAGAAGTAGCAATATTTTCAGAGGAGAAAACAAGTTCAACTTGCAAAGGAGCTGTTACTTGAGAGGATGGTGGAGCAGCAATTACCGTATTAGCAGTGCTAGTTTCCATGGCATTTGTAGTATGGCCATTATTCATAATTGCTAATTTAGATTGTACAGCTGCAACTTCATCTGATAATTGTTCTACAGAAACCTCAGCAACAGAGGACTTTAGGGCAGTGTTCTCTTGAGCGGTGAGTTCAAATATTGGCATATTAACATTCTCAGCGGATTTCGACACTTTATCAATGGACTTTTCCGTGGACTGATTAGCAGATACTAGCATTTCATCAGAGAGCTTATCTCCAGACATGGGCAATTTGTCAGCTTGTTTATCAGGGACATCAATTGAGGTGGCTGCTTTTTCGGAGGTTTATAGCCCAGATGAGGAAGGGGGTGTTTCCGACATAGGTTTTGCCTTCCAGGAAGGAGCTGGACGAATTGGCTTAACCACAGCTTCTTTGGTACGCTTAGCTAGACTAATATCTGTTTTCGATCCTCGATTATGACAAGTATCAGCTGAATGACCAATAGTGTTACACAATTGGCAATAGGAGGGTAGGTCTTCATAGATCAAATTTTGAAAATAAATCTCATCGCCTTCCCCCAAGCGAAGACGTTTTGGTAGTTCTGTTAGAAGATCGACTTCAATGCAAATTTGGGCTACAGAAGGCCGAGTTTTTCTCTTTGTAGCTTCATCAAGTTTGAGTGGCATACCTATCATCAGAGCCATGCAACGCAGGTAGCGTTCTTCAAAAAAGTGAACTGGAAGTTGTTCCAAAGATACCCAAACTGGAACTTAGGATGATTCCTTGTCTGGACGAAAAGAGGGTGTCCATTTAAGGACTCTCATCACATGTGAATCCATGGTCCATACAGCTCTAATCCAACACCGCTGGTAGTCTTAATCCAAATCGAAGTTAATTAGTATGTGTCGATAGTCAATAGCTCTGATGGAGAAACCCCCTTTGAAACCAATTCTATCAAATTCCTTCTTAACATAATCCATCTTCGGTCTCCCCTTTGAAAATTTTCCAATCAAGGCTAAACAAAATGGTTTTGCTAATTGCTCGCTTTCAGCCTTGGTGATGATGAAGGTAGGCTCTCCTTTGTATATGGTGGGCATGGATGTCAGATCAAATTTTGGTGGTAATGTTTCAAAGGGAGCAGGAACTGAGGGTCGGCCACGAAGGGTGTTGGCATATGACGGAGCCGTAGTGGGCGGAACCATCAGCGGTGGCGGGATGCCGCCTATCATGAGGGCGGCGATTTGGACAGAGAGCAAGAAACCCTAGGATCTGACCTTTTTTTTTTTAGCTCCTCTGCTTTCAGTGGGAGCCTCCTCTTTACGCCATCTACTCTTGAAATTCAGAGCCTATTTATAATCTAGCTCTCACAACAATTATTGAGGAATGAAGAAAAATAGAATCTTTACTAAGTTCTGTGCAAAAATGAAAATGTAATAGAATTTTTTTTATAGAGAATTCTAAGTTTTTTTTCCTCTCTCTTCAGTTCTTGGACACTTAAGGATATTTTTCTTCAAATCACATAACAACTACAAATGGATAAGCTAGAAGTTGAATTTGTTTTGGATATTTTGCTGAATATCATAACTCATCTTTAGATTAAAAAACTTGTTCCCTGTTGTTACCAAAGTTCCTGGATAATTTCAATAGTTGACTTCATATCCCTTAGAAATAGAAATGTACCTTAGTTATTATCTTTTTCAATAATTTTTTTCTCCTTAAGCGCAGTTTTAAAATTTGAAAAATATAAATCTTCGTTAAGCATACTTTGCTTAGTCAAGTCAGGACAAGCTATAATTTTAATCTCTAAACTTATCGTAATTTTAAATCCTTGGGACATATTGACCAATTGTGTGGAACATTTTGAATGTATTATTTAGATACACTCAACTTTGGAGCTAAGCCTTCAAGTTGATTAAATCTTCAAATATAAACTCATCCTATAACATACTGTTCGTTTTTATAGTTCTATTAGTGTAGCAAGTCTACTCGAGTCGGTCTCTAAGTTACCTTTTAACTAAAAACTTGAGAGTCATACAACAAGTTTACTTTCTGAGTTAGTCTCTAAGTTACTTTCTAACTAAAAACTTAAGAGTAAAACTTTTGTTTTGAGAGATTAAATTGAATTACATGTGTATTATTTACTACCCACTTAATAACATAATTAATAATCTCTTAGCTTTTTGTTATCATCAAAACTATTATTAAGAGAACTTAATAAACCTTTTGCTCATTTAGTGCAAACTCTCAACTAAAATTAGAAAAAAAAAATTGAAAATAGAAGTCACCACCTAGTTATGATAGAGAAAAATTCAAGTTAGAATTAATAGAGTAGTATTAACTCTAGCTTGGCTATTGATCTTATAAAAAAATATACATACATATATTTTTAGAAAACTAGAAATTCTATGTTTGGGGATTATCTTTTAAAATACTACGGTTACTACTTTAATTTTTCAAAATTAAAATTTATTTATTTTTAAATGTTTAACTAAAAAATTTAATCCAAAAAAAAAATTATTGTTGAAGTCACCCCGTAGGTGCCTATGTACCTATTATTCGAGATCAAACTATTTGTAGTTAGTAAAAAATCTAAATTGTTAAAATGAGAAAAAATTTAATTATTTTTTTAAGTTATAGAAATAAAAAGAATATTCTTTTATAAATTTATAGAAAATAAAAAAATTAAATTTTTTTATAGAGTTAAAATTTCTAAAAATATTTATAAATTAAAAAAATTAAAATGTTAAGAAAAATAATTTTTAAAGGCTAAAATGTCTAAAAAAATTATAGAAACTATTTTTTTTTGTAATTTATTTTTTTATAAAAAATATGGTGTCTAAAAAATTTATTTAAAAAAAAACTAGATTTTTTTATTATTATTGTTATTTAAAAAAAAAAAAAAAATGGGCAAAGGGGTATTAACCTAGGTTGGAGTTAAGTCTAAATTAGATTCAGGTTTAAACAAGCTGATTGGGACACTTTGATGAATCTGCTGACTTGAGGGTAACTTCCAACACGACTTGTCATTAGCAAAGGAGTCTGCTAGGATACTTTAGTGGAAGACTATTTGGCTATTGAGTTGTTACCATTAGAGCCTCACAGTAAAGGATTGAGTTAGGGTTTCGGTCATTAGTGGAGTGTTCGATGGAGTTGGTCTAGGGTGGCTCAAGTGGCATGATGGGACTTTGAAGGTGGTAGGAACTCTTGGTGTACCTGAATTTGAGCTCTCGTGGTAGAAGTGCTTTGTTGAGCTAGAGAGAGAAAATGAAAACTTAGATAGAGAGAGAGGCCATTTGGAATATCTTTATGGAAGTGGGAATGTGTGGCTTTCTATTCTTGATTGGAAAGCTTTGTTCGAGTTCCTATATATACTGTGGCAGCTTGAAATGAAGGTGGAAGGTGCCCAATATCCGTGATTTATGAATTAAAGCACTTGCTTGAAACATGGAATATTATGTGAATTTTGCCCAATTTTAAGATGATTAATGATTAAGATTGATTTTTTGGTATTTATTCTTACCTAATCCACCATAAAGAAGCTTCAAAAATTGAATGTTGAGGACAAATCTGGATAGAGCTTAATTCGTGCAAGCTAATTTTTTTTTTCCATTTTTCACTCTGAATTTAACCAAGTAATTAGGTGTATTTGGACCCTTCTTTTAGCTCAAATGCATAGTAGGCAATGTGATCTTTATGATTTCACCATTAATTTGATGAAATCACAAAAAAAAAGGTAAAAAAAAAATGGCTTGAAAGTGGTTGTCTGAGAAAGGAAAAATGGAATGCGAAGGAAGAAGACAGAGGAGGAAGATGATAAATAGTGGCCAACCAATGATTGGTTGTTGCGAATGTATGTGTGTGCTTTTCAATCTAGCCATTAACCTATGCCTCAATTTGCAATGCAAATAAATTGTATTTATTCTCTTTTCTGTTTTAGATTTTTTTATTTTTTCTTTTTATTCTCATTATTAAAATAAATAAATAAATAAAGTAGTGATAAACTAAAGGGAGCAAAAATGGGATGTCTACATTACCACACTAACTAAATAAAATAAAAAATAGTTCTTGCCTTGTAGAATATAAAAACTCGAATTTATATTACGAATCAACCCGACTACAAAATTAAGTGTATTAGGAAAGAGTAACAAATTTTGGTAAGGAAGGGTAAGGAAATAAAATCTAAAATAATATATATGGTTTTCAAATAGAAGATATTATGTACGGAAATCTAATTGGCAAATTAATCTCTTCTTCCTCAATAATCAAAACAACTAATTCGTGATTAGGGTTTGGATGAACTTGCAAAAAAATTGATCAACTGTGGGATGGACTCTCTCCCAACTGAAGTCATTGCGAAAATTTTCTCCCGGCTTCCAACCCTAGATTTGGGAAAGCTAAGGTATGTATGCAAAAGATGGAGAAACATCCTCAAAAACCCTATATTCCGTTCACTACACTGCGCTCGTGCCATGTCGAGACCTTATGAAAACCAGGTTTTCATGCAGAGACGGGGCACAGAATTTCGCTTTCTAGAATTGACTGGTGAAACGAGGCGTCGTGTAACAAAAATTGAGATGCCATATGTTCCCAATATTTGGCGTTATCAAATCATTGGTTCTTGTAATGGATTGCTTTGTTTGGCCAGTACTCATGACTGGTCGATTCTCGTAATGAATCCATTGACTCGTCATCACTTGCTCTTGTCTATGCCCCCACCAGTTGTTAGGAGCGAAAGTGGTCATCTCTTCTCATGGGGTTTCGGATTTGATGCCGTCAATAAATTATTTAAAGTGATCGTGATCGCTCCGGGTGTGAATTCTGAAGTTAAAATATGTGATTTGGGTTGTAGCGGGAGAACGAATTGGAGGAATATAGGGGAGTCAGCTTTTAAGATTTTGAATGGTATTCCTGCATGCTTTATAAATGGAAGACTTCATTGGACTTATACGAGTCACAGCTCGCTAGAAATAGTCTCGTTTGACTTAACTGATGAGGTGTTTAGACTGGTACCAAGACCTGATTTCCTGCGGGACATAAGAAGTTTTGATCTGATTGTGTTGGGAGGTTGTCTTTGCATGTTTGTAAGTCAGCCTTCTGAGACCCAGAAATTGCAGATTTGGGCCATGACGGAATATGGTGTTGAGAAGTCTTGGATAAAAAAAATCGACGTCAATGCACATGGTATACCTATTTGTTTAAAGGGCTTGGGATCAGTAAATGATGGCAAAATCTTGTTGCAGTGTTGTGGGAAAAATTTTCAAGAAGTCAGTTATTTCTTATTTGACCTAACATGTGACCAATTTGAGCTTATTGAGCTTCACATGCCCCCAAATCGATCGATAATCCATACTGTTTCTCTAAATTGGATATAAACAGACCTTTGCATCCTATAGTGGAGATCAATGTCTCCATGTGCACTAGGGAGCTCTTTTTAAGTTCTGCATCATGTAAAAAACTATCGTCTAGATGTGCTATACTACTTGAGTTTTACTCATACTATGACGGTGAATATTTGTGTAAGTTTTCATAGACTTATTACGGGTGATGTGTGTTTTCCTTGATTCCATTAACGTTAATGGATGTAAGGCCATCGCAAAGGCTTCTTTCAAGGTTTCGGTAGATCTTCACATTTGTTTCTAGTTAAATGCACATTCTACTCTAGTCGTTGTTTGGTTGCTACGGATGCTGTTGTGCATTCCTAGTTGTCGTACAGCTTTTTCTATTGCATCTATGAGTTATATGCATTTCTAATCACATTGAAAATTGCTACTTGTTGCATATTTTACTTGTAGTAAAATTTTATGATTTGAAGTGTGATGATTATCATTATTGAGCTGTTACATTCAGCATTCTAATAGGTAGTCTAGTGAAATGTCTTCATACGCAAATCCTTCTTCTTCCTCAGCAATAATAGAGGACCTCACGGATGAATCATGTTGAGTGGTTAGTCACCATGGCATGCCCCATCTAATCTCACTACTTTTGGGATGCCATCCAGAGGATCAAAGTATCAATTATCTCTTCAAAAACTGGAGAATCGAATGCATTACAAGAATCCTTCAACAAAATAGCTTCTAGAGAAGATGGGGTTGAAAATCTCAACTTCTAGGACGCGTCTTGTTTCTATTCTCTGATGCAATTCAATCAGCTGCTTGATTTGCCTGTCTTCTTATTAAATTATGATATAAAGAATTACTGGATATAACAAAGCCCTGTAAATAATAACACAATCCATTTCAATTGCATCATTCCGCCCCTTTACTTTTGCATATTTGGTTGCATATAAAACCGCCTTCACTTTAGCAACTTCAGGAGAGTCCGCTGAACATACTTTAGAAAAGCCCCCACAGACGACACCCTCAAGTTCCTAGCTATGATACCTATAGCCGCCTCACCCGAGCCCCATCAGAATTAAGTTTAATCAGATTATCCGTTTAGTGCTTTCCAAAACAGCTGAGGGTCACATGATGATAAGTTGCTATTGTATTTAGTCAGTATAGGATGTTGCTTATGAGTAATGATAAACGATGAAACTTGCTGCTGCTGGGTGTAATCAACGTTTAAAACAATGCTGTCACTCAATTGGGGGGGGGATGCTGCTGCTGTGATGCCTTGTTTCAGTGATGTTACAGCTTTTGTGATGCTGTAATTGCTGTGATGTGATGTTCCCACTGTGGTGATGCACCTGCTGTCGTCTAGAAGATTAGAGTTGCAATTTCTACAAGGCTGCTACTGTTGCTTTTGAGAAGGAGCTCCTCCATTGGCCATCCCCTCAACTTCTGCTGAAGCACATTGGAATATATCAACTACAGACTCTGCTTCTGAATTTCTGTTATTAAAAACACCTTGACATCTAGCTTTCCACGTACTCTACATCACGAGAATATACTAAAATAATATTATATTTAAAAAAAATTCACGAAATAGCTGAAGGCACATAACTTTGTCATAACTTCATCTCTTTTTTGTTTCTAATCAATTCAGTAATTAACAATACATGAAAACATAATTATGAGGGTTCAATTACTATATTTTCAAGAATTGCTAGCTATTAGATTAATTTAAAAAAAAGTTATAATGAAATAAATTTAGTTCTTTTTTTTTCATATATTATATGTTAAAGTATAAAAGAGTGCAAAAAAATATTTTTAATAATTTTTTCAATAAATAAAAAAAATTACATTGAAAGCACATATAATTCAATACAAATTACTGAAGGTATGGACCGAGTCATGTTTTTGCAACTTATTTTTGAAATAATTTTTCTGAATACACTATTTTGCGAATTGTTCTAAAAAATAATATTATTTTAGTATATTACCCCTCCACATCACCGTCCACAACTTGGCAAATAAAACAAGCATTTCATTCTTTCTACCTACTGCATTTTCTATGCAAGTTTTCAGCCAAACATCAATGGTAGATACTCCTTCAACCCTATTTGAATACCCAATACAGCAAACCAAACCAATATAATTTAAGGACAGAATTGTATCAACAGCAATACAAAACTTACAATTCATTGATTCAACAATGCATTTGTTTTTTTTCACTACATTACACTCTGTGGGTACAGCGTTGTTCATAGCCCTCCACATAAAATAACTCACCATTAATAAACGCGGATTGTGGCGTAGGAACTTAATGAGTAAAGGAATATTTATAAAGGAGGGGGTAGTCAAGGGTTTGTTAAGGAGAAGAGAGAGAATGGCATTTAGTTTTAAAACAAATGACGATAAATTGATCCAAATCCAAAAAACCAGGACCGGAATATTTTGAAAAGAAAGTGATTTTTTGACTTGTTAATAAGAATTCTTTCCATACGACATTTAAAAAAGAAATCTTGGTTATACGAATAAAGCAAAATATATTATAGGCTAGTGTACTTAAAAACATAATGACAGAACACTAAACTTATGTCATTCTAGCTTGATGACTTGGACAGGGAAAATAACTTTAAAGCCTTCCAATAATTGATTCTTTGTATAAGTAGAATTGATTATAAGCCATTGTACTTTTAAAACTGACAGTATATCGTACGAACTATTAAGCTTTTATTTAACTTCAGATTCTACCGGAGCTTTTGAAAAGCAGTAAGGTAATTTCCTTAAATTTGAAGAATCGATACTATTTAAACTTAAAATTAGGGAAATTGATCTTCTTCAAATCAAAAGATTAGTTTCCCTTTGAAAATTCATCGTTTTTTAAACTTGAACTTAGTAAATTCTTATGATATATAAACTTATTACTTGTTAAATTATGGATATTATCATTAAATTAAAAAGGATTAGACACTTTTGCATTTTTAAACTCGACTAGTTTGGTGAGCATTGACCTGGCCTGACATGGTAGGACATAATCCAATTTAAGTTACCCACCATTCCATAAATCATTGAGGATAGGATAAAATTACTATATCAACCCATAGAATTGAATTTTTAATAAATTATTTAAAAAATAAGAGTTATAATTTATTATAGCTATGGAAAAAAAAACTATTAATGAGGTGGAATAAACCCCTTAACTCTCAAAATTTCACTACTCCATGACTTTTGAAAATGTGAATACACTCCAAACTATCTGAAAAACCACAAAATTGTTGCAAGGAAAGCACCAAAAGTAACAATGAAGTATATAAGACTAAAATTGATTAAGTCCTTAACTTTATGTATACTGTGTGATTAGATTGGGAGGAATCGCTAACCACTCGATGCAATTGAGTTCTTTAAGCAAATCCCATACTGTAATCCAAGGCCTAATGGTAGTGGCAGTTGGATTTCCCAACAAGTTGCTCGGGATTATCTAAATTCATGGGTTAATTTACAAATGAGCATTGTCACTGTGTTTCATGTTTCTATCTAGATTTCTGTTATGTTTACATTGTATATTGCTGTCATCGATAATTTAGGAGGATATGGTCAAGATGTATCAAGAATTTCAATCCTCAAACAATTCTCAAACTTCGGAGGAGATAGTTGATGAATTTATGGGTGTGAATGGTGTAGACTAATTATCATCTTGGTAGATGATACGGACCACTGACCATTAGGAAACCTTCGCAAAGATGAATTTATATGGAAGAGATGGAAGTAGCGCTGCAAAAGACATAGGAAAAGCTTCTAGATGAAAGACAACAATGTGAACAACTAGAGGGAAAGTTCAATGACCAACGTGAACAACTGTTGTCAATGTTTCAAGAAGAAAGAGACCTACGTATCGCCTAAGCTAAAGAGGTAAGTTTAGGCTTAAACTTTGTAAATAAAAGTATATGTGCTATGTTGTGAAGGCTCCTATTGCTTCTATATGTATAGAGTGGGATTGTTAGGTTTTGATGATGTAGTGGTTGAGTTGACATAGCAGACTCCTTAAGTATGTGGTGTTGTAGTTTTCTATTATGTGTAATATAGGAGTATGTTGTGTAGTATAAGGGTAGTGTGTGTATTATGTTGTGTAGGGAGTATTGTTGTAGTTTTGAAATATGTTTTGTTCTATAGGTGTTGAGGGACAATATTTTGGAATATTGTAGAATTTGTGTGGCTGTAATTCCTTTGGGGCGATATTTTGGAATATTGATGTTTTACTTTTATGACGAGGATGAAAACTTCATTACTTCATAAATGTCTTACAGCTATATGAGCTTTCTTAAGCAATCACATGACTTTCTAGGAATTTTTCAAGTACTTCATGTAAATTATCATAAATATGGAACAATATTCTATTCCTCTCTCTCTCTCTTTCTATTTACAAAAAAAAAAAAAAAAAAAGATGGATATAAATGTATGCATGTGTTACTTAATGGTTATATATTTTGCAATAGGAACAAAAAATGCACAAGACCTTGTTAATTCACCAAATTCATCTAATAGTGATGATAATGAAAGTAGTGAAGATAATAATGATAGAGATGATGATGAAAGCAGTGATGAGGAAGATTGGTACTAGAAATAGGGTGTTAGATAAGTTCATTTAATGTTTAATCTTAAATGTAATGAAGTTTAAATTTCTTGATCTTATTTGGATTTGTTTTCTGAGTTATAGTTAAGGTTATTGTTTCAAAATATTGTTGATGTGAAAGTATCATGTTTATGGGGTCATTTGATGTAGGATATGCGAGAAATATATGTTGATGTTGATGGTATTTTAGTATATGTAATTGTGCATAAACTAAATAGGTAAATGTTGGCAAAAATGAGGATTGTGAAAGCAAATCAAAATCCATGCCATTAGAATTACCACATTTAAATGTTGCAAATTTGGCTTAATAGTGATGTTTTAATGTCGCTAATACACTTTTTACAACATTTAAACGTTGCTAGTAGGTTAACTTAAATAACAGTTAAACATTGCAAATAATTTAACTTAGACAATGTTTAAATGTTGTAAATAGTTTAACTTACTCAATTTTTAAATGTCATAAATGTTACTCTTTTACCGCACTTGTAATCTCATTTAATTTATGAAATTATGGTTTAATTATGTTTAAACATCGTGTATAATTACTTTTCGTTACATGTAAACATCGCTAATGTTATTTTTTTACTAAGTTTAAATGTCGCAAATGTTACTCATTTATTGCACTTTTTATGTCTTGATTTTTTAAATGTGGTTTTACTATGTTTAAACGTTGCATATAGTTACTTTTAGTTATGTGTAAACATTGCTAATGTTACTCCTTTACTACATTTAAACGTTGCAAATGTTACTCATTTACCATGCTTTTTGTATCCATTAATTTTTTAATTATGGTTTTACTATGTTTAAACATCACCTATTACCTATTTTTAACTACGTTTAAACATCGCCCAATATAACACATTTGACTATGTTTTTACTTTTAGTGACATTTATTTTATTAATGATGTAGATTTTTTTTTGCGATGCACCTTTGGTGATGTGATACGCTCAGAACATATATATAAATTGGAAGCGTAAATTGCAGCAAGTGCACTGATCGTATCAAGTAATAAAGTGGTGAAAAGTAAGGTTGTCGATCCCTCGAGGAGCCAATAGAGTACTAGACCTATAGCAATTCTTATCAATATCTAGGTGATTAAAAAAGGGTTTTTAAATGTCTAAGCAAAAAATTTAACTTAAAGCAAACAAGGAGAATTTTATGAAAAATCTATCAATTATGAACGAGGGAAATTAGAATTCACCCTAGATTCATTAATCAAACTGCTACCATGTTATTTCAACTAGTGGTTATAAGGTTATTCAAGTGAGTTCAGAAAATCCTTTTTAAGGATGTTAACCTTAAATCAATTAGTCGGCTTCCGCATCTCCAATTAACTAAGGAATCAAAATTATGTTCATACACCTCCCGATGTTACAAACAACTAATGCCCTAAATCAATTAACCCTAATCCCTTAGTAATTAATTAACAAGAAACATTGCATTGCGCCCTCCATAAACTCTAATTAAACCAATTATCGCAACTCCCGTATTGATAATCAATCTAATTAAGAATTCCTAATAAATCCTAATCAACTCCCGTATCAAAAGGATTTCTAACAATTATAATCAAAGACCAATTATAATTGAAATCAAAGGAATTGCAATCATGAATAATCCTAATAATTCCTAATCATATAACATGGCTACAATTATCCTTTTAACATTCTAAGGTTTCATCTAATTTCCCAAGGAAAAGACTTAGCAATTCATGGAAATAAAGACATGATTATGATTCAAGGAGATTCGTGCAAAAGGAATCATATTCAATGGTTGGATCAAATACTTGAATTGCATATAAGAAATAAAGTTCAGAAATCACCAATTCAACAATATAAATAATACCTTAATTGCAAGAAACTCCATAAATCCTTCACAAAGGATGATAATCTCCACCAAGATCACAAAGTTTTCTCCAAGATTTGATCTCCATAATTATCCCTTAAAACTAGGTTAAAACTACTCTAAGAACAAGAAAAATTGACAAAAGTTCTTCTACAAATCGACCTAGGACCTATATATATGCAAGGGGAGGCGAGAAGATACAATTAAAACAAGACCGGCCCAAGGCCGGCAACCTTCTTTTAAGCCGGCCATAAAGGCCAACGGCCTTCATTTAAGCCGGCCATAAAGGCCGGCGGTGTTGCATGGAAGGCCGGCCATAAAGGCCGGTGGCTTTGATCTCTCCTTTGCCATCCTTCAATCTTTTCATGCTTCAATTTGTATGCAATCTCTCCAAATTGATTAAGCTTTGAACTCAAAGTCCTCCAACATCTGAAATGTAAAAATAAACATGATTAAGTACCATTTCCTTGTGATTTCTCTAAAATCAATAATGAATACTTGTAAATTGCTTAATGAATTATGAGTAAAATATGCCTTTATCATGATGTACACTAATAATGGTTATTAAATTTGGCTAAATCTTTTTTATGACGTTTATTTTATGTTTAGCAACATTTATTAAACATCGTCTAATATTGAATTTGTTGTAATGTAACTTGGACACTGTATGAGTGATTGTAGATGGGCTTACAAAATCTGCTCACTTTATACTTATAGGCACTAGGTGTAAACTTGAAAAGTTATCACAAATCTACATCAAAGAGATTGTGAGGTTGCATAAGGTACTGGTTTCTATAGTACTAGACAGAGATGCTTGGTTTATGGGGAGATTTTGGAGCAGTCTACATAGGGCTTTAGGGAAAAAGTTACAATTTAATACAGCTTTTCACCTACAGACAGTTGGCCAATTAGAGCGAACTGTTCAAATATTGGAGGACATGTACACTAGATTTTAGTGGAAATTGGGATAAACACTTGCTCTCATAGAGTTCACTTATAACAATAGTTATCAAGCTACCATCTAAATGGCACCATATAAAATGTTATATGGGAGAAAGTGTCGGTAGCCTTTACATTGAGATGAGGTGATGGGAAAATTTCTGGCACCGTCGACATTTTTAGAACCCGATTTGGATGATGATATAAATCGCTCATATTTTTACTTTATGTCTTTTATTCTAATAAATATTTGAGAATAATCTTACAGGTACAATGATAATTCTCCATGGGATGCCAATATGTCCTACAACAGTTGATGGACACAGAACATTTTTAGGGTGACAATCAAAGACTTGTTGCGATTGTTTTCCATTTCGAGGCATTAGCTCATGAAGACTTATGATATTTTGTACTTTGTAATTGTTTTATGAACTATTTTTGGTTGTATTTGGTTTTGGGATACTTTCATTTTCCTTGTAATTTTCATTTAGGACTAGCTACCTTAAAAGTGGTAAACTTGTAATTTTGACCACTTTCTAACCCTAGGAGTAGAAAGTATAAATACTTGCTTAAGAGAGGGTTTGAGGAGGCCATTTTGCAGATTATACACTTCACTTTAATGTGAGAGGGCTTAGGGTTTCCTAGTTCCAAAAATCTCTTATCAATTTCAACCCAAGAATTGGAATTGTGGCGAGTGCGACAAAGGAGAATTGTGAGTCATATCGATTCATCTTTTTTGTTGTTCATTTCTTCTCTAGTGAGTCATATCTAGGGTAGATTTGAATCTTTCTTAGATTTATTGATGATTTTAATTCGTGGATAATCATCTTGTAAGGTTGATTGTTCATTTGAGATTGAATGCTCTTTAGTGATTGGCGTGAATTGGAATTATTGGAAGAATTTGAGATCACGGTTTTTGTGCTTTGCTTTTTCATCCATTTCATGTGTAATTCACTGTTCTTATTGTTGATTAGTGAAATTGATCATTAGTGGAAGTTAATTGAATCTTTGAACCATTAGATTTCATCAAAGTTCCATTAGGGTCACGCAATTTCCTAGTTGATTGAACCGGTTTGTATGAGACTTGAGAATTGTTTTTCTTGAGTCATTTGATTGTGCTTGAACTTGGTTTTGAGCATATCATCTTTTGGTATCAGAGCACAAGTTGAGAGAAGGGATTGATTGTTGTTTGATTTCGTGATTATCATCTTCAATTAGGGATAATCAATTTTGAACTGCAAATTGTGTTGTTGTAGTTTGTGAGTTGCGAAAATGACCTTGATTGGAATTTTGAGTTGCTGCTTGTTGGAGTTGGATTGGGAAGGTTGTTGTAGCTTCTTGTGATTAATTATTTCGTGGAAGGAAAGAAGCATAGAAGTGTTGTTTAATTCAACAATTTTTGAACTTGAAAACTTACTATTCTCTTGTCGTGACTAGCTTGTGGCATGAGGAAGATTGTGAGGATTGTTGTTGTGATTCCATTGTTTAATTCTGAGTTGGGGAAGTGCATTTTATAGATTTTCATTGAGTTGAGTAGTAAGGAATCTTTTTGAATTCAAACACATTCCATTAAGTTGTGGGAGTTAATGAGTGTTTTTTGAATTTGAAATTCATTTCTTACCAATTGAGGAAGGTTTGCAATTAGTGAGGAGGTTGAAATTTAAATTGGAGTTACTGCCTATTGTTGATTTTCGGATTACATTTGTGGAAAGTGGTATATTTGTTGTGTTGTCATCCTTGCCATGGAAAGTGGAAGTATATTAGTTGTGTTGATATCCTTGCCGTGGAAGTGGAAGTATACTTGTTGTTTTTGTCATTTATTATTGTTGCCGTGGGAGTGGAAGTATATTTGTTGTTGTTTCCATTTATTATTGTTGTCGTGGAAGTAGAAGCATACTTGTTGTTGTTGCCACTTGTGTTGTTGCCATGTTGTTAACGTGTTGTGGAGAAGAGTACTACACGTAAGTTGTAATAACATACTTGTGAAGTTAAGTGGGTTTGTTTGTTTTCTTTTTTTGTAGTTGCTATTGTGTGGTGTTAAGGGAAGTGTAGTTGTGGAGTGTGTGTCCTTGCTTCAAATTGTTTTTGAGGATCAGTACATAGGGTCTACAACTATGTCGAATGACAGCATGAATGGGGAATTGGTGATGAAGCCAATAGTCAGGTAGGTGGAGGTTAGGGTCATAATGTGGTAGGTAGGAGAACTTTGGAAGAACAACTCCATGATCTTACTACCATAGTTGCTACACTGGCAACTAGAATTGACAAAATGACATTGCCACAACCACCAGTGGTAAACCAGCCGGCACCACCTCGAGTAGCTCCACAGAATCCTCATCGAGACAGAGTAATGGGAGATGGGAATTTAAATAGAAGGATGGGTGACGAGCATCTTCCATACAAGGAAGAAAGGATGATAATTTTAGGGCAAACCCAAATCAGAATAGGGATTTCAGGCCACCTCAAGGCTTGGAATATGTGAAACTGCAGATGCCATCTTATGATGGCAAGGGATCATCTGATGAATATTTAGATTGGGAGGACAAGGTCGAAGGTCTTTTTGAATGTTCTGAGATCGATGATAGTACCAGGGTCCGATTGGCTGCTATCGAGTTTATAGGGTACGCTGCACTTTAGTGGAAGAATCTAATTATTAGCAGGCGTTGGGATGGAGAGGCTGAGGTTCAGACCTGGAGGGATATGAAAAGATTATTGAGGAAAAGGTTCATTCCTAAGCACTACAAACAGGAACTGTTTATGCGACTGCAGACATTGAGGCAGGGAGGTAAAATAGTGGATGATTATGTGTAGGAGTTTGAGACCCTTATGATTAGGTGTGGGTCCGTTGAGCCTCCAGATCAAACTATAGCACTTTTGTCTTAGGTCTAAAATATGAAATAGCGTGTGTTATTGAACTGTAGTGCTATAGTACACTTGATGAGGCTATTCAGTTGGCCTTAAAAGTAGAGAGACAAAGGAGGTCCAACTTATTTAGGGCTTCGAGCAGTAGGCCCAGTGCTATTACTAGACCCATATCAGCTGACGGTCGATCAGGGGAAACAAAGGCAGTAGGTGAGGCAGTGAAGGCAGTGGACAAGACTACCCCAACTATTATGAGAGAAAATTTACCCACTGGGAAGGGTAAAGAGGTAATGGCTCCAGATGCGAGGCAGACTGTTCCCGGATCTACTAGTGGGAAGGTACGCCAGATAAAATGCTTTAAATGCATGGGATTTGGGCATATGGCAGCATAGTGTCCAAATAAGAGAGTGATAACTGTTATGGAAGACACTGGGGAGGATATTGAAGATGACCACGATCAGATTGAACCTACAGATCTACCAATAGCACTGCAGGAATATATGATGACCAGACTACAGACGTGCCTGAGGAGCATACAAGAGGAAAATATCTATCCTTTAATGTGTTACGCAAGGCTTTATCTATCCCTCCTGATACTAGTGATATTCAGAGGGAGAGCATATTTCACACTTCTTGCAAAATCAGAGGTAACCTTTGTGTACTCATCATCGATAGTGGTAGTTGCACGAATGTTATATCTGCTGCGCTGGTAGACAAATTACAGCTGTCTACTATCCCACATCCTAGTCCTTATCAGTTGCATTGGCTGGATATTAGAGGTAGTATGCATGTTACCCTTAGGGCAAAGGTTCCTGTGAATGTCGAGTAGAATTATCATGATGAGATCCTATATCATGTAGTCCCTATGCATGCATTCCATTTACTATTGGATTGGCCTTGGTTATATGATCGATGGGTGTTACATGATGGGTTTAAAAATACCTACATGTTTAACATGGGTGAATCACGCATAGTTCTATTGCCGATGACTCCATCTGAGGTCCAGGGGTTTCAAGAACAGGTCAGAAATCCATCCACTACCATTGATAATTGGAAGAGCAAGACAACAGAGATATTAGGGTTTAGTTCCACAACTGATCCTCTAGATTTGAGGGCAAATCTTTCAGAGCCCAGGAGATGATGGGAAAATTTCTGACACTGTCGACATTTTCAGAACTCGATTTGGATGATGATCCAAATCGCTCATATTTTTACTTTATGTCTTTTATTCTAATAAATATTTGAGAATAATCTTACAGGTACAATGATAATTCTCCATGGGATGCCAATATGTCCTACAACAGTTGATGGACACAGAACATTTTCAAGGTGACAATCAAAGATCTGCTGCGATTGTTTTCCATTTCGAGGCATTGGCTCATGAAGACTAACGATATTCTGTACTTTGTAATTGTTTTATGAGCTATTTTTGGTTATATTTGGTTTTGGGACACTTTCATTTTTCTTGTAATTTTCATTTAGGACTAGCCACCTTAAAAGTGGCAAACTTGTAATTTTGACCACTTTCTAACCCTAGGAGTAGCAAGTATAAATACTTGCTTAAGAGAGGGTTTGAGGAGGCAATATTTTGCAGAAATAACCTAGCACTTTCACGTGTGGAATTAGGGTTCATCCTTAGTTCAAACCTCTTATCAATTTCAACCCAAGAATTGGAATTGTGGCGAGTGCGACAAAGGAGAATTGTGAGTCATATCGATTCATCTTTGTTGTATGTTTATTTCTTCTCTAATGAGTCATATCTAGAGTAGATTTGAATCTTTCTTGGATATATTGGTGATTGTAATTCGTGGATAATCATCTTGTAAGGTTGATTATTCATTGAGATTGAATTGCTCTTTATTGTATTGGCGTGAATTGGCATGGTTGGAAGAGTTTGAGTTCACGGTTTTTGTGCTTGTCTTTTTCATCCATTTTACGTGTAATTCTCTTCTTCTTATTGTTGATTAGTGAAATTGACCATTAGTGGGAGTTAATTGAATCTTTGAACCATTGGATTTCATCAAAGTTCCATTAGGGTCACACAATTTCCTAACTAAATTAGATCAGTTTGTATGAGACTTGAGAATTGTTTTTCTTGAGTCATTTGATTGTGCTTCAAAGAGGTTTTGAGCACATCATGAGGTGGGTGAGAAATAGGTACTAGGACCTGATTTGGTACAAAATGTAGTTGACAAAGTGAAGTTGATAAGGCAGATAACGTAGTTAGCCCAAATCTATCAAAAGTCATACGCAGATAAAAGAAGATGCCTATTGGAATTCCAAGTAGGAGATTATGTTTTGCTGAAGGTCTCACCAATAAAGGAAATAGTAAGATTTGGTTCAAGGGGGAAAATGAACCTTAAATATGTGGACATTTTAAAGTCCTAGAAAGAATTCGACTACTGGCATACAGACTGTCTGATGTGCCTAAAACCAAGTTTAAGCACACAAAACCAAGATTGAAAGACACTTAGACAATGTCATTCAAACTAGCTTCAATCTCATGAGCATTAGCGTCAAATCTCAATGCTTTTGAAACCAATTAGACAACAATGATGTGTTCAATCTTAAATCCAAATATGATATAGCTCTGATACCAAAATGATGATGTGCCTAAATCCAAGCTTAAGCACAATCAAAAGAATAAAGGAAAACTCCTCAATTCACACACACAAAAACCGGTTCACTTGACTAGGTAAATGCGGAAATCCTAAGGCAATGGAATGAAATCCAAAGAGCTCCAATTGCTATTATCAATCCAAACAAGTAATCTTCATCAAATAATAACAATTATAATTGAAACCCACGTGAATCAAATCAAGAAAACAAATGGGTTAAACCGCAAATTCCAATCCCTTCCTTCAACTATCCAATTCACGTCACAATGAAGAGAATGATATCATATATCAATACAATCAATCCTATAACAAGCTATTGATCACGATTTGCAAATTAAAACAAGTCCAAGAACATCCAAATCAACCTAGATATGACGCACTAGTGATGAAATGGAAAACAATAATAAGGAACCGATATTACTCACGATTTCTCCTTATTGTACTCGCCACAATTTCAACTTCTTGGGATTGAAATTGATAAGAGAATTTGGAATTAGGAAAACCCTAAGCCCTCTCACGAAATGTGAAGTGTTTGTTCTGCAAAATAAGCCTCCTCAAACCCTCTCTTAAGCAAGTATTTATACTTGCTACTCCTAGGGTTAAAAAGTGCTCAAAATTACAAGTTTGCCACTTTTAAGGTAGCTAACCCTAAATGAAAATTACAAGGAAATAAAAGTTTCCCAAAACCAAAATAGTTCATAAAAGAAGAAATATATAAAAGAAATGGTCTTCAAGATTCCGGTCTTCTATAGGATCCATCGGCCCAACTCATCGCCGGTTCAGGTCGGTTCATGGATAACCCACAAGCTGAGTTTGAGTGAGTTTGTCCATTGCCCTGTAAAGCATGATAAGTATTCCTGTTGGAATATAAAATACATGAATAAGATAAAAGAGGTTAATAAACAAATAATTCCATGGTCGATTTGCTCAAAATGGGTCCTCATCGCCAAGATTTGAAATCCTTTAGCTTTTGCACTAATGATAAGTCTTGTCGGATTTTTATTCCTATCATCTCCTCGGGCCTTAAAAAGATTTGTCCTCAAATCTAGTAGATCAAATGCAGTAGAGACTTCGTTTCCTCCTAGCAAACCATCTGAAGAAATATCACTACAGAATCCTAAATTTTGAAATACCACAGGTGGTGATTGTCTTCTCTCCTCCATTTCTAGGATGTATCTCATCTGCATCACAAATAATGACCCATTGTCCACTGAGGTGTCCCCTATCTCAACCCATTTCACTGATATTGTATCCTCCTTTTCTAACTCATCTGTATGTCGCTGATCTTCATGGTCTTCTAATGGTTGGCCCAACTGCTCATTGTCCTCTGAAGGCGAACACAACTATCCCTGTACATTTTGGCCCTCTAATGGTAGACTCATCTGACTCTGATCCCCAGAATACTCCAATGGTGCACTCAACTGCTCGTGAACCTCTGGTATCTCTGAAGGAGAACATAACTGACCCTGAACAGTTTGGTTCCCTGGTAGTTTGCTCCTAGTATCCTGGAATGAATAGGATTGTCTCTATCTTTCCACTTTCAAGGCTAACTGTATAACCTCATCAAGTGTACTATATCTCTGAAGCTCAACTACATAAGCTATCTCATACTTCAACCCAGATACAAAACGTGCTAGGGTTTGTTCAGGAGGTTCAACTGATCCATATCTGATCACTAGTGTCTTAAACTCCTGTGCGTAGTCATTCACTGTTTTACCCCCTTGTCTCAGTGTCTGGAGACGCATAAATAGCTCATGCCTATAGTGTTTCGGTATAAACCTATTCCTCAAAACTCGTTTCATGTCTCTCCAAGTGTGTATTTTGGTCTCTCAATCCCTTCGCCTGCTGATCACCATATTTTCCCACCACAAAGCAGCATGCCCTGTGAATTCTATAGCTGCAAGGTGTACCTTGGAGTCTTCATCAATCTCATAATACTTGAAAAGACCCTCAACTTGGTCTTCCCAGTCTAGGTAATCATCTGTGGAACCCCTACCATCAAATGAAGGCATCTGTAGCTTCGCACACTCTGGTCCTCGAGGTGGTCTAAATTCCCTGTCCGGGTATGGATTAAGCCCAAAATTATCATCTCTATCTTCCCCAAGAGCATGATAATCTCCCTCTACTCTAGGTGATGCCTGAAGGTTTACCACAGGTGGTGGTGGTAATGTCATCCTATCAATTCTTGTTGCCAATGTAGCAACAATTGTGGTAAGGTCCTGAAGTTGCTCATCTAAGTTCTTCCACTTGTATTTCGACGACCTAGTCTGCCACCCACTTGGTTATTGGCCTCATTGCCAATGTACCCATTCACACTATCATATGACATGTTTGTGGATGCGATTTATCTGAAGTACAAATGTAATCTCAAAAAAAAAATTAGCACACTCCCTTCACTTCACCACATCACAATAACAAGTTTGGATAACCACACACACTTGTACACCCACGATGCAACAAGTCACCAATGCAATAAATACTTCTTATCACTTCAAGTATATTAGACTAAGTGAAGCACAAATAAATACTTCTAAGTAGTTAAGAAATTAAATTCAACTCACAAGTGTTGAAGTAATAAGTTCAATTACTTTCACACTTTAATGTTTGTTTTTGAATTCAAATTCTACTACTTCAACTTTCCTTTCTTGCCACGGTTTCGCACCTACAATTGATCTTGATGTGCAGCACCTTTAATCCACACAACTCCACAAATTTACACCACTACACACACCTCAATCACGGTGCACTCACTTCACCACAACACCAATTCACCACATTGCAACACCTTCAATCAACATACACACATAACGCCACACATACATACTCTTCACTAATTTTACAAAAATACAACACCACACACATATACCTTTTCCACACTTGTATTTCTCCACTTCTATACAAGTTTCAAACCGTAACTCACAACAAAAGGCAGCTTAAGTTCAAATTCAAAATGAGATCATTAATTGCAATATTCCACAAATGGTAAGGAGCCACTTTCAAATTCAAATGAACACACAATTAAACAATGACTTAATGTGTGTTTTGAAATTCAAATTGCTTCCTTAACTCATACCTCAAATCTGGAAATTGCACTTCTCCAATTCAGAATTACACAATGGAAATCACAACAACAAACTTCACAACCTCTCTTCACACCAAAACTAGTCACGGCAAGAACAAGGTAATTTTTTTCAAGCTCAAACAATTGTTGAATTAACAACACTTCTATTCTTCCTTCCTTCCATGAAAATTATTAATCACAAGATGATACAACAACCTTCCCAATCCAACTCCAACAATCAGCAAATTAAATTCCAAGCTAAGATAATTTCGCAATCTCAAAACCACAACAACAACACCATTTGCGGTTTTCACTAAATCACCTTAATTGATGATTAACTCCACGAAATCAAATAAAACCAATTCCCTTCTCTCAACATGTGCTATGATACCAAAAATATGATGTGCCTAAAACCAAGTTTAAGCACACAAAACCAAGATTGAAAGACACTTAGACAATGTCATTCAAACTAGCTTCAATCTTATGAACATTAGCGTCAAATCTCAATGCTTTTGAACCAATTAGACAACAATGATGTGTTCAATCTTAAATCCAAATATGATATAGCTCTGATACCAAAACGATGAAGTGCCTAAATCCAAGCTTAAGCACAATAAAAAGAATAAAGGAAAACACCTCAATTCACACACACAAAAACCGGTTCACTTGACTAGGTAAATGCGGAAATCCTAAGGCAATGGAATGAAATCCAAAGAGCTCCAATTGCTATTATCAATCCAAACAAGTAATCTTCATCAAATAATAAAAATTATAATTGAAACCCACGTGAATGAAATCAAGAAAACAAATGGGTCAAACCGCAAATTCCAATCCCTTCCTCCAACTATCCAATTCACGTCACAATGAAGAGAATGATATCATATATCAACACAATCAATCCTATAACAAGCTATTGATCACGAATTGCAAATTAAAACAAGTCCAAGAACATCCAAATCAACCTAGATATGACGCACTAGTGATGAAATGGAAAACAATAATAAGGAACCGATATTACTCACGATTTCTCCTTGTTGTACTCGCCACAATTTCAACTTCTTGGGATTGAAATTGATAAGAGAATTTGGAATTAGGAAAACCCTAAGCCCTCTCACGAAATGTGAAGTGTTTGTTCTAAAAAATAAGCCTCCTCAAACCCTCTCTTAAGCAAGTATTTATACTTGCTACTCCTAGGGTTAAAAAGTGCTCAAAATTACAAGTTTGCCACTTTTAAGGTAGCTAACCCTAAATGAAAATTACAAGGAAATAAAAGTTTCCCAAAACCAAAATAGTTCATAAAAGAATAAATATATAAAAGAAATGGTATTCAAGATGCCGGTCTTCTATAGGATCCATCGGCCCAACTCATCGCCGGTTCAGATTGGTTCATGGATAACTCACAAGCTGAGTCTGAGTGAGTTTGTCCATTGCCCTGTAAAGCATGATAAGTATTCCTGTTGGAATATAAAATACATGAATAAGATAAAAGAGGTTAGTAAACGAATAACTCCTGGGTCGATTTGCTCAAAATGGGTCCTCATCGCTAAGATTTGAAATCCTTTAGTTTTTGCACTAATGATAGGTCTTGTCGGATTTTTGTTCCTATCACCGTCATTACCACTTGACCTGGTTGGGTACATAATGTATTTCACTTCCATGCTTAGAAAATACATACTTAACCCTAGACCGGATCACTAGATTGGAACCTTTACAAGTGTAGCCCAACCTCATGACAATAGAGAGACTTATTAGAATTGTAGACACTAAAGAGTAGATTATAAGAAAATTAATTATTAAGTATGTCAAAGTGCAATCAAGCAACCAAATAAAGAGAGAGAGGCAACCTGAGAGTTGGAAGAGGAGATGAAAAGAAGATATCCAAAATTCTTCTATAATCTAGGTAATTTTTTAGGATTAAAATTTTTATTCGGGGGGGGGGGGGGGGGGGGTTAGAGGAGAATGTAAATACTCTATTTATTAATTATTAAGTTGTATATATATGTATAAGTATATGTAATAGTATTTTATTAAAAGATAGTGATTAGGGGGCAAGATGGTCATTTTACAGCCTAAGTACATAAACTCTTTTATCACCTAGGTTAACTCTTTTCCCCCATTTGCTATAGAGCCTTAAACACTTTCTACGGAGACCTTAAAGTAAAGAAGACAAACATGTCGCCATTAACTTATTGGATGAAGGTAAGAGAATTAATCAATGACTATTAATCGTTGTTTAAGTATACATTATAAAGTAGGGATTAATATAATAGAACATTTTATAGATTAATTTGTTATGCACAAAGTTTAGGATAAGGATTCAAGTGTTAGGATGCCTCGATCTGGTAAGTTGTTAACTTAACCTTAATTAGTGTGTTCTATGAAAAATAATACATATCTAGAATTAGAATTGTTGGATTTGAGTTAGAGTTAGAAATCATTAAGAAAATTTGAATTGGAAAAAGAGAGTTTGCTGGAACAGTAAGATATATGACCTCCCAACACAGTTGTATCTCACCCCCTATTGAAACCTAAATTACATAAAAAATATACAGCCTCCCAACATGGCTGTGTCTTGCCCTGTGTCAAACCTAAAACACAGAGAGAGGTATATGGCCTCCTAACATAGCCATATCTCGTCTTGTGTCAAAATATAAAGTATATAAGAAGTTACATAACCTATAGTATGGTCATATGTCACCGTGTCAAAATGTATTTAGCCTTTAGCATGATTATGTACTATCCTATGTACACTTACATGACCTTCAACATGGTTATGTTGAGTTGAAGTGCATCAATTTCATATTAATGTGTTGAGATACAATTTTAAGATCATGTAATTGGGATTATGTATAGGTTTTGAGGATTTGTGAGTTTGTAGAAGTGGGAAGAAATCAAATTTTGCAATCTAGGTATGTGTATACCATGTGTATTGTTTGTGCTTGCTAGTTTAGAAATATGGAGATTAAATAATGTAACGATTAATATGATTGATTGTGCATGTGATTGTGATTGGCTGAGCTTGAGGAATCGAATGTAGGTTGTTGTTCTTGTGGTGACACCCTGATGGGTGTCGAATCCAACAAAAATAAAACCTACTCCTAGACAATTATATGATTTGCATATAGTGGTGAGTAGGGTCGAATCCACAGAGATTGGTTAAACTTATTTCTATTCAAGGAGAATAAAAGGAAAAGGAAAATGGGGGGTTTGGTTTGTGAATTGAATAAAGTTAAAACAAGTTAAGAAAGTTGTATATTGATAAAAAGCCTAGCCAAAGGAATCAAGATAGTTTAATTCTAGGAATTGATCATCGATGCAAATGTTTTCTATTCTTAGTTCTAGATAAATTGGTTATGGTTATTAACAAGCTCTAACAACCTATCTCTCCTTACTTCCTCGATAACCTCAGACAAGCGCTTTGAATTATTTCTCTTATTGATTAAACAACCCTTAGACAAGTGCTTAGGATTTAATCTATCAATAGCATTAAGATCTAGAGAGACCACCAATTCATGCCAGTAGATTATAAGATAACCTATTTAAACATGATCACACACCTCCATAACATGAATTCGATCATCTCTTTTATAACCAAACATGTTATTGCGTCACTAAGACTAGAACAATCAAACAATTATGGATTTGACGTGCTAGTTGACAATATATTAACTTGCTAATTGAGTAGAAGAGCTCTATTCATACCAATCAACAAGATAATAATGACAAAATGATCAGAAGATATATGAATACCCGAAAGAAAAGAATAGAATAAATACAAGTCAATTAGACCTCACAATTCATGGAGAATTAAACATCTATGACCCTTTTGGCTAGAAAAGTAGCTTAGTTACACATGTTCATCAATAAAACGAAAATAAAAGATAGAAACATAATGAACCCGGTTGCTTGCTCTGCCTCCGCGTTTCCTTCTTCAAGATCCAAGATTCCCAAGATCAAAAGTTCAAAAGTTGTCCTAACCCTCTAGGGTTGGCTCTATTTATACTATTAGATGGATAGCATTTGATCTTTTGCTAGCAAGATACGAAAATATCTTTCCTTTTTCAAGTAGATTTCGAGAAGTGAAGATACGTCTGCCTGGCACGCCCCACCACACGGCCGTGGGTTAAGCCGTGCCATCCTCTGTGCATATTCTTCAAGTCTTCAACCGCGCCCAGTGTGAACCACGGTTACACACACGGCAAGATTTCAAGCCGTGCCTTCGTCTGTGCATAATCTTCAAGTCTTCATCCATGTCCAGTGTGTACCACGGTTACACCCACGGCTAGATTTCAAGCTGTGTCTTCATCTGGTTGATGTTCCACACTTTCTTCTCCTTGGCACATCTATCTTCCACCACGACTCCCAGCACGGTTTCTCCCACGGCTTCCACCACGGCCGTGCCCTAAGCCGTGTCTCTCTCTGTTCAGAGTCCTCTTTTCCGCCTTCTGGTCCAGTGTGTAGCACGGTTTGAACCTTAGCCGTGCCGCAAACCGTGCTTCCTCCGGTGGTGTAATTCCTTGTCTTGATCCAAGTTGTAGATGACTTCTCTAAAATACTTGAATTAGCATCCTTAACTCCATTTAACCTGATTTATCACGATGATAGAATTAAAGTACCATTTCCTTATGATTTCTATAAAATCAATAATAATTTAACACAATTTATACTATAAAGATTGATTATAAAATGGCTCTATCACACCCCGATGATTGGAACATGATGTTGCCTCTATTGGATTCGTTTACTGAAATGATTTAGGTAGTATATGGAAGGATATTGTGGAAGGATGTGTGTGATTGTGGAAGGTTATTATGTGAGAGTACCTATTGTCATATATATATATATATATATATATATTATTATGTATGGAATAGGCTTGTGGGCATATATATATATATAATTGTTTGTAGAAGAATTATGTGGAATTATGTAAGGTTGTGTGATGCTGATGAGATTGTGTGTTGGTTAAATACTATGAAAGATGAATAACTTATGTTTGAATATCATGTTGCATCATGTATGTGTTGTTATTTCTATCATGGCATGAGTATGTGTTTGTAGGTATGCATAGTGTTAAGCATTAGCTTACCTTCCATGGGACATTTTTTTAGTTTCAGGTGTTGTAGGACAAATTATAAGGTATGATGAGACCCTAGTGGAGACAAATCAAGATCATAATAATGAGGAGAACGTAGAATATGTATACTATGATGAGTAATAAACTAATGAAGAGAAGAATTTACAATTTTTGACTTTGTTTAAGCAATTTAAGATTGTTGTAGTGTTTAAGGTTATGAAGGCTTCCATGGTAATCATTTAGGGAGACTCTTGATGATGTCTTATCAAGTAGAGAAATTCCTATTAATCTCTTATATGTAGGAGGTGACTTTTAATTATTATCATGAGTATGTGAATGTAAGTATTGGAGATTTGTAGTGTCTAAGCCTTTGTGTGTCTTGACATAATGAGGACACATGGTAGACCATAGCGTTACATCTTTAATCACAAAATCTTGTGCCAACTTCTTCTTTAAGTTTACTAATTCTTTATAATCATCACCTATCAAGATTATATCATCCACATAGACAATTAAGATAGAGATCTTACCTTTCTCCAATCACTTATAAAACATTATGTGATTAGCTTGGCTTTGATGATAATCATGGCTTTTCACTACATTTCCAAAACGTGCAAACTAAGCTCTTGAAGACCATTTGAGGCCATATAGAGATTTTTTAAGTCTGCAAACTTTATCTTGTCACGTTATCATCTCAAATCTTGGAGGTAGGCTTATAAACACCTCTTCTTCTAAATCCCCATTTAGGAACGCATTCTTGACATCTAACTAGTGTAATGGCCAATCATAATTAGCAGCTAAAGACAATAATACTTGAGTGGATTTGATTTTTGCAGTAAGGGCAAAGGTTTCTTGATAATCAATTCCATATGTTTCAGTAAAACCTCTTGCAACTAATCTTGCCTTGTATCTCTCAATACTCCCATCCAGTTTACACTTCACTGTAAAAACCCATTTACACTCGATAGTTTTTTTTTATCCTTAGGTAAATCAACAACTTCCTACATTCCACTTCTCTTCAGAGCATTAATCTTTTCCATTACTGTTGATTTCTAGTTAGGATCATCAAGTGCTTCTTGTATGTTTCTCAGGATAAATAAGTTAGATAACCTAGATATAAAAGCATTATGTTTCTTTGAGAGTTTAGTATAGGAAAGATACTAATATATAAGATGAAGAGCACATTTAGCTTTCTTAATAGCTATAGGAATCTTTAGATCACTAGGCTTAGTATTAGGTACTGAATAGGGAATAGAATCAACATTTGGATCATTAAAGACATGAGGAGTATGAATAAGAGGAATGTTATGGATACCTAGAGTAGTTTCTGGTTTTGCTCTTAGAGCAACTGATTGGACTAGTGCTAAAGGAACCATGACCTTGTTTTTTTTATGACCTTTCTTCTTTGAATAATTTAGGAGCTCTTTACCATGTTTTGTGGGAACTATGGGTAGTATTTTTCCGCTTATCAAGGATTTAGAAATTCTTGGCAAAATAGATTCCGGATCACTTGTTTCCTCAATATTACTATTTTTGTCTTTATTTAAAAGTTCATTTTTAGATGTGGAACTAGGTATAGAGCCAATAATTGGTGTAACAGAATTAGTAGAATCAATGCTTTTAGGTAAAGGAATAGTAGAAATATCCTAAAAATTTCCTTCTTCTCCTATCTCCACCTTAAGAGACTTTGAAAAAAAAAGGTTTACTTTCAATAAATGTAACATCCATAGAGACAACTGTTTTTATAGCTTGTGGATTAAAACACTTGTATCCTTTTTTGTTTGTGATGGGAATCAAGTCATTTCAATTACAAGACCACTTACTTGAGCTAGAACTAAAGGACTACAGAATCTTACACTTATAGTTCTACTTGATCAGATGGAACTCGAAGAGAATCACCTAGTTTCTTCATTCCTTTTACATGATTGTTTTACCTTCAATCAAATATATTTGTCAGTGCTTCGAGACAACGACTAAGTAAACTAAATTACTCAAAGCAAGCATAGAGCGTTGCTTTTAAAAGCTAGAAGCTCATGTTGTTAAAGCTAGCGGCTTATCTTAAAGAACTGGCGGTGTAAGAATGAACGCCAGCTATAAAGGCCAGTGACTTTCCTGGGCGGCTTACGATTTTTTTTAGGCCGATTTGCTTTGTTTTTCTTCTATTTTAGCTAACGTTTGTTCTCTTTTAGAAAGGCTGCTATAAATACCTTTTATAATGGAAACACAAGATAGACCTTTTAAGATTAGAAATACAAGATTAAAGTCTTTACTCTCATTTTTCTAATACTCTTATCAATCCTTGGGTTGTGGCAAGTGACAGCATCGGAATTGTTGTGCGTCATATTAATAAAACCGTGCTAGGACTATCATTTTGCTAGTTTACTACAGGAATTTTTATATTTGGCAATGTTTGTATATTTTATACAAACATCGCTGATCCCACTATACTTTAGTCATGTTTATTAAACGTCACACAAAATATATTATTAATGATGTTTATGACTAATGTTAAATATATAGACTCTAATTCAATAATTTTTTTTTTTGCCACAATCTTTTGTTTATCAAATAATAAACATTTTTTTAAATAATTAGGTTTTTTAGATTTTAAGACTTGGTTAATTAAAAAAAAAAAGCCTAATTATTAAAAGAAAAAAAAACTAAAAATGCCTTTCTTTGGTGAAACAAAAAATTAAAAACCCCCCATTGTCCAACCTGCCCTTTATACCTAAAAATTTTAATTATTATTGCCCATTGTTTTTCTTCCCTTGCATCAATCATCTCTCCTTCCTTCACGTCTGTCTCCTCTTTCTTTGTCTATGTCTCTTGTTTAACTTCACCGATCAGGAGCCTTGAGGGGTGAACGAGTTTAGTCAAGTAGCCTAAAGAAGTCTAAGCCAACAATGTCTCTGACTTAAGGAATGAAGATCACTTGGAAACATGAACCCTAGTCTTCAAGGTGAATTTTTTTTTTTTTTATATTGAGCATTCAATAAAATTAGGGTTTGAAGAAATTATTTTGGTAAATCAATTTTTTTCTTTAGTTTTCTATTACCCTATTCATAAATTGTCAAATGTAGAACTACATTTAATTTGTGAGAAATGGGATGCTGCAGTGTGATTGGTTTCCTATTTTTTTTTTCTATTGATTTTTTTGTGGTTAAGTTTGAAGATGTATTATAGTTTGTCCACATGGTGCGGTTGAAGAAACTCAGAAAGCACTTACCTTGAAAAACTATCAATTCGGTAGTAGGCCATCATGTAAAACCCTGCATCTATTCATGAATTCCTTTTTGTTTCTACCTATAGAGGATTTTTTTTTAATGGACTAAGAATAAACCTATGTAGAATGAATATAAGCATATAGGGATTAGACATTGAGATTGAAGTTGTGTGAGATACATTACCAATGAACATGTTTGCTTGGGTCTTACATATAGTTTTTTCCTAAGTAGACAATGTAAGCTTGTGAATAATTGCTAAAAAGCTCCAAGAGAAAGACAGTGAGTTTCAAACAAATAATGATTTTTGAATTAAACAAAGAAGAATAGAAAAAGTTATAGTATGTGATTAAATACATTATATTTGGATATAGAGAGGCCAAAATAGATAGAGAATAACATAAACATGCTTCAAAAACACATATAGTGATAAGAAGTAGCCATTTTGTTTCCTTAGAAAGAACAAAGTTGGGTTGAGTTTATCTAAGAGATGGAAAAAGAATGTGAGGCTAATGGTGCATGCATTCCAAGGCTTTTTAAGGTTGCTAGAACATTGATAGAACTCCTTGCATGTTCATATTATGATGTAATCCATTAAAGATAGTTGATTATAGAAGCAATGTTCTTTAGATACCAACTTTGAGATCGCTAAATTTGATGCTTAAGCTATAATCTAGGTACAATTACAGTTCAAGAATTCATAAAGGTCTAACATGCATGTTTCCATGGTTCGAATATCAAAAAAGGAATTGGTTCATCATTGTACACTGAAATTTTTTGGGATAGTTGCATTTCTTATGGGGGGGGGGGGGGGGGGGGGGGGGGGGGGAATGCTTGTAAATGAGACTTTAGAGAAAAAGTTTCTCATATCTGAACATTTTCACCGTAAATGTCATCTAATGATTATTTAATGGGAGGTGAGGATATGTAATGGGAGTGACTTGCTTACTTGGAGATGGGAAATAGTAGAACTTGCTCTCATCTGTTGGAATCCATTTGTAGTCCTACCTGGTATAGGTCTTCTGGTTAGGATCAATGACTAAATGATGAGTATTGTTTATACCAACTGCAAAATGTTGTTTGATGTGATTTACTTGTTTTTTGTTGATCATGACCATAGGGATCCTCTTTGATTGGGGTTTCCTATGGGACATGACAGTTGGGTTAGAAAATTGAAAGAGAAGCTAATTAAAAAGATTTAGATGTTGTATAAGCGGTGTCTAGATATGAAGACAATGGATTAAACGATCGGTGATAGGATATAAGAGATGAAATTGATTTGAGGCAATTACTTTTGCATTATGGTGCATGGAGGTCTGTGACCACTTATAATAGGAGGGTTGAGGATTGGTATTGGTGCTAATTTAGGTTAATAAATCAAGATGAAGCATAATTTATTGATAATTTGATGAACTAGATTTACATTCTTAGATGTGACGTTTTGTTTATGTGGATTGTTGCATTAGATTTATGTAAGTCATATATGCTTCTTGCACCATGTGTATGCAGGAATGGTTGTCCTTGATGGTTATTATTACCCATGTATTTTTGGGAATCGTTCTAGTGACTTTTTAGGTGACATGATTACTGAATATTTGGATGATTATGCTAGTCTCAGCTATGGTTAGTGTATTGGCAATGGAGAACTGTTAGTGATGCTTTAAACTTTAGTTACTAAAGATTTAGATGCTTTAAATTTTGTATTCAATCATCCATATTCTTTCTCTTTATTTTTCCGCTATTGTTTTTACTTTTTTAGATTTTATTGTTATCTTTCTATTCCACATTGTCCCATTGCACTTTTGATTTTGACTTTGAAGTATGCTTTTCTTTAAGTTAGAAAATCATTTTTTTTTGTTTTTTTTTTTCTGGTTAAATCAAGTTCCCTAAAGTTTTATGTTGTACCATGTGTATTAATTAATTTCTTTTGATCTATGCTCTTTTGTGGTATATTTATGTCTAATTATCCACTGGCGTAAATGATTTCAAGAGTCTACCTCTTGTACTTGTTATCTGATATATTCATATTAGAAAATTTGATCATATCATGTTTTCTTATGGAAGGAATGCAATGAAAATTGTGGGTGTGATTGCATTGTCATTCTTTTGAGCTCTTTTTACTAATGAATTCCAATTTTACTTTATTGCATTTTAGTTTAGCATGATTAGTTTGAAGTAATATACCAATGTCATTTTACACATTGTTTTCATGGAATGACTTATGTATTATCCGGTAATCAATGTCTTGGTCCTTGGTTATTAAATGCTACAAATCAACCATGTTTTTTATGCTAGAAACCATGTCTTGTGGTGTTAATCCATATGTCGTATGAGGTAATTACCACCTATCTATTTTATACAGTAGACAAAACTTCATGATTTATACCTAATTGTCCTGGTGGTTCTTATTTGTATTGGTACATCATTTCATTAGAAAAGATTACCTATTTAAACATAGCATTATACTAATCCAGGCTTAGTGTTATTGCAAAAGCTATATTCTTGGTGCTCATCATGGTTTAATTTCCATGTATGCCCTGGAGACACTTGTTTTATATATCTTCAAATTGTTCCATTCTTCATTGAATGGTCCTTTAGTGATGAGCCTCTTAAGCAAATACATTCACTTGTCTCATATATTTAATTTATGATTTCACAAATGTACTAAGCAATCATGTTTTATGATGGTGTGTCTTGTACAAGTTTTTGGACTACTATAGCATATTTGACTAAGAAAAGTACTGTGTTAGTTTAGATGGTCTTGTTGCCATAGCCTCATTGCTAGAAATTGTTGGTGGGCAAAGTCTTTCTTGAAAGTTTTGAGAATAGCTTCTCCATGATGACCATATAGTGTCTTTATTTCCTTTTTCAATTGAGGCACCAAAACATGGTGATGGCCATTTACTCCCAAGAACTTTAATATACTTGATCCCTTGAAAGAGAATAACATCCTTGGCCGTAGTGTAAACAAAGGTAGCAAGTTCCTTTCTTCTCTATCATTAATTGTTTTCTTTGTAATATAATTATGGAGAGAAGTCATGCCTTGACGCTTCTTTTTGAAGGTAGAAAGGTTTGCCAAAAGTCCTCTTTATATTGTATCGTTAAGAGAAATGTGGAAGTTTTTGATGATATAAAGTTTGGTTCATTACTAAAGTTAAGTGATTGCTTTTTAGATAGAAATGTGTAAAAAGTGAAGCTATGCTATTGCGTACTGCTCTATTTGAAGTGTAATGCATGATTTTTTTTTATATCTTGGCTTGATCTTATTTGATAAAGATCGTGTTGTAGGCTTCATAGTTCTTTATATTGAAGAAGAATAATAAGTGAAAGATGAGATGTTTTCAGTCTAATTTATTAGATATCATTCTCAATGTCATGTCTATAGCATTTGACATATATCTACAGTGTTGACTTGATCTTTGACATAATGTGGATTTTTTTTTAGGTGGTACATATGGGAGTTTGATTTGCATTTCGAGGGAGCATGCCTTCTGTGTTCTTAATGCCAGAAGTTATAAGGTAGCTTGGATAATTGTCAAGGTGTATTTTTTCTTGATTCTTGTAGGAACAGATAAACCCAAAATAAGAAACATTGTTGGATCTAAGAAGGACATAACAAGTCCTAAGGATGGACCTGGGATTAACTTTGCTACTTAGACTTTTACTTTTTGTGAGCTAGCAGCTGTAACAAAGGTCCATAACCAAAATTGCTAGCAAGGAGGAAGGAAAACAAGGAAACACTGCAATAATATTGGTAGAATCCTCATTACAAACCATGCCCTTCAAGGGTATGAATGGCTTAACCTCTCATGGCTCTTAATTTTTTTAAATATGATTCCATGAAACTATAATGATTCTTAATGATGCCACCTTTGAATGATATATTTAAAATGCATTTTTTTTTTTTGTGTAAGTGGATATTGAATTTCCCTCCTTCTATTGATGAAGAATTGATGTGCCTAAAAGGGGATTAAGCACAATCAAATGGAACAAAAACCAACCCTAAATGCAATAAACCAAATCCAGTTCAATAGGCTAGGAATTTCGTAATTCCTAAAGGGGTGCAAGGAGATCCAAATTCAGTAATTTATAAATTATTAAACCATAATGATCAAGCCCTTAAAAACTCACTAATCAAACTCAAATTTCCATGTGAATTCAAGAACAACAACAAGAATCACTTCCGAGATTCCCTTTTATAACAATGCAACTCACGGTTCAAAATGACAAGCAATTGTTGATGGTGAATAACAAGTATGATAAGTACTCAAAATAAGAACACTATTTCAAATTGATACTAATTTAAATCTAACCAAGAAATGTTTCAATCTAACCCTAAATATTATGCACTAGAGAAGAAAAGAAAACACAACAATTAGAAATTGATATAACTCACAATTTCAATTGTTGCACTCATCACAATCTCAATTCTTGGGATTGAAATTGATAAGAGGAAATTGAACTAGGATAACCCTAAGCTCTCTCACGTAAAGTGATGTGTTTTAATATGAAAATTGGCCTGCCAAAACCCTACTTAAGCAAGTATTTATACTTGCTCCTTTTAGGGTTTGAAAGTCCACAAAATTACAACTATGCCACTTTTAAGGTGGTTAGTCCTAAATGAAAATTACAAACAAATGAAGTGTCCCAAAAGAAAATTACAACATAGAATGGTCCAATAACAATTACAAAGTACAAAAATAATATAAATCTTCAAGAGCCAATGCTTCGAAGTGAAATCAATCGCAACGAGCCTTTGGATGCAAATCTGATGATGTCCCATGGCCATCAACTAATGTAAGTCATTTGGCGTCTCATGGAGAAATATTATTGTACCTATAAGATTATTACGCAAATATTTATCAGATAAAAGAAATTGAGTGAAATATGAGCGATTTGGATCATCATCCAAATTGAGTTCTGAGAGCATTTATGGTGCCAGAAAATTTCCCATCAAGAATGCATATTGTGATTTCTATGTCTTCTCTATTTGACAATGAAAATGGTTTTGATGAATTTTGATATTTAAAATGCATACCATTATCTCATTGTTAGAGGAGTTGATGTGCCTAAATGATCAAATTCAAGCACATGAAACCAATTGAAGAACCACTTAAACAAATCCTAAAAATGGCGTAAAGAAGAATTTATAAATGAACCCTAATTGTATGAACAACTTGCTCCGATACCAAAAAGATGATATGCTTAATTGGCTAAAGCATGTTCAAATAACAAATGGAAGCAATTCCAATAAACAAATCTATAAATGGCATGAAATCCATAAACTTCAAACCCTAAATGTCCAATGATAATCAAGCAAGTAACAATGATAATGACAATTCACAATTTGCAACTCCTAAAATAGATTACATTAAACACAATCCAAAGGATATGAAATCAATTGAATCTAACCCTAAAAATTGTGTGAAAATTACAATAAAAGATAAACTAATTCCTCACCAGATATGACTTACTAGTAGGGAATTAGAATGGATTTGATGTTGTTGATACTATGTATAACAAGGATCAAATCCCCACTCACCACACTTCACTCAAGAAATGATAAGAGTATGTGAAAATGAAGGCAACCTTCATGCTTTCCAATTTGAAAATATGGTTAAAAAACAAAAACCCCCAAACCCTACTTTAGCAAGTATTTATACTTGCTCTAATTAGGGTTAAAATGTCTAAAAATTTACGTTTATGCCACTAGTGTGGCTGGTCTTAATTCAACAATTACAAGCAAATAAAAATGTCCCAAAATGATTACAAAGTAACCGGTTCAAAGAAAAATAACAAGTACAAAAATGGTCTTCAATGAGTCGGTTCTTCAATTGAATTCGTTAGTCCAACTCATCTTCGATATAGGTTAGTCCATAAATAACCCACAAGCTGAGTCTTAGTGAGTTTGTCCATCGCCCTGTAAAACCTAACAAGTATGCCTGTTGGAATACACAACACATAAGTAATAGAAAAGAGGTTAGTATACAAATAATTCTGAGGTCGGTTTATTCAAAGAGGAGCCTCATCACCAAGATTTGAAATCCTTCGGCTCTTGTCCTAATAATAGGTCTTGTAGGATTTTGATTCCTATCAGGAGCATTGTTGTCAAAATCGTGTTTCAACTCGTATGATTCCACGTTTTTACGAGTTTGTATATACATCCTCAGTTAACTCGCATACAAAATTGGAAAGGAGCAAAATCGTAATAAAATCGCGATTTTGAATAGTAAAATCGTTCAAAATCGCAATTTTGAATGTTTCAAACGATTCCACACAATTATCCAATTATAGGCTTAAATCCATTCGGATCGGATCCAATCTAAGCCCAACCCAGCCCAGCCCAATCGGCAACTCAGCCCCGGCTTGCTGCTATTGTTGTAGCCTGTCCTGTACGTTGAACTTCTTCAGAGTTCAGTGAAGAGAGGAGAAGAGAGACAGTGAAAAGCGAAAACAGCCAAATAGGAGAGGCGAGCGCGAGTCGAGAGGCGAGATCCATAGTTCCACATCTACTTCCACACTGAGCTGAGTTGATACTTGATACTATTAAAACAAAGAACACCGAGCAGCGAGCCAGCGATCCTTCTCCTTCGTAGAGAGTGAGTGCCGCCAGGCAGCGATCGTTCTTATAGCAGGCCATTGAGTTGAGATCCATCTTCATAAACACGAGTTTTGTGTTAGATATGACTTGTATGACTATACTTGTACTTGTACAGTTGTAATGTAGTGTATCATGTGAATTTTTATGCTTGTGAGTTGTGATTGTGAATGGGTATTTGAATGGGTTGATGGCTTTCAAGGCCGTGCCTTCAACTGTGTACTCAACCGTGTGTGCTTTTATGGATTTTCAAGCTCGACACATGGTCGTGCCTTCAACCGTGTACGCAATCGTGTGTGCTTCTGTTCTGTAGATTTTCCAAGCTCAACATACGGCCGTGCCTTCAACCGTGTGTTCAACCGTGTGTACTTCTGTGTATTTTCTAAGCTCAACACACGGCCGTGCCTTCAACCGTGTGTTAAACCGTGTGTGCTTCTGTGGGCATGTTTCCTTGACACACGATCGTGCTCTTCCCCTGTTCCTTCCAAAAAGCATTTTTCTTCGTGTTTTCTTATCTTATCCGATCTCAATCCAAGTTGATATCCCATCCAAATGTATTATGTGCTTAAATATCAATGAAGCCAATTCCAGAGAAACTTAATCCTTCATACAAGTTGCATTTTGAGGGTTTAGGTTGAGCATGTGGTGTGCTAAGTTATATTGTTATAATTTGGAAATGGGATTATATTACTTAGTTATAAATTTATAATATACTCATTTTTCAAGCTTTATGGAATGTAAAGCTTGTTACCCCTTATGTTTTGCTTTCCTTTTCTTGATGATGATTTAAAGAAAACCTTTATAGTTATTTTTCTTGCTATCTCTTCTAGTTGTAAATTGTAATTAGTAATTACTTGTTACATGAGCATGAGCATGAGCAATTTACTTTATATATGTAATTTGTAAATATGTAATAGTACTTTATAGTTTCTAGTTTTCTACTTTCTACCATAGCTCTCTTTACTCCTTTTTTCTTTTTCTTACAGGATTTTAAGTATCGATTGAGTTAAAATGTCATCTTCCAAATCATCTAGAGAGAGTTCGAAAAGAAAGAATTCACTTGGAAGTAGATCTGATGTAGGTTGGGGGCATGGAATTGATGTAGACAACAATGGGAAAAAAGTTAAATGTAAGTATTGTAATAAAGTTGTTAGTGGAGGCATTTACAGATTCAAGAATCACTTGGGGTGTACGCGTAAAGATGTAGAGCCATGCACCAGTGTCTCGAATGATGTAAAAAATGAAATGTTAACAATGTTGCTAAAAGCGGCAAAATTATCAAAAATGAAGAGAAAGCAAATTCATGGCATTGAAGATTCTGATGATGCTGATGATGAGGTGGAGCAAATAGGGATAAACAAAAAAGAAAGGAATTGCATGGACTTCTTTCTGAAAGAAAAAAAAAATTGTGAAAGTGGAACACGAGCAACACAAGGTACAATTAACCAATTCATGAAGAAAGATTTGAGAGAAGAATGTAGCCAACAAATTGCTCGTTTTTTCTATACTAGTGCAATTCCATTTAATTGTGTCAAAAATCCAGAGTTTGTGAAGATGCTTCAAGTGGTTGGTCGATATGGATGTGGGCTTAAACCTCCTTCTTATCATGAGCTAAGGGTGACTTGTTTGAAGAAAGAAGTAGTTCGAACAATGGAATTACTTAATGACTACAAAGCTAAATGGAAAAAAACAGGTTGCTCTATTATGTCTGATGCATGGACTGATAGAAAGAGGCGTTCCATATGCAATTTCTTGGTTAATAGCCTAAAGGAACGGTCTTCTTATCATCTATAGATGCTTCTGATGTATCCAAGACAACCGACAAAGTTTTGGCAATGTTAGATGATATTGTGGAGAAGGTTGGAGAGGAAAATGTTGTACAAGTTATTACAGATAATGCTGCAAATTATAAAGCTGCAGGAAAAAATTTGATGGAGAAGAGAAAATGCTTATATTGGACACCTTGTGCTGCACATTGCATCGATTTGATCTTGGAAGACTTTGAGAAGAATTTAAAGATCCATCAGGGGATAATTGCAAAAGGAAGGCGAATTACTACATATATTTATTCCAGGACTATACTTATCTCAATTTTGAGAAGATACACTAAAGGGAGGGACTTGATTAGACTTGGTGCAACTCGTTTTGCCACTTCGTATTTGACATTAGGTTGCCTTAGTGAGTTGAAAACTGCATTGATGATGGTGTTCACTTCTAGTCATTGGAAATCATGTAACTATTCGACCACAAGTGATGGAAAGCGGATTCAACAAGTGGTTTTGGAAGAATGTTATCATTTGCCTTAAAGCTGCATTTCCCTTGATTAAAGTGCTTAGATTAGTGGATTCTGATGATCAACCAGCTATGGGTTTCATTTATCCAGAAATGGATCGTGCTAAGCAGAAAATTAAAGCAAACTTCAACAATGTGAAGAAAAGGTAATATCGTAACTTGTTAGCTATATAATATATATATATATATATATATATATATTCTTTAGTGCTAATTTTAAAGTTTCATTTCTAAATTGAAATCATATTTATTTAATGTAGTTATGGACCTATCTTCAAGATTATTGACAAGAGATGGGAGCTTCAACTTCATAGACCATTACATGCTGCAGCTTATTATTTGAATCCCCATTATCATTATAGTGATGATTTTAAAGTTGATGCCGATGTTAAGATTGGATTATATGGTTGCATAGAGCGTATGCTTTCTAATCCAACAGAAAGGTGTAAGATTGATATGTAGCTTGAAAGATTTAAGGATGCTAAGGGACTATTTGGCATTGAAGCTGCAAGGTTAGCAAGAAACAAAAAAGTTCCAGCTAAATGGTGGGATTCATATGGAGATGAATGCCCAGAACTACAAAAGGTTGCTATTCGTGTTTTAAGTTTGACTTGTAGTTCTTCAGGTTGTGAGCGAAATTGGAGTGCATTTGAAATGGTACGATACAAATAGTTCTTTTATTCAATTTTATATATTATTACTTATTAAGATTATGAATCTTATAAAGTTATGTATAACCTTTTTCATTTTCAAGTCCATACCAAAAAGAGGAATAGGCTGCATCAACAAAAGATGAATGATTTAGTCTTTGTAATGCATAACTTGAAATTAAGAAATAGGAAAGAAAGATGCATTGCTGACACTGACACTTTTACTTTCACTGTTGAAGATCTCTCATCTAATGATGAATGGATAGTTGAAGAAGAAAATGTGTTTGACTCATCAAATGAGAATGAAGGTCAAGGTGTTGCATATCTTTCCAAGTCTAAGGGATGAAGATAAAGATGATGCGGAGGAGGACGAAATTGGTGCTTATGTCAATTTGGAGGGTCCTGTCAGTAAGTCCCTAATCCCAAATGATTTGGACCTTCATGATATTGATAATGTTGAAGTTAAAATGCAAATAGGAACTTCAAAAATTTTGGAATTAGAGGATATGGAAATCATTGGTAGCAGTACACCTCATGATGATGTTGACATTGATGAAGAAGAAGATGATGAAGATGAAGATGATGATTTATTTTAGTTCTTGTTTTGTAATATGATTTATGATTTCATAACTTTTATTGAGACTTTTGGTTGATTATTTTTATGGTTGATTATTTATATTATACAACTTATGCTTGATTATCTATATTATGACTTTTATTGTGATTTATGATCCAATTCTATGCTGAAAATTTTAATTTATATTATCCATTATATTTTTTAATGACTACTGTAAGTAAATTTTTAATATTTAAAGGTTATTTTATAAAGGTTGTAAAAACTTACGTTTTTACGTTCCGTTTCTACGTTCTGATTCTACGGACCACCTGGTGATTCTATGTAAAATCGCAATTTTGACAACCTTCATCAAGAGTTTAAACTTTTTTCTAGTTATCAATTCTATTTATTTCCATATAATTTTTTTTTTATAACTACCGAGGGCTAATGATGACTTTCAATTATTACCATTCATTTTTTTTCTTATTACTAAATGTGGTATTTAACTTGGCGTTCTATTCTTAGATCTATATATATGTTGTGTAGTCAACATTTATAGCATTTTCACTAATTCTTTAGCTTTCGAGGTAAATAAATTAGTTGGTATTTTGGTCTAGCTTCAATAGCAGTAGTGCCCATTTGTGTTCTGGTGGTTAACTTCTAGTAATAAAATTACATTTTTGGTGAGTCCTAAATACTCTTCATCCACTCGAGTCCTTTTAAAAAGCTTTATTTTAACCTTTCTAGGCCCCTTAGATTTCCAGACTAAGTAAACTTACAATTTTACAATTTAAATGCTTATATGTTTATTATTTCAGGTTTAATTTAGTTTAAAATTAAGTTCATGATATGTTTATCATTTAAGAACTTATGTTTTCATTATACGTGTGTTAAACATTATTGATTGCACTTTTTTTCCCCAACAATCTTATTGTAAAAAACTTTTTCATTTTGAGTTGCTATGTGATTCTTTTACAATCGTGGATAAGAGTTGGATGAATTGTCATATTGAAAGTGAAGAGTACTTGTGAGGTGTAGAGTTTTTTATTGCATACTTGCACATGAAGTATGGAATGGACAAGAGGTTAAGTTGTCCATATAGGAAATGCTTGAACGTCAACTCACATACTATGATTGTAATAAGAACACACTTACTTGTAGATGGGATAGATATAACTTACTGTTGTTGGATATACCATGGTAAGGGGTCGACCGTTGAATTGCCAACGAGAACTCGAGGTAGGATACGTCATGAAGAATACGATTTGAGAACAAACAGAAGCGAGGGGTTCAATGAGGCAAATGACGACGACATTGACGGACTTGATGAGATGCTAGAAGATTTAGAGGCATTTATTGACAATCAAGTTGAAGGTCTAACTCTTGCGAATGGATTTGATTTCCCACCTAATTTTGTTGATGGGCTCAGAGTTGACTCATAACAAGAGCTTTATTCAGGGTGTAAGTTATCAAAATTCTCATTTATCGTGAAGTTACTACACTTAAAAGTATACAACAAGTAGAGCAATAAGTCTTTTGATATGCTTCTCCAACTTCTTCATGATGTGATCCTTAATGGAGAGTCTCTTCTTAAGTCATACTATCATGCAAACAAGTACTTATAGGGATTGGGCATGGGTTGCCATTATATTCATGCATGCAAATATGATTGTTGCTTGTTTTGGGGTAGTAACAAGCACCTCATACAATGCCCCATATGTTGTACCTCAAGGTATAAGGTATATGGTTGATCTAGGAAGGCTATTCTTCACAAGGTTTTACATTACTTTCCTGTGAAACCAAGGTTTCAATGCCTTTTCATGAATGCTAAAATCACTTAAAAAATGCATTAGCATAAAGAGGAACATAACAAACAAGACAACTCTATAGGTCATCCTATAGATGGGCTATCTTCGGTCAATTTTCACATTAAATTCCCCTGAGTTTTCTAGGGACTCTCGCAATGTCAGGTTAGGGCTAGCTAGTGACGACTTCAATCCCTTTGGATCTATAAGCCAATCATACAGCATGTGGCCTGTGGTTCTACTTACATATAACTTGCCACCTTGGATGTGTATGAAGAAAGAGTTTTTAATGATGTCATTGTTAATCCCAGGACCTAAAGCACTGGGGAAGGAGATTTATGTCTACTTGTAACCTCTAGTCGATGAACTGAAAGATATTTCGGTTAATGGATTATAGACATATGATGCATATTCCAAGTCTTCTTTCAAAATGCATGTCACTCTATTATGGACCATCAATGACTGTCCTACATATGGGAACTTGTTTGGGTAAAGTATAAAAGGCTGCAATGTTTGTCCAATATGTAAGAACCAAACACCATAAATAAAGCTTAACAGCAAGATTGGGTATGTTGGTCATAGAATGTGGTTACCGAATGATCATTAGTGGAGACACAAATTAAAATTCGACGGAATGCGTGACAATCGTGAAGCCCTTGAAGAATATAGTGGTAAGGATATACTTCACCAATTACAATCTATAACAGATGTGCCTATGCGAAAGCATCCAGACAAAGTGAAAAGAAGCCATTACGCTGATAGGTTTAACTAGACAAAAAGGTCAATATTCTTTCAGCTGCCTTATTGGTCAAAGTTGATGCTTAGGCATAATTTAGATGTTATGCATATTGAGAAGAATATTTATGAGAATGTTCTTAATACAATTCTTGGGGTTGAAGGTAAAACAAAAGACACCTACAAGGTTTGGCTTGATCTAGAGGACCTTGTGATGTGCTTCACTAATTGGATAGCAAACACATCAATTAAGTGGCATGAACAACAAACTCCAACAACAAATGGCATGATCAAATTACTTCACAATTGAAGTCCAATTCACAAATTTGAACACTAAATTGGTATAAAGAACAAACAAGTGTATAAACTTTAATAGAATAACATGGAAATGAACTAGAATTCAATCTCAATTTGAAATGATCAAATATGAAAATAAAGAACCCTAATTCACATGATAAGAATAAGTAACTAACAAATTGTACTTAGATATTACTCACTAAACACAATTTGTATAACAATAAGAGTAAGATTGATATGACTCACAATCCACTTTAGTTGATTCTCGCCACAATTTCACTAAGAAATTGATAAGAGATCTTTGTATGCAAAGGAAAAACCCTCATGGCACAAAGTGTATGATTTTTTCGATTGTCAAAAAGGCTCCTCAAAAACCTTAGTAAGCAAGTATTTATACTTGCTCCAATTAGGGTAAAAATAACACCAAAAATTACAAAGATGCCACTAAAGTGGCTGGTTCTTCAATTCAAGTGAACACATTGTAGACCGTTGGATGTGAGTCCAAGAATGCCCCCATTTTGATCCTTAGCATGTTTTATTTGTCATCCTATAAACCGATAAATGTATTTGCTGGAATGCAGAACAATTATATAATACAAAAGTAGATACTAAATCAACATCCTTAGGGTTTAGCTGTTCATAGAGGATCCGCATAGCTAGATTTTGTAAACCCTTAGCTCGTGCTCTAGTGATTGGTCCTGTAGGAATTTGATTCCTATCATCTCCTTGGGCTTTAGGAAGATTTGCCCTCAAATATGATAGGTCTTTATGAATGTCATCTGGCAAATATCGTGACAGATCTGCAACATTAAAGGTAGTTGAGACGCCATATTCTACTAGTAATTCTATTCTATATGTGTTGTTTTTTATGCGTCTGACAACTTTGAAAGGTCCATATGCTCTTGGTGATAGCTTTTGTGACTTCTTATGAGGAAACCTATCTTTGCTGAGATTAATCTAGACTAGGTTACCTAGATTTTAAATTCCGGTTTTCCTGTTCTTGTTTCCCTAAAGTTTTTGGTGCTCCTGTGTTTTTTGAAGATGTTCAAATGTCTTCTCATGAAGTTTTTGAATCTCCTTGGCTTACTCAACTCCACTTAAGCTCTCTTTCTTTGTTGCCGGTCTTTTTATAAGATCCAAAGGAAGAGTAGGATTATAGCCATACACAACTTCAAAGGGAGACTTATTGGTTGAACTATAAGTAGACCTATTGTAAGCGAACTTAACAATAGGAAAACACAAGTCCTAATCAATAAGATTCTTGCCAACTATTGCTCTTAGTAATGTGCCATGAGTACGATTAACAACTTCGGCCTAGCCGTTAGTCTGAGGATTGCAAGAGGTACTATACATAAGTTTACTACCAAGTCTTCTAGAAGAAGCTAAGAAATTTAGTGTCTCTATCAGACACTATATTGTGTGGAACACCATGTAATTTAACAATTTCCTACATAAAAAGGTTAGCTATAAAAAGTGCATCATTTATTTTGTGATAAGGTACAAAATGGGACATTTTACTGAATATATCAACAACCACCATGATAGAATCCTTTCCCCTTTGAGTCTTAGGTTTAGTAGGTATAGGCAAAGGCATATATTTAACCTGAATTCCTTTCTTCCCTTTTACTCTTTTGCAAACTCTACACCTTTCCAACACCCTATAAACATCCCTTATCATACCTTTCTAATAAAAATTTTCTTTTAACATGGCTAAGATTCTCTTCTCACCAAAATGACTCGACAATCCACCTACATGTGCTTCCCTCACCAACAATTCCCTTATAGACCCACAAGGTATACACAATTTTCTAGATTTATATAAAAATCCATCAATCATGTAATACCCCTCAAACATCTTTCCTTCAGAACATTTCTCAATAATTGCTTTTAGGTGATCATTATGCATATATTGTTCCTTCAGCAATTCAAAACCAAGTAGCTTCGATTGATGAGAAGTGATAATTACATACCTACATGACAAAGCATCAGCTACCATATTCCGGTTACCCTTTTTATACTTAATCACATATATAAAACTCTCCAGAAACTCCACCCATTTGGCTTGGTGTTTAGATAGATTTTGCTGACCCTTGAAATGTTTTGGTGACTCCTGATCTATGTAGATAATGAATTCTCTTGGAAGGAGATAATGTTGCCATGCCATCAATGCCCTCACTAAGGAATATAATTCCTTAGCATATATAGAGTAGTTCAAAGTTGCACCACTCAACCTTTCACTAAAGTAGGCAATAGGCTTCTTATCCTACATCAACACAGCACCAATTCCTATCCTAGAAGCATCACATTCTAACTCAAAAACTTTATCAAAATCAAGTAAAGCCAATACTGGAGCACTATTAAGTTTTTCTTTTACCTCTTCAAAACTCTTTTGGGCCTTCTCACCCCAAATGAAAGTAACATTTTTCTTGGTCAGTTCAGTTAATGAACTGACAATGCTACTGAAATTATGGACAAAGCGCCTATAGAATGAAGCTAGTCCATAGAAACTCCTTACCTCAGTGACAAATTTTGGTATTGTCCATTCTCTAATAGCACTCACTTTCTCCTCATCAACCTTGACACTAGAATCAGATACAATAAATCCAAAAAATGTTACCTCAATTTGGTAAAAGGAACACTTATGGAGATTTGCAAACAATTGTTGCACTCGCAAGATTGAAAATACTGCCTGAAGATGCTCCATATGATTTTCTAGGCTTTTGCTGTATATCAGAATATCATCAAAATAAACAACAATAAATTTACTTAGAAACTCCTTCAGTACATGATTCATTACTCAAACCAAATGGCATAACCATTCATTCGTATAGTCTATGGCTTGTATTAAAAGTGATCTTCCACTCGTCTCCTTCTTTCATCCAAATTTGATGATATCCGCTTTTAAAATCCACCTTGGAGAGCACCTGTGCACCATATAGTTCATTTAACATATCATCAAGTTTAGGAATAGGATACCTATATTTGATGGTAATTTTGTTGATGGCTTTCCTATCAATGCACATTCTCCAAGTACCATCCTTCTTAGGGACAAGAAGGGTTGGAATAGCACAAGGACTAAGACTCTCCTTGACAAAACCCTATTAGACTAGCTCATCCACCTAACGTTTTAAGAAGTCGATGGCATGCTCTATACCTCTCAAAATTAGTAAACCCTCTAGCAAGTCATCAGTAAAAAGGTCATTGTACTCATCCAATACCTGAGATACCATAGGGGGTAGATGCTGATGCCCCTCCATCCTTAGGGCATACCTCATCTGCAATAAGTATACTGGGCTCGCATTTGTTATAGCCTCCTCCAACTCACTCTATCCCATAAATAAGACCTTTTTTCTCCTAGATTTTTTGCCTGTATTGGAGCCGCTTTGACCTTTGATGGTCTACTAATTTGTTGCTAAACCTCTTAGACCTTTAAAGGTGACATTGGGTTTAAGATGATACATTCGCCCTCTTTTTGGAATACGTAGATATTTCTAAAGCCATCATGTAAAACTCTCCTGTCATATAACCAAAGCTTGCCAAGCAATATATGGGACGCACACATAGGAAAAATGTTACATTCAATTTCATCATGATATTTATCCCCTATACTAAAAGGTACCCTAGCTCTCTAGGTCACATGGAGACTCCCCTACTCACTCAACCAATGTAATTTGTAGGGTTTTGGATGTGGGGTAGTTATAAGTTTCAATTTCGATACTAATAAGGCAGCCACAACATTAGTACAACTACTACCATCAATAATAATAACACAAAAATTACCTTGCACCTTACAAGAAGTGTGAAATAAGTTTTCTCTTTGCTTATTATTAAGGGTTGGAAAAGTAGTCAAGGCTCGACGTAGTACATTAGTAGACAACTACAAATCACTTGACATGATTGCTTACTAACTTCAACAAGCCAACAAAACACTTCACCATATACACCACGACAACACACACTAACACATGTATGGTGCAACAAACAATGAATGCAACACATACCCTCAACAACTTCACACATACTTTCCCACACTTCAATTATGACAACAACAAGTAGAAGTAATAATTAAACACTTCTCCAATAGTAATTAACAATTCTAACTAAGCAAAGTGGTCAAGCATCAATACATAATAACTTCCACACATTAATACTTGCCTTTTGAAATTCAAATTTAACCACTATAACTCCCTTCACACATGGCACATACACACACTTACAATCTACGTGCAGTACACTCACCCTAACACAAACAACACAGTACGTTGCACCCTTCACAACACAAACTCACTTCACCACACACACACACCTTAACCACGATGCAAGCTTCAAAAACAACTTACACTTACACTCATCGTGCATCACTTCTTTAATCCATAATACACTCACTTCACAACACAATCATGACATAACAATTTAAATGCAACTCTTAATGAAGTTTCTGCACAAATGGTGAGAAATAATTTAAATGTTCAAATTGCATTCAATCAATACTACACAATAACTCTTCAAACATAATGAATGTATTTCAATTCAAATAATTTCCCTATTCTCCATGTAAGGTAAATCTGGAAATGCAATTTGAAAATCCTCAACTTCGAAACCACAAACAAGAAATTCACTTCTCTTTTGCCTCAAGGAATGTATCTCCAATTTCGAAACAAACACAAGGAAACACACCTCCTTACTTCCCCTTCTCCTCACGGTAAGATCAAGAACAAAAGGACGACTACAAGATCTCCAATTCCACTTCAACAATCAACAAGTATAACATAACAAAATCACAATTAAGTACTTCAATTCCACTTTAACAATTTGGATCAAGAAGTAAAATTCAAGAACCTTAAATTTCAAGTGAAGTTCACGCAAATCGTACTCTACAACCTATGCTTTGATACCAAAAATTATGATGTGCCTCACTAATTGGATAGCAAACACATCAATCAAGTAGCGTAAACAACAAACTCCAACAACAAATGGCATAATCAAATTGCTTCACAATTGAAGTCCAATTCACAAATTTGAACATTAAATTGATGTAAAGAACAAACAAGTGTATAAACTTCAATGGAACAACACAGAAATGAACTAGAATTCAATCCTAATTTGAAATGGTCAAATATGAAAATAAAGAACCCTAGTTCACATGACAAGAACAAGTAACTAACAAATTGTACTTAGATATTACTCACTAAACACAATTTGTATAACAACAAGAGCAAGATTGATATGACTTACGATCCGCTTTAGTTGATTCTCGCCACAATTTCACTAAGAAATTGATAAGAGATCTTTGTATGCAAAGGACAAAACCTCATGGCACAAAGTGTATGATTTTCTCAATTGTCAAAAAAGCTCCTCAAAAACCTTAGTAAGCAAGTATTTATACTTGCTCCAATTAAGGTAAAAATAACACCAAAAATTACAAAGATGGCACTAAAGTGGTTGGTTCTTCAATTCAAGTGAACACATTGTAGACTGTTGGATGTGAGTCCAAGAATGTCCCCCATTTGATCCTTAGCGTGTTTTATTTGCCATCATGTAAAACCGATAAATGTACTTGCTGGAATGCACAACAATTATATAATACCAAAGTAGATACTAAATCAACATCCTTAGGGTTTAGCTATTCATGGAGTGTCCTCATAGCTAGATTTTGTAATCTCTTGGCTCGTGCTTTAGTGATTGGTCTTGTAGGAATTTGATTCCTATCACATTGGCATTAAAAAGGAATTACATTTGTTAAAGTGGCCCAATGGGAAGTATTCATGCCATGTGCTAGTTATTCATTAAGCACTAGTGAGAGGAGATCATTTTATAAGTTTATAAGGGGAGCTAGATTACCCGATGGTTATGCATCGTATATTAGTTGGTGTGTCAATAATTCAAACTCGAAGCTTTCCGGTTCGAAGAGCCATGATTGTCATGTTTTGCTTGAAAGGCTGTTACGTGTGGGTATTCATAGCATTTTGCCTAAAGAAGTTACCATGGCCATAATCGAGCTTATAACCTTTTTTCAAAGGCTTTCTAGACACATTCTAAATGTTGAAGAGGTACAAAAGATGCAGACTGATATTGTCACCATACTATGTAAGCTAGAGTTGATCTTCCCCCCTACATTTTTTGACACAATGGTGCATCTAGCTATCCACTTGCCTCGAGAAGAATTGATGGCTGGACCAGTTGCTTATCGATGGATGTATCCTATTGAGAGGTATGATTTTGGTTTTCATATTTACCAATTATGTGCTAAGATTAGTCTACCTTCTTACACTCCATGTAAATTTATGAGTGTAGATACCTAGGTTCGTTAAAGCAATTTGTTAGAAATAGAGCTTATCTAGAAGGCTCCATTGTAGAAGCATATGTTGTTAACGAGTGCTTGACTTGGAGCTTACTTCACTTACAAGACATTGAAACAACATTTAATCGTCCGGATAGGAATTTTGATTCCTCGGAAGAAGGTGGTGTTAATGTTTTCACCAATAGAGTTGGTCTCATTTCGCCTCCTACATATGTTGTGTTATCGAACAAGGAGGTTGAAGTCATGACATGGTATATCATTAACAACTGTCATGAAATTCAGCTTTATTTAGAGTAAGTGTGAATAGGTGCATCTTGAATGTTACAATATTGCTATAAATAAATAACTAAACAAAGTTGAAAACTGTGATGTAGGGAACATAAGGTCATTTTAAAGGCTCAATATGGTGACAACATAGATGAGCACCACAAAAGGGAATTTCGTTAATGGTTTATGAATAAGGTAAACGCAATAATGTAGTGTTGTGCATAATTGAGAAGTTGACTTTTTTCAGATAAGCATTCACTTTTTAATTTGTAGATTGTAGATGGTGCAAATAAGACCATCGTATGACAGTTGTGACCCAGTCATCAGTGCATTATATGCATTATCCGTAAGACCCGATTCATACTATAAGAGATACAACAAGTTGATATGATGGTGTTCGATATCACACATCAGACTTCGATAGTAGGAAGAAGACTCAGAATAGTGGAGTTCTTGTAGAGGGGATACGGATAACCAACATCATAACATTAGAGGTGAGAATGGCATTAAAAGTATTAAGGTCACTTGTACTTAGTATGTAAATGACCTATATGTGTTAGCATCACAAGCTAAATAGATATATTACTTAGAGGGCACGAAATTAGGTGCTGATTGGCGTGTGATGCAATGTTTTGAGCATTGCCATATTTACAATATGGACTATTTAATTGGTAATGTAAATTTGTTTATTGATGTAGAGGCTCAATTGGTGGATGAGAGCTTAGATGATCTAGTCATAGGGGATGAGGGAAGAGGAAATGAGCAACATCCAGTTGTTGATTGTGATGTTGATGTGCTATTTAAAACTGATATGTGTCCTAATATAGTTCTAGGAGAATTAGTAGAAAGGACAGTTTAAGCATTTAGTGGAGTGCAGCACGATGCTAGTATCGAATCTAATGATGATGAGGATATAGACGAAGCACTCGATGATACACTTGTTGAATATGATACAACTGATGATGATTGTATGAATGTCATTTATTTTTCTTTTGCATGAAATTTCTAATGTTGTTTCAATTTTATTCACGTATTCTTTAATCATATATGCTTTTACTATATTTTACAAAACTCTAATGGCGGGGTGATGGAGGAAGACTTGAAGAAGAGGAGGAAAGGTTAGTCGAGACACTCGAGATGCGATTAGAGATGAGTCGGATTCACACCATAGTGATGGGGAGGTACATGATAATGCTATGATAAATGCCTCCATAAATCAACAAAGGGAGCCCACACTTTTGTGTGAGGAGCATGCTACACTAAATGCACCCACACAAAATGATGCTTTGACTAATAATGCAGTTGTTGTGTCCACACAGGTTCGGTGGCATTCCCTTTAACCTTACTCGATCCTTAGGTAATCTACATAACTATGTATATGAAACTAGAATCAAATTTCTTCGCTCCTTTATAATCATGGACTTGTTTTCAAATATTTGCACTAGTGGCGAGCTTAGTGTCATATATAGGCAAGAGGAGTGCATATCGAGGACAAGCATTAGAAAGAGAAAATAGAAGATGAATGAGTAAAATGGTCATTTAATTTATGACATCTGGTGGTCGTCCGTTAACACCAGACCAATTAGCCAAGATGGCATCGAAAATAGGGAAGGCTTGTCAGGACTTGCTACCACTCTGTATTGAGGATTGGAGAAAATTTGATTTATCACAAAAATAATGTGCTTGGGAGAGAGTATAGGTCGAAGTAATAACAAATTTAGATTGTCTCTATTTTAATTGTTTTCTCAATAAAAGTGAATATGTCATACTGTCATTATCTTTGTTATTATAACCCGTTGCAAGATTTTTCTAACATGTATATTGCACCCTTGTCTCATTTTTATTTTTAGAATCGTTTAAATATTGACGACATCATAAAAAATCTTGAGAAGTTTCATGCTGTTGATCGATGGATGGGAAATATCCATAGAAATCATCTAAGTAAAACTAAAAGTTAATGGATAAAGATTGGTGATGCAATTCGACCCAAGGGTTTAAGTGATGATGACTAGAAAAAGAAAACAGAGGAATGGAGGAGAGAGATTGCAAAAGAGAAGGAGATTCTGCAATCAGGAGATCCATCTGCAAAGGTAAGCTAACTTAAGTGCATGTTTTTTAAGGTTTTGACTAAATGATGTCATTAACTTGATGATGTTTTAATAAACAAAAGACTAGGGCAATGAATGGGAAGGTTGTACATAGGAAAGTCAAATATTTACACAAGTCAAGATCTAGATTATTTGAGAGCAGGAGGAATGAATATGTGAGTATTTCATTTAATTTAAGTATATAAGACTTAAATTGACAAAGTCCTTAACTTTATGTATATTGTTTCATTAGATTGAGAGGAATCACCAACCACTGGATGTAATCGAGTTCTTTAGGTCACTCAATATAGTGATCCAAGGTTTGATGGTAGTGGTAGTTAGATTTCCAAACAAGCTACCCAGGATTATATAAATTGATGGGTTAATTTACAAATAAGCATTCTCACTATATTTTATGTTTCTATCTATATTTCTACTATGTTTACATTGTATATTGTTGTCATCGTTAATCTAAGAGGATATGGTCAAGATATATTAAGAATCTCAATCCTCGAACAATCCTAAGACTACAAAGGAGAAAGTTGATGAATTTATGGGTGCAAAAGTGCAAACTGGCTCTCTTCCTAGTAGAGGATATAGACCACTGGCTATTAGGAAACCTTCACATACACGAATTTATATGGAAAAGATGGAAGTAGTGTTGCAAGAGACACAGTGAAAGCTTGAAGAAGAAAGACAACAACATGAACAACTGGAGGGAAAGTTCAATGACCAACATCAATAACTATTGTCAATGCTTCAAGAAGAAAGGGATCTATGTATCGCCCAAGCTAAAAGAGGTTAGTTTAAACTTGCACTTTGTAAATAAAAGTATATGTGCTATGTTGTAAATGCATGCATATTGCTTCTATGTATAGAGTAGGAATGTTGTGGGTTTTGATGGTGTAGTGGTTATGTTGATGTGGCGGACTCTTTTGGTATGTGGTGTTGTAGTTTTCATTATGTGCAATATAGGAGTATGTTGTGTAATATAAGGGTAGTGTGTAAGTGTACTATGTTCTGCAGGGAGTGTTGGGTAGGGAGTAATGTTGTTGTTGTGCAATATATGTTGTCATATAGGTGTTAAGGGACAATATTCTAGAATATTGTAGAATCTTCTTGGTTATAATTCATTTGGAGCAATATTGTAGAATATTGATGTTTTGCTTACATGTTGAGGATGAAAACATGGCTAAATCTTTTTTGTGATGTTTATTTCATGTTTAGCAACGTTTATTAAACTTCATCTACTATCGAATTTGTTGTAATGGTGCGCCATATTTGGTAAGGGTTTAGGGTTTATTTTGTTATTGTGTTTGATTTGTTTTAGATTACTTCTTGTGAACTATCGGTTGGGTTTACAATTGCTTGATTCTTCATTGGGATTAAGCACATCGGTTTGGAGAATAACTAATAAAAATACGTTTTTTTGCTCTTGGATCAAGTTTAGATCTCCCTTTACTATTTATGTGAACATACACTGTGCACCCAAATATTTTAATAAAAAGATTTGAAGGTATTCGTGATTCGGGAAAAATGTTTTTAAACAATCAAGAGGAGTAATATAGTTTAAAACATGAGATAAAATGTAGTTAAGATAGCTTCTCCCCATAAATATTTAGGAACATTCATTAAAAACATAATAGCTCGAGAAACATCAAGAAGATGTTTATTTTTGCACTTAGTAACACCATTTTGTTGAGGTGTATTGACAAAAGTAGTTTGATGAATCCCTTTCTCAATGAAAAAACTTTCAAGAATTCCTTTAAAGTGTTTAGTTCCATTATCTGTGTGAAGAATCCCAATTTTGGCTTCAAAAAGGTTTTCAACAATTGAGTAAAACATTTTAAATAGTTTTTCAACCTCATATTTTTCCAACATCAGGTAAACCTAACGTAAATAGGTATGATCATCGATAAATGTCACAAACCATTTTTTATTTGAGGGTATAATAATCCTTAACGACCCCAAATGTCACAATGGATTAAGTAAAATGGTTTTGAAGCTTGATAAATTTTAGAATGATAAACAATCTTATGACTCTTTGATAAAATGCAATTCTCACAATATAGTTTTAAACAATCCAATCCCATAAATAAACTAGGAAATAGTTTTTTAAGATAAGGAAAACTAGGATGTCCTAGTCTATAATGCTAAAGCAAAATTTTGTCGTTAACTAGAGTAGAACTAATACTACTTAAACCTTTAGCTTCTTTATTCTTAGAATCATGATCTTCAAAATAATAGAGGCCATTGATTAATTTAGCACTGCCAATCATCTTCTTCGAGTTCAATTCCTAGAAAACACAATATGTTTCAAAGAAAGTAACACGATAGTTAAAGTCTTTTGATAATTTGCTAACTGATAGTAGATTACAAGTAAGTTTAAGAGCATGTAAGATGTTCTTTAAGGAAATATTTTTTGAAAGATATACCAAACCTTTGCCGGCTATAGAAGAATAAGTTCCATTTGCTATACAGATTTTTTCATGGCCAAAACATGGATAGTAAGAATGAAATAAGCTAGATAAACTAGTCAATTGATTAGAGGCTCCCAAATCTATGATCCAAGGAGTAGAATAATTTAGTGAGTGACAATATAATGACTTAAAATTATTACTTGCATGTGCCACAAAAGCATTAGGAGCACTAGATGAACCTGAGTTAAATTTTAGCAATTTCAAGATTTGGTCAATTTTCTTTGAAATCTAAGACATGATGATGAAAAAAAAATAGAGAGGAAGGTCATGGACCGATGTGCCTAAAAATTGTGATCGGATCAAATGATTCCAATTCCTAAGAAACAATCAAAGATAATCGAATCTAACAGTTTGATTAACGAACAATAACGAATAAGAACACAATAAAATCTCTAAACCCTAACCGGATATGACGCACCAGCAAGAGAGTAGTCCTAATACGGATTTGTTAATATGATGCACAATAATCCAATATTGTCACTTGTTACCATCCCATGGATTGATAAGAGTAAAAAATGAAGAATAAACTTCATAATATATTTTCTCAAAATGTCGACAGTCCCTCAATCCTTACAATACAACATAAATATAGCAAAGGAAAAACAAATGGGAAAAACCAAAAGATTTCAATCGGCTCGCCAAGATAAGCCATCAGCTTTAGAATGAAGGTCGTCAGCCTTACAGTGTAAGCTGTTGATAGAGCCATTTTATACTCAATCTTTATAGTATAAATTGTGTTAAATTATTATTGATTTTATAGAAATCATAAGGAAATGGTACTTTAATTCTATCATCGTGATAAATCAAGTTAAATGGAGTCAAGGATGCCAATTCAAGTAAATTAGAGAAGCCATCTACAACTTGGTTCAAAGATAAGGATTTACACCGCCGGAGGGAAGTACATGGGCGTGTAATTGAAGTACACGGCCGTGTACTTGGTTTTGAATCAATAGGAAGATACACGGTTGAAGTACACGGCCGTGTAGCTAACTAGGAACAAGCACGGTTTGAGGCACGGCCAAGGTTCAAACCGTGTTACACAATGGACAAGAAGGCGAAAATGAGGACTTTGAACAGAGAGAGACACGGCTTAGGGCACGGCCGTAGTGGAAGTCGTGGGAGAAACCGTGCTTGGAGCCGAGGTGGAAGCTAGGTGTGCCAAGGAGAAGAAAGTGTGGAACATCAACCAGATGAAGACACGGCTTGAAATCTAGCTGCGGGTGTAACCGTGGTATACACTGGACACGGATGAAGACTTGTAGATTATGCACAGATGAAGGCACGGCTTGAAATCTGGCTGTGTGTGTGACCGTGGTACACACTGGGCGTAGACGAAGACTGGAAGAATATGCACAGAGGATGGCACGGCTTGACCCACAGCCGTGTGGTAGGGCGTGCCAGGCAGACGAATCTTCACTTCTCGAAATCTACTTGGAAAAGGAAAGACATTTTCGTATCTTGCTCGCAAAAGATCACATGCTATCTCTCTAATAATATAAATAGAGCCAACCCTAGAGGGTTAGAGGCAATCTTTGAATCTGGAATCACCTTGGAGACACGAAGGAAACGAGGAGGCAGAGCAGGCAACCGGGTTCATTATGTTTTTGTTTTTATTTTTCGTTTTATTGATGAACATGAGTAACTAAGCTACTTTTCTAGCCAAAGGATTATAGATGTTTAATTCTCCATGAATTGTGAGGTCTGATTGACTTGTATTTAATCTATTCTTTGTTTTCGGGTATTCATATATCTTCTGATCGTTTTGTCATTATTATCTTTGTTGATTGGTATGAATAGAGCTCTTCTACTCAATTAGCAAGTTAATATATTGTCAACTAGCACGTCAAATCCGTAATTGTTTGATTGTTCTAGTCTTAGTGACGTAATAACATGTTTCGTTATAAAAGAGATGATCGAATTCATGTTATGAGGTGTGTGATCATGTTTAAATAGGTTATCTTATAATCTACTAGCATGAATTGGTGGTCTCTCTAGATCTTAATGCTATTGATAGATTAAATCCTAAGCGCTTGTCTAGGGTTGTTCAATCAATAAGAGAAATAATTCAAAGCGCTTGTCTGAGGTTATCGAGGAAGTAAGGAGAGATAGGTTGTTAGAGCTTGTTAATAACCATAACCAATTTATCTAGGAACAAGAATAGAGAACATTTGCATCAATGATCAATTCCTTGAATTAAACTATCTTGATTCCTTTGGCTAGGCTTTTTATCAATATACAACTTTCTTATCTTGTTTTAACTTTATTCGATTCACAAACCAAACCCCCCATTTTCCTTTTCCCTTTTATTCTCCTTAGATAGAAATAAATTTAACCAATCTCTGTGGATTCGACCCTACTCACCACTATATGCAAATCATATAATTGTCTAGGAGTAGGTTTTATTTTTGTTGGATTCGACACCCATCAAATTTTGGCGCCGTTGCCGGGGATTGGTGTCAAATTTATTTCTATTCTTATATGACTCGTTCTTCTCAGACAGGTGAACTAACTTTAATCCGGAGATTGAGAAGACTCTAAAGAGGCTGCAACAAGAAGCTAGATCATCCCCCGGACCGAACTTAGTATCGGACTTGTCTGTTTCATCCCTTGATTCTGAAAAAGAGGACGACATGGCAAATCTCGAGAGAACTTAAGGGAGTTGGCTGCACTGGATGTGAGTCAACAACCACTTTGTATTCACTATCCCAAACTAGCTGTGGAATTCGAATTGAAATCTGGGTTGATACATCTACTACCTACATTTCATGGTCTTGAGAATGAAGATCCTCACAAGCATTTGAAAGAGTTTCATATAGTGTGTTCTAGTATGAGGCCGCAAGGAATAACCGACGATCAAATCAAGCTACGCGCTTTTCCATTTTCTTTAAGTACTAAAGCTAAAGATTGGTTGTTTTATTTTCCTCCAGGTTCTATAACCACATGGACTGATATAGTGAGACTCTTCTTGGACAAATTCTTCCCCGCATCCAGAGCCGCTGGTATAAGAAGAGAAATTTGTGGTATAAAACAAAGGGACACCGAGACTCTTCATGAGTATTGAGAGAGGTTCAAGCAATTGTGTGCAAGCTGCCCACAACATGGGATATCTGAACAACTCCTTATCTAATACTTCTACGAGGGCCTACTTCCGATGGAAAGAAAGATGATGGATGCTGCAAGTGGAGGCGCAATAGTAAACAAAACTCCTGGTCAAGCTAGGGAATTGATCTCCATTATGGCTGCCAATTCGCAACAATTTGGGTATAGGCATGATACGTCTTCAAGGAAGGTAAATGAGGTAAATGTGTCTAACCTTGAACAACAAATTTCTAATCTTACCTCCCTTGTGTAGCAGCTAGCTCTTAGAAATACCCAACAGGTGAAAGCTTGTGGAATTTGTGTTGCTCCTAGTCATCCTACCGACGTGTGCCCCACATTGCAAGATGACAATCATGAACACGCCAATGCTGTAGGCGGATTTCCAGGACAACCGCAGAGGAAGTATGATCCCTATTCAAATACTTACAATCCCGGATGGAGGGATCATCCTAACTTTCGATATGGCAATAACCCTCAACATGTCCAACAATTCCAGCTAAAGCCATCACACCACGTACCCCAAGCTCCTTCCACTTCAGGTATGCCCCTTGAGGATATTGTTAAGTCTCTAGCTGTGAATACCAAACAATTTCAAGAGGAAACAAAGCAAAGCATTCAAAACTTGGAGAATCAGGTAAGCCAACTTGCTTCAAGCCGTAAACAGGTTAGAAACTCAAGGTAAGTTACCTTCTCAGACTATCACAAATCCGAAACAAAGCGTTAATGCAATTACCTTGAGAAGTGGAACAGAATTGCAGGGATCAAATAAGAAAGGACATCCGTTTAATCTTGAGGAAGAGACCAAGAAAGAGATTTCGACTCCGAGCCAGCAGGGCGACCAGATTAGCAAGTCTCTAGTTGAGCCATCGAAGGTCACATTGATACCACCTCCTTTCCCCTCCAGATTAGCGAAATCCAAGAATGAAGCGGAAGAAAAAGAGATTCTGGAAACTTTTCGCAAAGTCGAGGTAAATATTGCTTTGCTTGATGCAATTAAGCAAATACCGCGTTATGCTAGATTTCTCAAAGACTTGTGCACTAACAAAAGAAAGCTGAAAGGTAATGAAAAGATTAGTGTGAGTGAAAATGTTTCAGCTATTATTCAGAAGAAGCTTCCTCCCAAATGTAAGGATCCAGGTATGTTCACCATTCCTTGTAAAATAGGTAATCTTGGAATCGTTAAAGCCATGTGTGATCTAGGAGCTTCTATCAATGTTATGCCTTTGTCTATTTATCAACGTTGAAATGTTGGTCCTTTAAAGGAAACGGGTATTATTGTTCAACTTGTTGATAGGTCCAATGTTTATCCTGAGGGAGTTCTAGAGGATGTTTTAGTTGAAGTCAATGGGTTGGTTTTTCCTACTGATTTTTATGTGCTTGACATGAACGATAGTGATTCTCATACTTCATCACTGATATTATTAGGGCGACCATTCCTTAAGACTTCTAAAACGAAAATTGATGTAAATGATGGCACCCTCACTATGGAATTTGATGGTGAAGTGATTAAATTTAACATTTATGATGCCATGAAACATCCTAGCGATATCTCCACTGTTTTTGTTGCAGATGTTATTAACCCATCACCACAGGCACCCAAGTTGGAATCAAAATCCTTATCCGAACATCTAGCCAGGAACGTCTAGCCAAAGACGTTAAAGAAAGGCGCTTCATGGGAGGCAACCCATGTCAAAAAAGTAAAATAAAAATTAGTTGTTTTGTTTTGTTTTGTTTTGTTTTAGTTTAGTTTGTTTTGATTTTAGTGTAGTTTTGAACTCTTTGGATCAACTGCAGCAAGGATACACATAATTAGATGACACTTTCCAGAGCTTAAGGGGAAAACTCCAATACCAGGGAAGTACCAGTATTTCCTTTCTCTTATTCTCTAATGTTCCTTGAGTTGTTAATTCCTTTTCAATTGTGCTAAATTAGGAACAGTGAGGACACTGTTCAAGCTAAGTGTGGGGGAGAGGATAATAAAATATAGAGAATAAAGAACTAACTTATACTCTGAATGTTTGTCCTTAAGCAATTTTAAGCCAATTTTTTTCAAAATTATCATGAAATCTAGAGATTATACTAAATGTTGTAATAAGCATCTACAAAATGTGAAATTGACTTGTTCAAATGCTTTACTCACCCACTGCTGTGATTAGAATACATGGTTAAAATTAAGTAGTGAAATCTTTAAGAAACAAATTTACCTTGTATTTAGCTTTAGAAATTGGAAGTCTAAGAGTAAGTTGAGTCCCTAAGTGAAAAATAAACAAGTTTACTTTTAGGTTATATTAGCTACTGTATACTCTTTGAAGTTGTTTGTAAAGCAATCATAACACTTAGTAAAAAAAAAAAAATCAAGCATAGCCATTACTCCAATGATTCAACTAATTGAGTTAAGAGTATTCAAACTTGAATGTTAGAGTGAGGAAGAGTCCGTAGGGGTATCTCAAAACCCGGTCACTTGAGTGACGAGCTCGGGATGTTCCGATTCAATGAACTCACTATAACGATAAGGGCGAAAAAGGCAAAAGTTCATGAAAAGAAGCGGGCAAAAACCCGTCAAAATAGATGCTTGAATAAATCAAAAGAACATGAATGTAAACATGCATTGAATAAAACAAAGATGTATAAAAGGGAGAATATTTAGTAAAGAGCTTATGCCATATGCTTTTACTTTATACTGCAAGGATTATATGCTTGATAATATCCAATGAAGTTTAATTGGGTGTTTTTCCTTAGTGGATTAAGTATTTACTTTTGGAATAAAAATTCTTTTGCTAAACATGAGGATTAAAGTTTGTTTTGTTTAGATTAGCTATTGAATTTTGTCCATAGTAATTTGATCACAGGAAACCAGTTTGGTTGAAGTAGTAGACATTAAATTACAAGTCATGAATTACAAATGAATAGATGCTTGGAATGATGAAAAGAAAGTTTGTATAATCTATGACAGATTTCTCAATTGATTTGATGCAATTGCTTGAGGACAAGCAAGAGTTTAAGTGTGGGGGAATTTGATAGAGCCATTTTATACTCAATCTTTATAATATAAATTGTGTTAAATTATTATTGATTTTATAGAAATCATAAGGAAATGGTACTTTAATTCTATCATCGTAATAAATCAGGTTAAATGGAGTCAAGGATGCCAATTCAAGTAAATTAGAGAAGCCATCTACAACTTGGTTCAAAGACAAGGATTTACACCGCCGGAGGGAAGTACATGGGCGTGTAATTGAAGTACACGGCTGTGTACTTGGTTTTGAATCAACAGGAAGATACACGGTTGAAGTACACGGCCGTGTAGCTAACTAGGAACTAGCACGGTTTGAGGCACGGCCAAGGTTCAAACCGTGTTACACACTGGACAAGAAGGCGAAAATGATGACATTGAACAGAGAGAGACACGGCTTAGGGCACGGCCGTGGTGGAAGCCGTGGGAGAAACCGTGCTTGGAGCCGAGGTGGAAGCTAGGTGTGCCAAGGAGAAGAAAGTGTGGAACATCAACCAGATGAAGACACGGCTTGAAATCTAGCTGCGGGTGTAACCGTGGTATACACTGGACACGGATGAAGACTTGTAGATTATGCACAGATGAAGGCACGGCTTGAAATCTGGCCGTGTGTGTGACCGTGGTACACACTGGGCGTGGACGAAGACTTGAAGAATATGCACAGAGGATGGCACGGCTTGACCCACGGCCGTGTGGTAGGGCGTGCCAGGCAGACGAATCTTCACTTCTCGAAATCTACTTGGAAAAGGAAAGACATTTTCGTATCTTGCTCGCAAAAGATCACATGCTATCCCTCTAATAATATAAATAGAGCCAACCCTAGAGGGTTAGAGGCAATCTTTGAATCTGGAATCACCTTGGAGACACGAAGGAAACGAGGAGGCAGAGCAGGCAACCGGGTTCATTATGTTTTTATTTTTATTTTTCGTTTTATTGATGAACATGAGTAACTAAGCTACTTTTCTAGCCAAAGGATTATAGATGTTTAATTCTCCATGAATTGTGAGGTCTACTTGACTTGTATTTAATCTATTATTTGTTTTCGGGTATTCATATATCTTCTGATCGTTTTGTCATTATTATCTTTGTTGATTGGTATGAATAGAGCTCTTCTACTCAATTAGCAAGTTAATATATTGTCAACTAGCACGTCAAATCCGTAATTGTTTGATTGTTCTAGTCTTAGTGACGCAATAACATGTTTGGTTATAACAGAGATGATCGAATTCATGTTATGGAGGTGTGTGATCATGTTTAAATAGGTTATCTTATAATCTACTGGCATGAATTGGTGGTCTCTCTAGATCTTAATGCTATTGATAGATTAAATCCTAAGCGCTTGTTTAAGGTTGTTTAATCAATAAGAGAAATAATTCAAAGCGCTTGTCTGAGGTTATCGAGGAAGTAAGGAGAGATAGGTTTTTAGAGCTTGTTAATAACCATAACCAATTTATCTAGGAACAAGAATAGAGAACATTTGCATCGATGATCAATTCCTTGAATTAAACTATCTTGATTCCTTTGGCTAGGCTTTTTATCAATATACAACTTTCTTATCTTGTTTTAACTTTATTCGATTCACAAACCAAACCCCCCATTTTCCTTTTCCCTTTTATTCTCCTTGGATAGAAATAAATTTAACCAATCTCTATGGATTTGACCCTACTCACCACTATATGCAAATCATATAATTGTCTAGGAGTAGGTTTTATTTTTGTTGGATTCGACACCCATCAGCTGTCAGCTTGGATGGCCAGCTTAAATTCCAAAGCCATTGACTTTGGCAATCTATGCTGTTGGCTTTAAAGGCCAGCCTTAGAGTTTAAGCCGCTAGCCTTTATGGCCAGCCTATCTCTACGCTATTGGCCTTGAATGGCCAATCTAGGATGAAAGTAGCCAGTGCATCCACCTCTAGTTCTTGTGCTTTGATTCCCGTGTTAAACATTTTTGTAAGAGTTGTGATTTGATTCCTATCATCTCCTCGGAGGTGTGAAAGATTTGTCCTAAAATCTGATGGTTCCTTTATTTTTTTTTTGCATATTTATGAGAATCCCCTAGATTGAAAATTTTGGTCTACAATTGTCTATTGTCCTAAAGTTGTGGTTGTCCTGAAGGCTTTTGAATCACCTGTATATGATTCACTCTATTCAGGTTGTCCCTTAGTCCCTTCCTCTTTACTAACAAAGACTTCCTGTCATTAGCTTTATTGATCTGCTCTTGGGCTTCGCGTACCTCAGTTGGTGACATAAGATTTAAAACAACCCATTTATGATCCTTTTGAAACACATAGCTGTTTCTAAACCCATCATGTAGCACCCTCCTATCAGATAACGAAGGTCTACCTAGTAATATATATGGTGCGCATATAGGGAGAACATCGCAATCAATTACATCCTGGTACTTTTTCCTTATGTTGATTGGAACCTTAACCCTTTGAGTGACATGCAGACTGTCTTGCTCACTTAGCTAATGTAATTTATAAGGATTAAGATGAGGTGTAGTAACTAGTTGCAGTTTATTCACTAATGCAGCAACCATAACATTGGTGTAACTACTACCATTAGTAAGAAGGGTACAAAGATTACCTTGGACCCTACAGGGAATATGGAATAGGTTTTCCCTTTGCCCATCTTCAATATCTAGAGATGATGTCATTACCCTGCACAGTACACTAATAGCCAGATATTGATCATTGCCTTTGTCCTCATGTACCTCAGTGTCTGGATCCTCATAGTATTTCTTTAGTAATGTTGATAAATCTGTAGGTAAAGTACATCTTCCTCGTCACCTTCATTTTCCCCCTTTATAGCAGTCATCACCCTTTTGTTGGGACACTGAGCAGGCATGTGCCGAAAGCCCATGCATTTGAAGCATTGGGTTTGACGAATCTTTCCACTTGATGACCTCGGTACTGTTTTCAGATATCAACCCTTATAATTGCTTTGCCTTTTTCAAAACTATCCCTCTCTCTATCAATAACAATTGCATTTGATTCCACAGTCTTATCAATTTCCCCCTTTCTAACTCGCTGATTATCTGATCCATACCTGTTACTCAATGCTCTATATGGATTGGAACGCCCCTCTCAATTTTTAAAGCTAACTAGATGGCTTCATCAAGAGTGTCATACCTTCGCAACTCGATAATACATGCTATCTCATATTTTAACCTAGATATAGATCTTGCCATGGTTTGTTTAGGAGGTTCAACTATCCCACATCGGATCCTTAGTGTCACAAACTCCTAGACATACTCATCTACTGTTTTGCCTCCCTATCTCAATGTCTAGAGATGCATGAATAACTCCTACCTGTAGTGCTCTGGTACAAACCTTTTCCTTAGCACCCTTTTCATTTCTTGCCAAGTATGAATCTCAACATCACCATCTCTCCTCTTGTTGGCCATAAGGTTCTTCCACGACAAGGCAGCATAACCTATAAATTCAACTGCTGCTAGATGAACTCTTGTATGATCATTAATCTCATAGCACTTAAAGAGTCCTTCTACCTTATCCTCCCAATTACGATAATCTTCTATAGACCCCCTTCCAGCAAATGAAGGCATATGCAAATTTACATACTCTAGACCCCTAGGCGGTATGAACTTATGGTTAAGATAAAGTTCATCCCCAAAATTGTCATCCCTCTCCTCTTTGTAAGCATGGTACTGTCTTCCAACTTATCAACCCCTGTTTCCTCCTATTGCTCCTTCTCTACCCACGTCATTAAAGGTTACCTTAGGTGGGAGTGCTTGTGGATTGGCCATTGGCTATTGGGGTAAGGTCATCTGATCGACCTATGTTGTTAGATTAGCAACAATGGTAGTCAAGTCCTGCAACTGCTCTTCTACTGTTCTTCTTCCACCTACAGCACAACGACCTTGTACTCTTCCTCCAACCTGGATGTTGGCCTCATTCCGGAATCCTCCATTAACACTATCGTTCGACATACTCAATAGAACTGCCACTCAACATAGGAATTTCACAGTCACAATCACACACTCCAACAATCCTCAATTGGCACAATACCAATTACCACCGTCGTTCAATCCTCAACTCAAACTCAGCACAAAATTCACGAGTCACAAACATTGCAATAATCCTCCAATGATACCAATTCAATTACAAACTACAACAGTCTCCAATTGGCATAATTCCTAATTTCAATCTCTAATCACTCTCTAATTCAGTTCCAATAAAAAACAACGCAACAGACAATACAAACCCTAACTTTAATACATACAAAACAACAACAACTAGTCTGAATTCAATCATAAACCACAACAATCCCCAATTAACACAATTCCCAATTTCAACCTTCGATCAATCTCCAATTCAAAATCCTAGTGCAATAACAATCGACTAGGATATAAAACAATAATAACAATAACCCTGATTCCATAATCAATCCAACAATGAAATTCACAACCCACGACAACAAAATTGCATAACCCATAACAACAACAACAAAGAACCCTAATTTCAATTGGATATGAATTCCATGAACAAACCAATTTGAATTGCACAGTAACGACACAATCTAATTTAATAGTCTACTTACAATCTCAATTCAATAACAACCAAATTGTAACACAATTCTATAATATCAAAACCCTAATCTCTAAAAGGAATTCCAATTGACATAATTCCCTAATCTCAATCTGAGCTTTGATACCAAAAGATGATGTACCTAAAACTATGATTGGATCAAATGATTCTAATTCCTAAGCAACTGTAAACACCCTATTTTTGCCCTAAGAATCAATAATAATCAATTTCCAATTTTTCCTAATTTTTTCCAATTTTTTTCTAATTTGGCAAAAATAAGAAAAATATTCAAAAAATAAAAATAAATAGGAAAACACATCAATTTTGAAAAATGATTTCAGAAATGGCAATAATAAGGAATAAATAATTTTTACAATTTTTTGAAATTTCAAAAAATACAAAAAAATAAAAAAAATCGCATTGCATATATGCAATTTGTGAAATAAACAAAATCAGGAAAATGGGCTAGCTCAGCTGGTCTGAGTCATGGTCAGGCGGGTGCGTGCGGGTGCGAGGTCAGGGGTTCAAAACTTGGGGGAAGCAGATTCCGCGTTTTGCAAATTTTTCATTTACCCGGGACATGTGGCAGCATCTGATTGGCTGGAGCGAACGCACGCGCCGGGCGCGTGATCGTCTTCAAACCTCGGTCCGAAATCGCCGGCGAGGAGAAAAATTCGAATTTTGGCCGTTTCAATTCGATTTTTTGCACAAATCCAACAGATCTTCAACATAATTGAGATAAACATCATCCAATTGGAATCAAATCTCAACAAATTGAAGGATTTACACGAATCAAAGTTGGTTCATTTAACCGCAAATCCGATTTGCCTCAATCGGTGGAAATCCGAGCTTATCCAGCTCGATTTCGAGAGCCTATAAATAGATAATCAAGTGAGGAAGCCAGAAGACAGATCAAAAGCGAGAGAAAGTGAGAGAAAAGAGAGAATCGAAGTCTACCAGAGGAGTTCGAAAGCCGCGACCACCGATCAAGAGTTGGGACAACCACCAAGAGGCGTTTCTGGAGCAAACCACCGCCACCATTGGATTCCTCACCCTCGATAACCTAGGATTCGACACCTCAACCGCTGCAAAAGGCCGCTGAAACGCCGTCAACGAGCACTCCCCGCCGCCGTGTCCGACCGCTTCGACCCGACCCGTTTCAACCCGACCCACGCATCGACCCAGATCCAGGTAAGTCGGATTTTTCCAATTTTCTTTAATTTATTATTTATTTGATTTATTTATTTCGAATTAATTATTTGTTATTTATTTACTTATTGGTTATTTATTTACCTATGTGTTATTTATATTTCAATAAGTAGAAAAAATGTTAGAAATTAAATCTTTAGGATTTAATGATATAAAAATAAAAATACAATTATAATAATAAAAAAAATAAAAAATATAGAAAATAATAAAAATTAAAAAAAAAATGATAATAAAAATTTAGGTGTTAAAATAGGATAGATAAGAATCTCGGAGGAAATTTTTTAAAAAATTATAAAAATTATGAAAAATTAATAAAAAAATAAAAAATTAATATAAAAATTAATAAAAATTTATAGTAGTAGAAATAAGTCAAAAAATAGAAGAAAAATGAGTTTTATCACCTAGAAAAAAATTATTTTCTCAAATAAATCCAAAATTGATGTTTTTCCCCTAAAATTATTATTTTCAAAAATCAAATTAAAGCTTAGGTTTAGATTTTTTAGAAAAATCTCAAAAATGGTAAAAACATAAATCAAAAGAGATTTCATAATTAAAATTCACAAACCACTAAATCTTTTCAAGAAAAGCGAACTATGACTTGTTTGATCCTGAATAGCAGGTACGTAGGCACCCATTTGGGTCAACCCATAAAATGAAATAAAAAAACCATTTTTTTCAAATAATTCATTCAAGAACATAATAAAAAGCAATAGAAACAAAATAAAAGACATTTCTAGATAGAGATGATTTTAGGAGATTAGTGGTAACCGTAAGGTTTTAATAGGTTAGCCTCCGAACTTAGAAACTCTGGTTTTCCTTTTCCTCTTTTCACCAAAAACGAGAAGAGGAAATCACGACGACTAGTGGTCCAAATTAAGACTAATCCGCTCCTTTAGTCTTAATTCAATCTTTTTCAACAACAGTTGGGTGGTGACTCCAAAATTAAACGAACTTCCTAACTCAAGTTGAGGATCTATATTAGATGAGCATAAGGGCTAGTCTAGATCGGATTAGGAATGGGAAAATTCAAAAATTAGACTCGACAGCAACAATCAATGATAATTGAATCTAGCAATCCAATTAATGAACGATAACGAATAAGAACAAAATAAAATCCCTAAACCCTTACCGGTTATGATGCACTAGCAAGAGAGTAGTTCTAGTACGAATTTGTTGATATGACGCACAACAATCTAATACTGTCACTCACCATAATCCCACAGATTGATAAGAATAAAAAATGAAGAATAAACTTCACAATTGATTTTCTTAAAATGTCAAAAGTCCCTCAACCCTTACAATACAACACATATATAGCAAAGGAAAAATAAAGGGAAAAATCAAAAGATTTCAACCAGCTCGCCAAGATAAGTTGCTGGCCTTAGAATGAAGGTGTTGGCCTAGATGGTCGACTTAAATTCCAAAGCCGTAGGCTTTGGCAATCTACGTTGCCGGCCTTGAATGGCCGATCTAAGATGAAAGTAAACGGCCATGTCTACCTTCGGTTTTTGCACTTTGATTCCCACGTTGAACAATGTTGTAAGAGTCATGATTTGATTCCCATCATGGACTTATACCAATGAAGGCTAGGAATTCAAGAAATAGAGTTCCTGCTCTAATACCATATGAATGTGTATGGAATAAAAAGATAGTATATTTCTTGTTCTTATTGGTACATATATATATATAACTATACAAGAGATTAAATCTAGTAAGTATCCTGGAGAATAATAGAGAATGAAAAAAATTAATTAACAACTCTAATTGACAGCTATACGTAAGCTATTTTAGAAAACTAAAAATGCAAATAAATCACACTAAATAAGCTTAATTAACTTGTGAATTTTGCAACAAATTGACTCTTTTTATTACTCCATGTATTTACTTTGGTATTCCTTAAGAAAATAGCTGTCATCTAGATGTTAATTGAATTTTGCTCATACTATTATATGGTGACATTTGTATAAATTTCCATGGACTTATTACTAGTGATGCATGTTTTCTTGATTGAATTAATGTTCATATTTCTTTTTTTTCTCACCAATACTTATAGTTTGTTTAGTATATTTTGTTCTTTGCCATATTTGGTTGCTATTGATGCTGTTGTGTATTTTTAGTTGTCATATGTTTTCTTTTCTATTGCATTAAGTTACTTGTATTTCTAATCACATCAAGCTTGCTACTTGTTGCATGCTTAAATACTTGTAGAACTTCATGATTTGAAGTGTGATGGTTCTGAAATCTTGTAATTATGATAATAATTAGCCCTAAATTAGTGAAATAATTAAACTAAAAGTCTCATTCTAAATTTCGGTAAATTTAAAATATGGGAAATAGGTGTTTTATAGGATCGTTAAATAAATTATAAGGAAAATGATGCATGAAATTAAAATTGTAGGTTTAGGATAGTATAAAAAAAAATTGAATATATATTTATACTCAAAATATTTTATTTAGCTTTTACGTGAATTTTATACAAAAATATCATAGTTAGAGTTATTTAATAAACTCATTAGTACGCTTGCTAGACAAACTTGGAATTTGAAATATCCATTGACCTCAAATTTCTTATCCATTGCCAACTTTTCTCCCTCCTCCTATTTCTGCTTCACTTCTCTTTTGAAACTTTCTTTCTTTTTTCCATAAACCACAACCCTTAGATTCGTCCAAAATCTATAACTCTCTCATACTAGCTCTAAATTAAAAACCGTAAGTGCCATTACGATCCTTGAAAAGAGTACTTTGTACAAAAACCACACTTTTGAGATAAATATTAAATTTGAAAGTTTGTGTTAGAGTCAAACTAACATAAGGGTTTAGTTTTGAAGCTTGAAGAAAAACTTGTAAATTTGCGTTTATGCAAGTTTTGGTAAGTTTATCATATTTTGATCTTTAGTAAAGCCTTTGTTCTTGAATCATGGGGAGGATATCAACTACTCACAACCGCTCAAAGATTATTTTGAGCGTTAAAGGCATTGAGGCCAAGGTAAGTGGAAAGCTTCATGATTTACTACAATGTGTGTGTTTTGCTTATATTATAGCGATGCATATGTGAATGTTGTTGTGCTTGGTTGCTATAGTTAAGTTGTGTGATGAAATGTGTAGTGGAAGTGAGTTTTCCATTTGTTGAGGTCAAGAATAGAAGGTTCTATGTGGTGCAAGTTGAATGGCATCCGGATAGCTTCCAAATTAGCATTCGAATGCTGGGCTTATGATGCTTGCTATCCAGTTAGTATATCTTATACCATTCAGATGACATCCCATGTTCAAGACATGTATTACCCTTAGTATCTGGATAGTAAAATATTTTCATCTGAACGCTAAGTCCTTTACCTTCGATTGTATGTTTTATACCATCTAGACAGTGCAAATTCACACCATCCGATCGATATCCAACTTTCTCTATCCCTTTTTTACACCAATGTACAAATATATATAAAAAAATATATATTCTACACTACATATGGATTATTATTGTTAGATAATAAACTACACATATATATGTTCATGCATGTGTACATATATCTATGAAATATGAGGTGAAAGAGGAAACATACTAGTGAAGGAATGGATTAGAACATGATTAATGTGAGGTGAATGATTCGATAAGTACTTGATTGTGTCCGCTTTTGTCCATGTATGTGGATACTTGATGTTTTATGGTCTAAGTAATTAAATGGTTGATAAAGTGTATTAAGATCTTGGTTGTGGATTGATTTTGTGATAGTAACTTTTTGATTACCCCTAATTAACTAACTAAATGTTAGACTTAACTTAAAACTAAACATATATTAATGGGACATTGCATATTTGTTGAAAGCCATTGGTACTATGTAACATGCGAGAAGTAATCGTTTAACGATTATTGTTCTGCCATTTTTGAATTAAGTGACTTAAGGATTATTGAACATTTTTTTAAACTCATTTAAGGGTTTTGCTTGTCATTTTGGGTAGAATACTTAAAGAGTGCATTTATGGCACCTTAAGCTTAAAAGTAAAAGAACCTAAGAATAAGAAACTAAGCATAAACTTAAGAAATTAAGCATAAGATGGATGTACCTAGGCACTAATGGTATATGAGAATTCCTAACCCAAGGTTAAGAGGGCTTTAAATCCTAAACTTCACATTGATTATTGGAAGATCACATGTGATGTTTACATTACATATGATTATTCCTACATAGCATATAGATGACAACTTGCATATAATTGTTTGTGTTTATGTAGTAATGAGAGTATTGTACTCTCATCTCATTGAGCCATGGTTGCTCATTCGCTATAGAATGATTGATATAGGATGTAATTATTGGCACTTCACCTAGAAGACTCACTTCAATAAGTGCTATCAACCACTTTGGGTGGGGAAATAAACGAAAGTAGGAGTATATAGATTAGAACCACTTGGGAGTTTTTTTGGACAAATGTAACTTTAGTATTACTCCTATTTTTTATTATTCCTTTTTGTAATGTGACCAATTTGTAAGAAAGACTTTTTCCTTAATCTACTACACTTGTGTATCAAAACCAATGTAGCTAAGCTTTCTTTAAGGTTTCCTTTGTGTGTATTTATGATAAGTTTTGATGGTTAGTGTGAATGCTTCCTGATTGTTAGATCATGGTTAAATAATCATGGTAGGTTATCATGGCTAAGGTCCCTTTCAAAGTGTGATAATAGTTACCATAATTGAGCTATTGCATATAACATTTTAATAGGTAGATAGTTTAATAAAGTGTACACATGATTTGTTGAAGCAAATCATGTTGAGTAGTAAGTACCTATGGCATGTCCATCTAGCCTCACTTCTTCCTAGTGGCTAATATCTAACTGATCTATCATAGTGGAGGCATTCTTTTTGGTTTTTCCTTTATTGTTTGTACCTTATCTATTTTTATCTTGTTTTTAATCTATATTTGTTTAAATTTTGATGTTTGAAAAACTATATAATGATTTGTGTTTGATTTGTTTTAGTTTCTGACTTAATGTTTGGATAAATGGTGTTTTCTATATCATTTCATAATCATGGTGAAGATAGCACATAGTGATTAGGAAATGTGAAATGAAAAATAAAAAATTTATGTGTTTTTAAGGGAAAAGGCTTAAGATATATATTTTATTCGTTAGAATGAAAAACCTTTATTTATTACTTTTTATTAAAACAAAATAGAGAAAATGGTAAATGAGTCTAATAGGGATCCATTAGGAAATATATTTTATTCATTAGAATGACCAACCTTTATTTATTACTTTTTAGTAAAACAAAATAGAATAAATGGTAAATAAGTCTAATAGAGCTATATTATGTACTTAATTTTGTAAGAGAGTACTATATGTATTTATATATATTTTCATTTATGTATATCATATACCAAAAAGATGAAAAAGAAAAAAGGATAAACCAAAATAACATTTATCGATGGAGGTTTATAGCATATTTTTGTTTTTGAAATCAATTACCTATTAAAATTTAGAAGTAGGAAGTTTCTTGGAGTAAGAAAACATAAGTAAATCCTCAAAGAGGAAGATAAATGAAATCCAGTTACTTTGTTTACTTTTGCTTAGCTTGTCATGTGGTCATGCTAATACCAATAGAAGGATTGTATGATAGAGAAGTTTTTAGGCTTCTCCCATGACTATAGAGTTGCTACCTATATCCTGGATTCTTTTAAAAGGTTTTGGTTGTGTGAGAGCATTTGAATTAGAGATACAAGTTATTGGGAATATATATTAGGGTTAGACATAGTTCAATTCGATATAGTTAATCGAATCATATATCTTGGTTTGGGTTTTTTTCTTTAAATTAAACGTAGCCATACAGTTTGATTCATAATTTTTTTGACCTAAAAAAAACAACTCGGTTAGGTTTATGATTTAAACTTTTTTTACACATATTATTAATTTTTTCTATATATAAGTTAATAAATTATGAAAAAATATACTTGACTTTAAAAAATTTTAATTTATTATCATTTTTTTGATATCATTCACCATATGTAATGCTCTTGATATATTTAAGGCGATTTTATTGACTCTTTGAAGGTAGTTATAGTTTCTATATTAATTAATAAGCAAAAATATGAAATAAAAAATAATAATAATGAGTTACTTGATGAAATCCAAATAAGAAAAATTAAATAAATAATATGGAATTCTCTTTTTTAGTTATACAATTTTTAGATTTTTACTAGCATTTTCTTTTTCTTTACTTTTCATAGTTCGATTCGGTTTGAAATGGTTTAGTTCATTTATAATTTTTTTAAACCTAAAAAAAAAAATCCAATTTGATTCATAATTTTTTTCAAACCTAATTTACGGTTCGGTTCGATTTGATTTAGCTTGGTTCATAGTTCAATTGTTTTCTTGCCCACTCCTAATATGTACATCAATTGCATATATATAAATAGCAAGTCATTTCTCTCTTATAAGTAAATTCTTCTAAGATAAGGAAAAAAAGAAAAGTAGTCCTTCACATTTGTTAGCTCATTATATTGTTTTACTTGTAATTTTTTCTATTGAAATCTTCCAACTTTTGCTATTGGAAAAAGTCATACTTTTAATCTTTAACATTTGACACACTTTTTATATAAATTCTAAATTTACCTTTAATTTTTTCTATTGAAGTCCTTCAACTTTTGCTATTTGAAAACATTACACTTCTAATCATCAATGTTTGAATAGCTTTTTATTTAAATTCTAAACTCTTTTTAACTACTTAAGTTCTTATTCACTAACATTTATAAATTTGCAACGTAAGACTTTTTTTAACACTACTAGTTTTTTCTATACATATTTAACATGTAATGCAACCTAACTCATCCAAACTAATAATTTAAATAAATAAATAAATATAGATGAATTAGAGAAAATAATTAAAATACTAAAAAAATTGAAAAAAAAAAACAAAAAGTCAGGAAAATAAATATAGTTTCCGGTCACTATAAAAGACCTGCCATTTTAGGGGAACTAGAACCCCCCCCCCCCCCCCCCCCCCCCCCCCCCCCCTTAAGAAGTTAAAAAATCGATTGAGCTTATAATCATAATCTATACTTAATAATAATAATTTGGTATTCTGATGTGCTCAAAATCAAGTTCAAGCACAATCAAATGACTCAAGAAAACAATTCACAATCAATCACAAAAACTGATCAAATGGGTTTATAAATCACGTGAAACTCCTATGAAATTTGGATGGAAAATGTAGATCAAATGATGTGATTGCAATCCCTATTTGTAATCTTCACCAAGTGACAACAAATGGAATGAGATCCACGTGAAAATCAAATCAAAATGGAAGCAACAAAACCGTGATTTCCACTCTTCCTCCAATTCCAATTCATGCTAACACTAAATTAAGATATAGTTCAAGTACTAAAAGAACAATCAATCTTAACAAGACAATTGTTCACGAATTACACTCACAAATAATTCCAAGAAACTTCAAATCCACCTTAGATATGACTCACTAGAGAAGAAATGAAAAAACAATAAAGAAGAAATCGATATGACTCACAATTTTCCCTTGTAGCACTCGCCACAATTCCAATTCTTGGGTTGAAATTGATAAGAGATTTTTGAACTAGGATGAACCCTAATTCCCACACGTGAAGTGCTATGTTTAATCTGCAAAAATGGCCTCCTCAAACCCTACTATAAGCAAGTATCTATACTTGCCACTCCTAGGGTTAGAAAATGGTCAAAATTACAAGTTTGCCACTTTTAAGATGGCTAGTCCTAAATGGAAATTACAAGGAAATGAGAGTGTCCCAAAAGAAAATAAAACCGAAAATAGTTCATAAAACAATTACAAAGTACAAAATATCATAAGTCTTCATGAACCAATGCCTCGGAATGGAAAACAATCGCAGCGGGTCTTTGATGGTCACTCTGAAAATGTTTTGTGTCTATCAACTGTTATAGGACATATTGGCATCCTATGAAGAATTATTATTGTACATGTAAGATTATTTCTCAAATATTTATTAGAATAAAAGACATAAAGTAAAATATGAGTGATTTGGATTATCATCCAAATCAGGTTATGAAAATGTCGACTGTGCTAGAAATTTTCCCATCATATTCCTTATTACACAACCATGGCCATATAAGTAGAAATATTATATATATATATATATATACACACACACATATATACATATAATATGTTATAAGGGTGAACGAGTAGCCCTATTATATAGAGTATCCATTCATATTCTACTTGATTGGGTAGATTTTTAGTATGTATTAAGGATCATTAGATTTGTTTCGAGTACAAAATTTTCGAAACATACTCCCGTATAGTAATATACGGGTATGCAAACTTTTTATCCTATACATATCTTGAAGCCTATATTTTAAGGTATATAGGGTATTTTATACCCATTATATAAAAAAATTATTAAATAATATTAATAAATTAATAATAAATTATAATATTTTATTTTTTAGCTAATAAATGTTTTATAAAAAAGAAAAAAAAGAGAGTCAATGCCTATAAATTAATAAATCTAAATGGCTAAACTTATTGCTGCCTTTCTCATAGAGTTTGCTACAATTTTATAAGTTTTACACATGAAAAGCTTGTAATTAATATATATATATATATATATATATATATATATATATTACTTTTTCTAATATCACATAAACTTGAAATTTATAGTAGAAAAGATAAAATTTATAAGTTCCACTCACTACTTTATACTTTATAGGTTTTGCAAGGTATTGGTTTCAAGGTGCTTTAGGATACCATAGGATAAATTCCTATTCTAAAATTTGGAAGCATGATTAAATTCCGATTCTAAAGTTTGGAAATATGTACCTTATAAAATATGGTAGGAATAGGACCCTATACTCTATCTACCATATAATCATTCATCCCTAGAATGTTATTAACAATAACAACAATGTCTACAACAACAATAATTGAAGAATTGAAACCTACCATGATAATAATATTGAATAAGTACAGAACTTATAGCGCTTAATAATATTTTCATGAATGTTATTAGAATGTAAGAATTCTTAATAAAGGGAAATAGTGAAATTGGAAATAATGTTATTTATAAAATCTAATAATGAATAATTACAATGTTACAAACTCAAAAGATAAATATACATATTAATGGAAATAACACTATTACAAGATATAATAATTACTAATATACGTATTAATGGAAATAACACCATTACAAGATATAATAATTACTATAAATAAAAATACAATGCTGAAATTTCATAATTGAAATCTTAAAGCGATATATGATAATATTATCCATTCTTAATTTTTATAAGTGTTAGACATAACTAAGCAATCAGGTGCATGCCCTCGCAAACATAGAGTCAAAAAATTTAGTTCCCATTAGAATAATTTAGTTATTTAATGTTTATCTTTTAAGAATTGGTTTTTGTTCTTCTTTTTCTTTTTTTTTTCCTCCACGATAGTTAATAAAATTAATTTATATTCTTTAAAAAATAATAATCAACTAAAATAGATTCTCATTTAACCCTATTTATTTATTAGTAATTATAACACAAATGATTATTGCATTGGCAATACTGCAAATGTTTTGGTTTTATTGTATAAAATATTAATAAATAATAATAGCATGTTACTTGATATACTTTTTTTTTAAATTAATATTATGAAAATGACTAGGGATTATTTAACAATTGATTATCCATTCACTTCTATTGAAATAAACGTATTTTGTATTATTGTTATTGAAACAATTTTGTGAAATCATTATTAAAATTTTTTTATAAAAATTCAATTTAGCCATTTCTACTTTATACCATTCTACAAACCAAGCGTGTCATCCTTTTCATGTTATACAGATAAGAAAGAAAAAGAAAAAAGAAAAAACCTTTAAAATTGCTCCTCACTATACAATTGTTAAAAAATACTTAAGTAAATATATGGAGCCGATATAAAGCATTAATTTTTGTGCACTTGGTAACGTTAATTTCTATGATAGCATGCAAGATTTGCTTATATCCAATTAAGAAAGACGGTCAGAACGATTGATCTTTCCGAAATGATGGCGGCCTTTCGAGCCTAATAGGTATTTTTGGTTTCCTTTTCCCTTTTGGTGGATTCACTCGGATTGTTACTTTTCTTTTTGCTCTTTTTTATACTTTGTGTTATTTTTATATACACTTCTGTTTTTATATTTAACAATGAAGTCTGTTGATTGGGTTGGGTTATATTTGGAAATTCATCTTTAGCATCGTTGTATATAATTTTCGGTTTGTTGAACATACTTCACGTTTCTATACGTAAATCACAAGAAGTAATCTAAAAAATATAGAATTAGGCAAAGCCAAAATACCTGGATCTATTAAATCATTTTCCTTCAATTATAAACCTTAGGTGTCAAAAATTGTTCAAAACAATAAAAGAACATAAACTTGAAACAAAAAATATTTATCTATATCTGAATATCCAATGAGAAGCTAGAACTAGTTTATAACTTTTACGACTTGATAATGAAACACTAAGCCCACCGTTAACGTTGCCAGTATAGTTCCAAGGTAGGATAGGTAGATCCCTAGAGTACCATGAGTCATGATTAGGATCATTCCATCTTAGAGTCCAAAAGTTGTTTCATACTAATTTCACTATTCAAATCAGTCACCGGTTGAACTAAATTCAATCATATTTGAAAAAAATCAGTTTAAACTCTTGATGAATTGAATCACTTTGAATGATTCATTTCAGTTTGAATTATTTTTAAAGATGCTTTATTTTAGTTAATACTATTAATAGTCAACGAGATTTTTAATCAAACATTGATCTTCACATTAAAAAATATTATGCAAGAATGTAAGTGAAATAATATTATATTACAATAATATTACGTTTTAAGTGATAGTAAAGGCATACTAATCTATTTAAGAGATGCGGGATGAAGGTAAGAAAAGAAATTGACTGTGGAGATTGAAAGTGCAATGAAAGTTGACAAAAAAAAAATAGAGTTAGACAAAAATAATAATAAGGTTTAAAAATTAAAAAATGTCATCTAATTTTTTATATTTAATAAGAAGAGGTTTGGTTTGGGTTCAAGTGGTTCAATTTGTTTTGACCACTCAAATCGAATCACGAACCGTTTAGACCATATTTAAATCAAATTGTGAACCAAACCAAAATGTGAAAGAACCACACTTCATGATTCGATGCGATTTGGTTCTATTTTTGGTTTATTGAACAACCCTAATTATTTTCCAATTTGTATGTCAATATATTAACTGCCCTCACCTTATTTGGCAACTTTAACATAAGTGGAAATTAAAGGAAATTTATGGAAAATGAAAAGAAAAGAAGGAAATAAAGAAAATATAACTTTTACTTTTATTTGGATATGAATAATGGAATTAGAAGGAAATGAGTGGATAATCTTTATGCCAATTAAGTTATAAGGCCTTGATAATATAAAATATTCTTTTAAGATGCATAATAAAGTTTCATGAATACCTATTTTTATGGGTATTTTTGTATCTTCACCAATTTTCCACTCATTACCTTTGGTTTCTCTATGAATATGAAACGATTATAGAATGGAAACGATCCACTCATTTCCAACTAATTTATCCTCTTTCCTTCTCTACTTAAACAAGCAAACACATTATATCTAGTTATATCCACCAATTTCCTCATATTTCTGCTAATTTCCATCCATTTAGGCACATTATTTTCCCTCATTTTCATCTATTTTCATACATTTTTTTTTACTCCACCCAATCATACATACCGTAAAGAGTTAGTATAATATAAATGGGATTTATTGGCGTAAATTATTCATTTTTTTTTATCTTTTATTATCTTTATTAAGGATGAAATCTTGTATTTACACAATATATACCTATCCAGAATGAAAAAGTATAAAATGTCAATAGATTTCTTGCTATAAATTTTAAGACATCCAATGAAGATATTCTCACTCTTCAATATACTTTTTTTTTTAATATCTATTTAATTAATATTGAAATTGAAAAAATTCGTTTATCGAAGACCTTTATTAAGGTGATATTGGCTTATATAGGTTGCTAGTTAGGTAAAAGATTCTGTCATGCATCCATTTTGTAACAAGAGTTTACCAAAATTTAAAATGAGAACCTATGTTGTAAAATATAACACGCATCATAGAGCCATTCGGAGATGTATAGATGGAATATATTCCATTTCTGTTTGCACATTTTTTGTAAAATATATATAGCTGGCCATGGTGAAAAAAAATAAAAATAAAAACCCACCCGTTAAGGCGACTTCTGTCCTATTATAAATTGGAAAACACATGGCTAAATTTCAGGATATGTTCTTCCTAATAAGTCAAAACAAGTATTAGGACTAGTGTTTGGACTAGGCTCCAGTAACATAAGAGAACTCAGGAATGTTCCATTACCGTACCAACGTGCAGAAAATTTAATCAACAACTTAAATGGAATCTCTCCCATCTGAAATGATCATGGAAATTCTATCTAAGGTTCCAACCCTAGATTTGGCAAAATTGAGATATGTATGCAAAAGATGAAGAGACATCATCAAACATCCTGTAATGCCCTGAAACTTGGGTATGCTATAGCCCACCACATGCCCTCATTTCCTAAAGACACGCAAAGGCTTAATCACTACTATTCTTCAAATACTCTTGTTCATGTACTCCTAATGGTAGTCATAAATCATCTGCTACATAATAGAGATTAATGAAATTCCTCTTCTTCAATAATAAGCCATTAATAATCTTCTCAAATTAAACAGTGAAAGCAATTAATATTCACTTACAATATAAATTCTCAAACGATTAAATAAAAATCTAACATGTTTTTCCTTAATCTATCTACTAGTCATTGTAATAAACGTATTGTACATTCTCTTCATTGTTCTGATCTTGAGCTATTTCCCTAAGTTTTCAACATAGCCTACAATCTCTCTAATAGCATCTATAACTTAAAAAAATTCCCATGAGGGGTGAGCTAACGCTTAATATAAAGCATACCTACATATACACAAGCATGTCATGCTAGAAATAGTAACATATGCAAAATGCACCATAATATTCATTTACAATTTTCTTTATCTTTCACAATCTTTAGCTAATACACAATCATAACATAAATATCTTCACATATAATATTCCTAAACATCCTTTCACAATCTATCCACAAACAATATATACTAAAATATATATTATATATATATGACAAAGGTAATCCTCTATCCATGAGTCTCTTACCATACACAATAATAATATATATATCACAGTGGGTACTTCCCACTATCCATGAGTGATAGGAATCAAAATCCGACAAGACCTATCATTAGGGCAAGAGTAAAAGGAATTCGAATCTTGGTGATGAGGGTGCATTTTGAGCAAATCGACCTTAGCATTATTTGTTTACTAACCTCTTTTTTCTTATTCATGTATTATATATTCCAACAAGCTTACTTATCAGGTTTTATAGGGCAATGGATAAATTTACTAAAACTCAGCTTGTGGGTTATCTATGAACTGACCTAAACTAGTGATGAGCTGGGCCGACGAATCCTATGGAAGAGCTAGCATCTTGCAGACTAATTTTTATATATTTGTTATTTACTTGGAGTATTTATGTTGTAATCATTTTGTGACACTTTTATTTTGTTGTAATTGAGTTTTAGGACCGACCATCTTAAAAGTGGCATAGTTGTAATTTTGTGTACTTTCTAACCCTAAAGGGAGCAAGTATAAATACTTGTTTAAAGTAAGGTTTAAGGAGGCCATTTTTCAAATTAGACACCTTCACTTTACATGAGAGAGATTAGGGTTTTCCCTAGTTCAATTTCCTCTTATCAATTTCAATCCCAAAAGTTGAGATTGTGGTAAGTGCAACACTTGAAATTGTGAGTTATATCAATTTCAATTTATTGTGCTTTCTTTTCTTCTCTAGTGTGTAATATCTAGGGTGAATTAGAATATTTCTTGTTTAGATTTTAATTGCATTTTTAATCATTTCAATATGTTACATGATTGATTGGTTTTAGCACTTGTTATTACCATCAAATTGTCTTTCCACTTGTGGCGTGGAATTTTTCCTTATTGTGAGGAGAGTCATGGCTTTAATTTGTGTATTGTTGATTGGAATTCTCTTGGAGCTTAAGTTGGTTAATTGATTCAATTGAGAATTATCATCTTTGTGGATTTCTTCTTAATTTTATCATTTGGTTCATCTTCCATCAATTAGAGTTCACGCAAATTGTTTCACCTTTGAACCGAATTTGATCTTGTCTTTTGAGGTTTATATTTGAGTTGTTTTGATTGTGCTTAATCCCCTTTTAGGAACAGCATCTTTTGGTATTAGAGATTGAGGTTGTGAGAAGGGATTGATTGCAATTTGAATTTGGAAGTTAGGGAATTGTTGAATAGCACATTGATTTGAATTTGCTTGACATGAAGCTTGGATTGTCTAATTGTGTTGTTGACGAGTTGTAGTTGCTGCTTGTTATTGTAGACGTGGGGTAATTGTGAATTCTTATCATTTTGTTATTGACGTAAGCTTGGAAGGAAAAGTAAGAAGTGTATTTCCTAGTGTTTGATTGTGGAATTGGAAATACAATAATTTGTAGTAAAAAGAGAAGTGTGACTTTTGTTGATTTTGGAATTGGGGAGAATATTTTATCATTTCCAGATTTGATGTGTGTGGAAGGATAAGCATCCATTTGAAATTCAAATACCTTCTTTAAGTTTGAAGCAATTCATTGAGTAACATTGAATAAGTGTTATTTGAATTTGAATTATTTTTACCATTTGTAGAGAAGGTTGCATTTAGTGGCGTAATTTCAAATTTGAATTTTGTTGCTGCCATTGCTTGTGGTTTATGGTGTGAATTGGAGTTGTGTAGTGATAAGGAAGTATATACTTTGAAGTATGTGTGTGTTGTATTGGGGAGGTTGTGCACCGTGGTTGTTTTTGTGTAGAGTTGTGCTTGTAAAAATTTAGTGAAGTTGTGTGTGTTTAGTGTAAGTGGCGGTGTGACTTGTTGTGTGTGTAAGTATGTGTAGCGGTGTGAATTTGTGGAAGTTGTGTGGAGTAAGGTGCTGCATATTGAGGCTAAAGTGTGAGAGTGTAGTGCATGGATAGCAAACCGTGAAGGGGAAGAGTGGTGTTTCAATTGTGAAGTAGAATTGTGTAGTATGTGCATTTTCGGAAATTAGAGGAATCACAATTATTATTTTTAGATTTGAAATTAGAATTGAAAGTGTACATTAAGAGGTCAATTTGAAATCACAAATACACATTAAGTCATAGTTAATTGTGTATCTTTTGAATTTGAAAAAAGCCTCTTACCTTTTCTAGAATATTGCAATTATTGAACTCATTTTAAATTTGAAATTTGAGTTGCCTTTGTTGTTGAAGTTGTAGTTTGATATTTGTTTGGAAGTGGGGAAAGTGCACCGTGGCTTAAAGAGGAGTGTATGTAGTGTTGTGTTTTTGTAAACTTAGTGAAGGGTGTGTATATTTGGCGTTGATTGCTGTTTGTGTTGTAAAGATAATTGTTGCTAGTAGCGTAAACATATTGGGATCGTAAGTAGAAGGGGAGTTGTGTGGTGGTGAATTGAGTGTTGTATATGTATTTAATTACTGGCAATTGTGTATTTAAATGGTAAGAAACCAAGGTAAGAAAAAGGAAAGTGAGTAGTAGAATTTGAAATTCAAAAAAGTCATTAAAGTGTAAAAATAATTGAACTAGTTACTTAAACACTTGTAGTTGAATTTAACTCTATCTACTTAAAAGTAGTTGAGTATACTTCACTTGTAGCTTGGTTGTGTACTTAAACCTTGGAAGTGTGAAGATAATTATTGTGTTGTTAGGTTTGAACACAGTCATGTCTAGTGAAATGTTTCATTATACTAATGTATTGCGTTGGATATTGACTATATTTACTACTAAGGATGATGAACAAAGGGAAAACTTGTTCCATACTTCTTGTAGGGTACAAGGAAATTTATGTGTCCTTATAGTTGATGGTGGTAGTTGTACCAATGTGGTAGCAGCATCATTAGTATTGAAATTGAAACTTGCCACTACTCCATATCCTGAACTGTATAAATTGCATTAGCTTAGTGATCAGGGGAGTTTGCATGTGATTCAAAGAGCTAGGGTACCTTTTAGTGTAGGGAATAAATACTGTGATGAAATTGTGTGTGATATTCTACCTATGTGTACATCCCATATATTGCTTGGCAAGCCTTAGTTATATGGCGGGAGGGTCTTACATGATGGTTTCAGGAATACTTATGTATTTCAAAAGGAGGAAAAATGAATTATTCTAAATCTGATGTCGCCTTTAAAGGTTCAAAGGGTTCAGCAACAAATCAGTAGACCACCAATGGGCCATGAGTAGTTGAACTAACCCTTAGAGTACAAAATTTGTTAGTCACAGATGTACCAACCTTTGGAGGATCTTGATGAATAGAGTCAGATGAGCAGATCACTAGAGGACGAAACTATTTAAGGGCAGTTATGTTCACCTTTAGAGATATTAGAGGCTTATGAGCAGTTGAGTAAACCTTCAGGGGATACCGAGGGTCAGAGTGATATAAGTAGATCACCAAAGGGCTAGACTATTCAGAGACATTTATGTTCATCATCAGAGGTTTCCGAAGGCCATGAGTGGTTGAGCTAACTATTAAAGGGCCATGAAGGTCAACACCATACAAATGAGTTAGAAAAGAAGGAAACAATATCAATGGAATGGGCTGAGATAGGGGATACCTTAGTGGATAATGGGTCATTATTTGTGTTGCAAATAAGATATATCCTGAAAATGGAGGAGAGAAAACAATCACCCCCTGTAGTATTTCAGATATTGGGATTCTGTAGAGATACTTCTTCAGATAGATTGCTAGGAGAAAATAGAGTCTCTAATGCATTTTATCTGCTAGATTTGGGGACAAATCTTTTTGAAGCCCGAGGAGATGATAGGAATCAAAATCCAACAAGACCTATCATTAGGACAAGAGTGAAAGGAATTCGAATCTTGGTGATGAGGGTCCATTTTGAGCAAATTGACCCCAGCATTATTTGTTTACTAACCTCTTTTCTCTTATTCATTTATTATATATTCCAATAGGCACACTTATCAAGCTTAACAAGGCGATGGACAAACTCACTAAAACTCAGCTTGTGGGTTATCCATGGACCGACCTAAATCAGTGATGAGTTGGGCCGACAAATCCTATGGAAGAGCTAGCATCTTGAAGACTAATTTTTATATATTTGTTATTTACTTGGACTATTTATGTTGTAATCATTTTGGAATACTTTTATTTTGTTGTAATTGAGTTTTAGGACCGGCCACCCTAAAAGTGGCATAGTTGTAATTTTGTGTACTTTCTAATCCTAAAGGGAACAAGTATAAATATTTGCTTAAAGTAGGGTTTTAAGGGACCATTTTTCATATTAGACACCTTCACTTTACGTGAGAGAGATTAGGGTTTTCCCTAGTTTAATTTCCTCTTATCAATTTCAATCCCAAGAGTTGAGATTATGGTGAGTGCAACACTTAAAATTGTGAATCATATCAATTTTAATTTGTTGTGATTTCTTTTCTTCTCTAGTGTGTAATATCTAGGGTTGAATTGGAAGTTTCTTGGTTAGATTTGATTGCATTTGTAATCAAATTATTATTACTTAATTGATTGGTTCTTAGCACTTGTTACTACCATCAAATTGTCATTACACTTGTGGCATGGAATTTTCTTTATTGTGAGGAGGGTCATGGCTTTAATTTGTGTATTGTTGATTGGAATTCTCTTGGAACTTAAGTTGGTTAATTGATTCAATTGAGAATTATCATCTTTGTGGATTTCATCTCCTTGATTTTATCATTTGGTTCATCTTCCATCAATTAGGGTTCATGCAAATTGTCTCACCTTTGAATCGAATTTGATCTTGTCTTTTGAGGTTTATATTTGGGTTGTTTTGATTGTGCTTAATCCCCTTTTAGGCACATCATCTTTTGGTATTAAAGCATCATCATACTTAGATTCATTCTTGGTTACGTCTTTGTTGTGGGAATTGGTTCATAAATATTGAGGAATTGTGCAATTGTTGAACTAGTTTGATTGACACTGTCTAATTGTCTTTTCAAATTAGTTTTGCATGTGCTTAATCTTGGTTTTAGGCACATCAATGAGTCCATGAGTCCTCGTACATCTACCTTCCACAACCATACACAAAAATAATATATATATATAGATAGTGAGTACTCTCCACTATTCATGAGTTCATAAGTCCTTGCACATCAATCTTCCGTAACCATATATAATATATATATATATATATTATATATATATATGTATGTATATATATGACAATGGGTACTCCCCATTGTCTATGAGTCCATGAGTCCATATATTACAACTTTCATAATACATATCATAACATTTCACAACATAACTTTCCACATAAGACCTAGATCATTTCGATACAAGACTCCACTAGGAACAACATCACATACTGATCATCGGGGTACCACTCCAAGAACACCAATCCGCACTCGGTTTCTTGGACCCAGCAATTTATAATCACACAAAATCTAATTTATCAAGCATAAGCAATAAACTTGGTATATACATACCTGACTTTGCAAAACTTGGTTTGTTCTATACTTTTTTAGCTTTATGATTCTTCTAACCTATACATGATTCAAATTATTTAACTTTAGAATTGTATTCCTATAAATATCGAAAGGAAAATAGACGTGTTTGAACTCAACACAGTCATGTTGGGAGCTGTGTAGTTGAGTACGGGGTAGTACATGACCGTGCCAAAGGCCGTATACATTTTTTTTTACATGGTCTCAACATGATCATGTACCTCTCTCTATTCACTATGTCGATTCTTTTTTTTTTCTTTTTTTAACATAGTCTTTAACATGGTCTTGTTGAGTGGTCATGTTGTTTTTTTTTTTAATTTTATTTTATTTTTCTTTTCTTACATGGTCTCAACATGGTCATGTACCTCTCTTTATTCACTGTCTTGTTTTTTTTTTTTTTCAACATGGTTATGCTGAGAGGTCATGTACCACTTTGTTCACTATTCATCAACACAACTTCAACATGGTCGTGTTGAATTTTTTTTTTCAGCGCGGTCTTAACAAAGTTGTGTTGAGAGGTTGTATATCTCTCTATTCACCTTTCATTTTCAACATGGTCTTCAACACAATCATATTGGGAGGTCGTGTATCTCTCGGTTCACTTTGAGTTTTCAACACGATTCTAACGTGGTCATGTTGGGAGATCGTATATCTCACTATACACGTCATAAATCGATCCCTTAACTCAATTTCTATTCAATTTAACCTAATTGATCCATCTAACATAAAATTTATAATTTAATATACTAGTAGATACACTTACTTGACCCGAATTGTTATCGTGATGGATGGATTGCTTGTTGTCCCTTATGTATCACGAATTAATCTAGATCTGTAAACTTCAATACGTTAATTCCCACTTTATGATATACACGAATTCAAAAATCAATTTTTATTGATCAATCTACTCACCTTAAACTATTTGGCGAATTGTAGCACTTCTTGTCTTTTTCTCTCTTTGAATTTCTATAGTGTATTTAGGGTTCTATGAGTTATTTAAATGAGGCAAAAAGTGTTAAACTTAGGTAAAAGAAACTTATATACCTAGGTCGCGAAATGAGCATCTTGTCCCCAGTCATAATTTTTATTTCCCATATTATCTTTGGCATATTTTTATTATTATTATTAATTACACACATATATATAAAATATTACTCCGGTATTTACATTCTCCCCCCCTTATAAGAATTTTCGTCCTCGAAAATTACTTAGATTACTAAAGAGTTTTAGGCATCTTCTCATCTCTTCTTCTAGTTCCTAGGCTACTTCTCTTTCGGTTTAATTGCTCCATTGCACCTTGACATACTTGATAACCTATCTTCTCAAAGTTTGCTCTTTAGTATCCACAATTCTAACTGGTTTTTCCACAGTTGTGAGATTTGGCTACACTTGTAGAGGTTCCAGTGCAGTGATTTGATTTGGGTTTGGCATATATTTCCTTAGCCTTGAAATGTGAAATACATTATGTATTTCAGTCAGACTTAGTGGCAATGCCAGTCTGTATGCTACTGGTCCAATTTTCTATAAGATTTCAAAGGGTCCCACATATCTAAGGTTCAATTTCCCCCTTATTCCAAATTTTATCACTGCCTTCGTAGGTGAAATCTTCAACAACACATGATCCCCTACTTGAAACTCCAATAGGCGTATTCTCTTATCTGCATATGATTTTTGGTAGCTTTGGGTTGACTGCATTCTTTGCTTGATCAATTTTACTTTATTTACTGCATCTTACACTAGATCAAGTCCCAATATTTTTTTCTAACCTACCTCATCCCAATGTAATGGCAATCGACACTTTTTTCCATATAACGCCTCATATGGTGCCATTTGGATGATAGCTTGATAATTGTTGTTGTATGCAAATTCTACTAAAGGCAAATGTTCATCCTAATTTCCACTAAGGTCCAATGTACACGCCTTCAACATATCTTCCAATATTTAAATCATTTGTTTTGACTGACCATCCGTTTGTAGGTAAAAAGCCTTACTAAATTGTAGTTTTGTCCCTAAAGCTCTATGCAAACTATTCTAAAACCTCCCCACAAATCTTGTATCTCTGTCTAACACTATGGAGATCGGTATCCCATGTAACCTTACAATTTCTTTGATATAAATTTGTGCCAGTTTCTCTAGTTTATATCCAGTACCTATAAGTATGTTGTGTGCCAATTTTGTAAGCTAATTAACAATTACTTAAATTATGTCCAATTTAGTCACCGATCAAGGTAGTGTTGTGACAAAGTCCATGGTCACATGTTCCCATTTCCGTTTTGGTAAAGGTAAATGTTGTAACATGCCAACGAGTCTCTAATGTTCTATCTTAATCTATTGGCATATCATACACTTAGATACATAATCAACCACTTCTCTCTTCATATTCCTCCACAAATAATGGTTCTGCAAGTCTGTATACATCTTGTTTGATGTGCTTAAAGCCAAGAATAAGCACATACAAAACCAATTTGAAAGACAATCAAACAATGTCAATCAAACTAGTCTTAATCTCATGAACAATGGCGTCAATTTTCAATGAATGTAACCAATTCTTCAATTATAATGTGATGGGAAAATTTCTGGCACCGTCAACATTTTCATAACCCGATTTAGATGATGATCCAAATCACTCATATTTTACTTTATGTCTTTTATTCTAATAAATATTTGAGAATAATCTTACAGGTACAATGATAATTTTCCATGGGATGCCAATATGTCCTACAACAGTTGATGGACACAGAATATTTTCAGGGTGACAATCAAAGACCCGCTGCGATTGTTGTCCATTCCGAGGCATTGGCTCATGAAGACTTATGATATTTTGTACTTTGTAATTGTTTTATGAACTATTTTTGGTTGTATTTGGTTTTGGGATACTTTCATTTCCCTGTAATTTTCATTTAAGACTAGCTACCTTAAAAGTGGCAAACTTGTAATTTTGACCACTTTCTAACCCTAGGAGTAGCAAGTATAAATACTTGCTTAGAAAAGGGTTTGAGGAGGCCATATTTTTCAGAAAAAACCTAGCACTTCACGTGTGGAATTAGGGTTCTTCCTTAGTTCAAAACCTCTTATCAATTTCAACCCAAGAATTGGAATTGTGGCGAGTGCAATAAGGAGAAATTGTGAGTAATATCGATTTCCTTCTTTGTTGTTCTTCACTTCTTCTCTAGTGAGTCATATCTAGGGTGGATTTGAAGCTTTCTTGGACTTATTTGTGAATGTAAATTCATGGAAAATTATCTTGTAAGAGTGATTGTTCTTTTAAGATTGAGTGTTCTTTAGTGTTGGCGTGAATTTGTGCTTGTGTTGGAAGAAGGTACATCACGATTTTGTGTTTTTCTTCTTCATCCATTTCATGTGAAATTCACTTGATCTTATTGTTGTTTAGTGAAATTGATAATTAGTGGAAGTTAATTGCATCTTTGAACCATTGGATTTCATCAAAATTTCCATTAGGGTCATGCAATTTCCTAGTTTAATTGGATCAGTTTGATTGTAACTTGAGGATTGTTTTCTTTGAGTCATTTGATTGTGCTTGAACTTGGTTTTGAGCACATTATCTTTTGGTATCAAAGCTATATCATATTTTGATTTAAGATTCAAACGCATCATAATTGAAGAATTGGTTACATTCATTGGAAATTGACGGCATTGTTCATGTGATTGAGACTAGTTTGATTGACATTGTTTGATTGTCTTTCAAATTGGTTTTTATATGTCCTTAATCTTGGTTTTAGGCACATCATAATTTAATCAATCTTAGATCTAAATATGATGATGCTCTGATACCAAAAGATGATATGCTCAAAACCAAGATTAAGCACATGCAAATGAATCAAAGAAACAACTTCAATTCACACATAAAAACTGTTCAATAGGATCATGAATTACGTGAACCCTAATGGAGATTTAGTGAAATCCAAAGGCTCAAAATTGCAATTAACAATCTAACAATGATAATCTTCTCCAATAAAACAACAATCACAAGAATTCCACGTGAATTACACACAAGAACAATAGGATCCAATTCCGTAAATCTCCTTTCCCACAATATCCAATTTACGGTTCAAAAGTGATAAACAATTATTGATGGAGAATCACAAGTATGATAATTACTCAAAATAAACACAATAATTCGAATTGATACCAATTCATATCTGACCAAGAAATATTCTAATCCAACCTTAGATATTACACACTAGAGAAGAAAAAGAAAACACAACAAGTATAAATTAATACGACTCACAATTTCAAATTGTTGCACTCGCCACAATCTTAACTCTTGGAAATTGAAATTGATAAGAGCAAATGGAACTAGGGAAACCTTAAGCTCTCTCACGAAAATGTGATGTTCAAATCTGAAAATTTTGGCCTCCTCAAACCCTACTTTAAGCAAATATTTATACTTGCTCCCTTTAAGGTTAGAAAATGCACAAAATTACAACTTTGCCACTTTTAGGGTGACCGTTCCTAAATGAAAATTACAATCAAAATAAAAGTGTTCCAAAATGATTACAACATAAATAGTCCATGCAAATGACAAATATATAAAAGAAATTAGTCTTCAAGATGCCGGTCTTCCATAGGACTCGTCGGCCCAACTCATCACCTGTTTAGGTTGGTCCATGGATAACCCATAAGCTAAGTTTTAGTGAGTTTGTCCATCGCCCTGTAAAGCCTGATAAGTGTGCCTGTTAGAATATATAATATATGAATAAGATAAAAGAGGTTAGTAAATGAATAATTTCAGGGTCGATTTGCTCAAAATGGGCCCTCATCGCCAAGATTCGAAATCCTTTGGTTCTTGCCCTAATGATAGGTCTTTTCGGATTTTGATTCCTATCATTGTTACTTCCAAGGTGTATAGAGTACTCAGAATAGTGTACCTCTTTCAATATCTCTTTCTTCAATTCATTTATACTTGGCACATATAGCCTATGATCATACCTTAACACCCTCTCTACATCTTCAATAAATTCTACAACTCTCCCTTCTTCCATTCTTTTCTTTATTTCTTGTATTCCCTTATTTCCAGCTTATACAACCTTTACTCTATTGATCAACACTAGTTGTACTTGTAGGCTAGTGAGTCTAGCTCCAATTTCACGAGTCACAATCTCTAAGTCTAATTTTTGCATATCTTCTAATATTTTCTTTTGAGTTATGATCATCATTGCTAGATTACAATGCTTCTAATTTCTTTTATAGTCTTTGGCTTAGGCCATTCATTTAAAACTCTTATCTTCTCAAGATCTACAAATAATCCATCTTTACTAATCATATGTCCCAAAAAGGAGACTTGCTTTAGCCAAAACTCACATTTCTTAAATTTGGTGTATAACTTTTCTACTTACAATCTGCTCAATACTACTCTCAAGTGTAGCTCATGATCTTCATTTTTGGAGTGTATTAAAATGTCATCTATGAATACGATGACAAACATGTTAAACTATTCCTTGAATATGCAGTTCATTAAATCTATGAAAGTCGTCGGTGCATTTGTGAGTCCAAAAAAGCATTACTTGGAACTCATAATGCTTATATCTAGTTCTGCAAGTGGTCTTCTGGATGTCTTCCTCCTTGATCCTCAATTATTGGTACCCAAATCTCAAGTTTTTCTTAAAGAAGACTTAAGCTCCTTGTAAATAATCAAGCAAGTTGTCAATCCTTGGGAGAGGGTATTTATTTATTTTAATTATAACCCTATACATAACTGCATCCTATTGTCTTTCTTCTTTACAAATAGTACCAGTGCACTATATTTATACTAAATTCAATCTCCCTTGTTAGGGGTAAACTTTGTAGATGATCCAAAAATACTTCAATATACTCTTTCAATACCTTCACTCTATCAACTTTCATCAAATCTTTAGCCTTAACTTCTACAAAAACTATCATACTTTTATCCCACAGTTTATATGTTGGCAATCTTGTTAGCCTATGTGCTTTCAATTTTAAATTAAATTGTTCTCCTTATGCTGCATGGAAAATATTGCTCGTATAACAATTCCTTAAACTTTTTCCCATGTGATTACTCTCAGGTTAAGTTTAAAAATACTTGACCACCATTTGGAAGTCGAGCCTCTCAATAAATAAACAACATATTTTACCTTCTTATCATTAGGAATTCATAATGCCTCAATGTCTTTTCTAACTCATCAACCTACTACTCAACATCCATTAGATCATTTACCTTAGGTTTAAACTCTTTGACCATTTTTTTATGAAACGGTCTAAACCTACTTCCTCAACTGGCCTCTCTTTTTCTTTAATTTCCCCCATCATCTATGTCTATCTTATACTCAGCACTTCCATCTTTTGTATTTATTATTGTTGTCATGCCACCATTCTTGCTAGAGTATTAATAGCCTCTAACATCTATGCAGCATTGATTTCACTCCCTCCCTATCTATGTTGAGAAGGTCTAGGTGGCCTTCTATTATCAAAAGCATCACCCTCAGCTCTTAAGGTTAACCCTGGTCTCGAGATTCTCCTAGACTTTCTATGAAACAAATCAAAGCTTTGAGGAAAGATATATAAGAATCTATACATTTCCTCGGAGTATAGGATATCAAAACACGTCATTTTAAATATTACTGAAGGGGGTTCACTAATCAATAATATCGATCCCATTTTCTAACCACTCTCAATATATATCTTCATCTTACAAATCCAATATACAATTCATCTAAAGATCATCACTTACTTTCTATTGGTTGAAACTTATATTATTGATCCTCACTTAATTCTAAAGATCATCAAACCCCAACTGTCTAGAGCTCCATCAACCTAAGCTTTGAAGAACACAAACCTACATTCTTTTGATCAAAGCCTAAACTTGTAAAGATCTTTAACCTATGGCTTTGATACCACCTAAGCTGTAATGCCTCGAAACCCGAGTACACTATAGCTCACCATGTGTCCCATTTCCTGAAAACACACAAAGATTCAATCATTACTAATCTTCAAATACTCTCATTCATTTACTCCTAATGATAATCATAAATCATCTGCTGCATAATAGAGATTAATGAAATTCTCCATCCTCAATAATAAGTCATCAACAATCTTCTTAACTTAAATAGCAGAAGTGATTAATATTCATTTACAATATAAATTCCCAAATGATTAAATAAAAATCTAACATGTCTTTCCTTAATCTATCTACTAGTCATCGTAATAGACGTATTCTACATTCTTTCATTGTTCTGATCTTGAGTTATTTCCCCTAGGTTTTTAACATATCCTACGATCTCTTCGGTAACATCTGTAACTAAAAAAAATCTCTTATGAGGGGTGAGCTAATAGCTAGTACAATGCATACCTACACACACACGCATGCCATGACAGAAATAGTAACACATGTAAAATGTATCATAATATTCATTCACAATTTTCTTTATCTTTCACAATCTTTAGCCGGTACATAATCACAACATAAACATCTTCACACATAACATTCCTAAACATCCTTTTACAATTCATCCACAAACAATATATACATATATATATATGACAAAGGTAATCATTTATCCATAAGTCTCTTACCATATATAATAATAATATATATATGACAATATGTACTCCCCATTGTCCATGAGTCCATGAGTCCTCACACATCTACCTTCCACAGCCATACATAAAAATAATATATATATATATATATATAACAGTGGGTACTCCCCACTATTTATGAGTCAATGAGTCATCGCACATTAACCTTCTAGAACCATACATAATATATATATATAACAATAGGTACTTGATAGGAATCAAAATCCTACAGGACCTATCACTAGAGCAAAAGTTAAAGGGTTATAAAATTTGGCGATGAAGGTCCTCTTTGAACAATCCGACCCTAAAAATATTTGTTTAGTATCTTCTTTTCTATTACATATGTGTTGTGCATTCTAGTAGGTACACTTATCGGTTTTTATAGAATGGTGGATAAATTCGCTAAAGCTTACTTTGTGGGTTATTCATAGATCTACATAAATCAAAGAAGAACCGATCCACAATATGTTTAATTAAAGTGAAGAATCGACCACTTGAAGACCATTTTGTACTTGTATTTTGTTAATTTGGAACTAGTGACTTAAGTGGCATCCTTGTAATTTTTGTGGTATTTTTACCGTAATTGGAGTAAGTATAAATACTTGCTTACAAGGGTTTTTAAGGAGCTTTTGACATTTTTGAGAAAATTATACACTTGTTACCGTGAGGGGTTTCCTTCAATTGCAATAGATCTCTTATCAATTTTTTTGTGAAATTGTGGTGAGAATCAACTAGAGTGGATTGTAAGTCATATCAATCTTACTCTTATTTTTTTGCAAATTGTGTTTAGTAAGTAATATCTAAGTACAATTTGTTGGCTACTTGTTCTTATCACGTGAATTAGGGTTGTATATTTTCAGATTTTTTTCATTTCAATTTGAGATTGAATTCTAGTTCATTTGCATTCTATTCCATTGAAGATCACACACTTGTTTGTTCTTACATCTATTTAGTGTTCAAACTCATGAATTGGACTTCCAATTTGAAGTAATTTGACACATCATTTTGATTGAGGGATTTGGTTGTTCACATCTATTCATTTGATGTGTTTGCCATCCAATTGGTTAGGCACATCAATACTCCTCATTGTCTATGAGTTCATGAGTCTATGAATCTATATACTACAACTTTCACAATACACATCACAACTTTCCACATCACAACATTTCATAACACAACTTTCCACATATGATCGGGATCATTTCGGCACACGATTTTACTAGGGACAACGTCACATACCGATCATCGGGGTACTACCCTTAGAACATCGACCCACACTCAATTTCTTGGACCAAACAATTCACAATCACTTGCACATTCAATCCGGTTCATTTACAATATCATTAAACTCATACACAAAATCTAATTTATCATGCATAAGCAATAAACATGGTATACACATACCTAACTTTGCAAAACTTGATTTATTCTATACTTTTCTAGCTTCACAATTTTTCTAACCTATACATGATTTAAATTGTTTAACTTTAGTATTGTATTCCTATAAATATCAAAAGGAAAATAGACGTGTTTAAACTCAATACAGTCATATTGGGAGCCATGTAGTTGAGTGTAGGGTAGTACACCTCCATGCTAAAGGTTATATACTTTTTTTTTTTACATGGTCTTCAACAAGGTCATGTTGTTTTCTTTTTTAAATTTAATTTTATTTTTCTTTTTTATGGGAATCTACCCTATAGTTCCAATAGTGGGGAAACCTGACTTGGATGCATGAGCCTAGACATCCACATATGACCACATGTTATCTAATAATGTTTGATTTTGTACTTTAGCAGGTATATTTATCGATTTTACAGAATGGCCAAATAACATGCATTAAGGATCAACTTATGGGATATTCTTGGAGTCACATCCAACGGCCCACAAATTGTTCAATTGAAGTGAAGAACTGGCCACTTGAAGACCATTTGTATTTGTAATTGTTGCTTATGAGAACTGGGCATTTTATTTTGTACTTGTATTTCATGATTTTGGAACCGACCACTTAGTGGTATCTTTGTAATTTTTGGTGTGTTTTTACCTAAATTGGAGTAAGTATAAATACTTACTAACTAGGGTTTTTAGGAGCTTTTTGATAATTTTGAGAAAACATATACTTTGTGCCATGAGGTTCCATCCTTACAATTAAAGATCTCTTATCAATTTCTTATGAAATTGTGGCGAGAATCAACAAGGGTAGATTGTAAGTAATATCAATCTTCCTTTTTGTTGTTAACAAATTGTGTTTAGTGAGTTATATCTAGGTGCAATTTGTGGTTACTTGTTCATTCACGTGGATTAAGGTTATAATTTTTAGATTTGATCTTTCCAATTTGAAATTGAATCCTAGTGTAATTATGCGATTTTCTATTGAAAATCACTTGCTTATTTGTTCATAGTTCCATTTGGTATTTTGCTTAATTGGAATCAAGTTCATCATGCCATTTTTGAGTCCAATTTGTGTAGTTGATTATTCATTTGTATTGTGTGCTTGTGATTTGGAATTAAGGCACATCACTTTTCTAACATGGTCTCAACATGGTTGTGTACCTCTCCTTATTCACTATGTCTTTTTTTTTTTTTTTTTTTCAACATAGGTCGTGTTGAATTTTTTTTTTCAACACGGTCTCAACATGGTCGTATATCTCTCTGTTTACCTTTTATTTTTAGCACAGTCGTGTTGGGAGGCTATATATCTCACTGTACACCTTGTAAATTGATCCCTTAACTCGATTTCTATTCAATTTAACATAATTGATCAATCTAACATAAAATTTATAATCTAATATACTAGTAGATATACTTACTTGATTCGAATTGTTATCGTGATGAATGAATCGCTTGTTTTGTTCTTTGTGTATTACAAATTAATCTAGATCTGTAAACCTCAATACATTAATTCCCACTTATGATATACACGAATTCAAAGATCAATTGTTATTGATCGATCCACTCACCTTAAACTATTTGGCGAATTGTAGCACTAGCTTGTCTTTTTTTCTTTTTGGATTTCTATAGTGTATCTAAGGTTCTATGAGTTATTCGAATGAGGAAAAAAGTGTTAAACTTAAGTGAAGGGAACTTATTTGCCTAGGTCACAAAATGATTATCTTATCCCTAGTCATAATTCTTATTTCTCATATTATCCTTGACAGATTTTTTTTATTATTATTAATTACACATATATATATATAAAATATTACTTGCGTATTTACACACCCAATATTCTTATACTGAAACAAAGGTCAGAGCTATGCTTTATGGACTTAACTGATAAAAGGGTTCCTCGGAAAATAAGAATTGAAACGCCATATGAATCCGATTTTTCGAATTATGATATGATCGGTTCCTGTAATGGCTTGCTTTGTTTAGGCAATTTCTTCTGTCGGTTGATTCTCATTATAAATCCGTTGATTCGTCAACACCTGTATTTGCCAATGCCCCAAACTAGCGACGATAACATTCACCATCCCTTCTTGTGTGGTTTTGGGTTTGATCATGTTAACAGATTATCCAAAGTGATCATGATCAATTGGAGTGGGATTTTTGGTCGTGCTTCTAAAGCTAGTATATGTCAGTTGGATAGTGGCAGAAGCACAAAGTGGAGGAATGTAGAGACAGCTTATAAGATTTTTGGTACTTCTCCTGCATGCTTTGTAAATGGAAGACTCCACTGGGCTAGTAGTTCGCGTAATATAATCTCATTTGACTTAAGTATTGAGGAGTTTAGACTTATACCAACACCTGTTTGTCTGCAAAATACAAGATATTTCGATCTGATTGTGTTGGAAGGGTGTCTTTGCATCTTTACTAGTGAATATGCTAATATCCCAACGTTGCAGATTTGGGTTATGAGGGAATATGGTGTTGGAGGGTGTTGGACAAAAGAATTCGACATCACACCTAGTATAACTTGGAGTTCAATTTGTCAACGAAAACAAAATTCACTGTACTATCCAGGTGGGATTTTTTTGAAAGGATTGGGATTGATAAATAACCGGAAAATTTTGTTGAGGTGTACAAGGAATCCTTTTGAAGGCTACATTTATATTTCTTTTGACCCAACATGTGATCGGTTTGAGCTTCTTGGAATTGAAAGGCTGCCATATTGGGAAGGAGGATCAATCATTCATACCGCTTCTCTTAATTGGATGTGAACAAAATCTTTACATCTTTTAGTGGAGATTAATGTTACTAAGTGCACAAACAGGATTTGCATCCTCTCAATTTTTGTTCTCAATTTTGCTCAATAGACTAATCAATGGTTAGAATTATTTAGATTTTTTAAATATCTTATACATTATGACGTCAATTCCTTAAAGGAGTAGATTAATGGAAATTGAGAGAAGGTGAATAGAGATTTCCTTTTCTGCGCAGATATTAATTATTTTTATCTGCTCGTATATTTACTTTGGTATTCCTAAACAAAATCAGAAGCAAGGAGCTCTTTGTAAGCTTTTATTGTCTATATGGTCTTACTCAACAAGCATCATCAACCTGACACACCTTTGATATAATATTATGTTGAACAAATGTGTAGATTTGTCAAAAACAAATTGCTGGTGACATATGCTTTCTCTGATTCATCAATATTCACGTTTCCTTCTTGGTCCTCTATTGATATTTTCATCAGAACAGTTATAAAGTTTACCCCCTAACATGGATGAACTGCTGCTATTCAATAGCAAATGCTGCTTCAATCGAGGTATATATGTGTTTGTAGTCAAATCCAAACTTTGTTCAATTATCTTTGTTTGTCATGGATGTGCCGCCTGCTCTCTTCTGTTGTAACTTGTATTTTTAATTACAGTGAACTTGCTACTTGATCCATGTTTTACTTATAGAAGAACATTAATATCGAGTTGTTACCTTTAACATACCACTAGATTGACCAGTAAAGTGTCTCTACTTGCTAAATTACAGCACATACATATCAATTTTTTATCAACTAAAGACATGTTTGTTTTGTAAAAGAATATTTAACAGATTTCGTTCGATGTTTCTGTATGGGATTCATTGGCCCATGATGATGCTGTCCAGGGATTTCTTGAAGTGAAAAAAGATAGATAAGCCTCTCAAAGTGAAGGTCAATGGAAAAGTGTGGTTTCTTTGTTTAGTTTCATTATCATATAATGATCTACCTTTATCTTTTTTGGTTTATGCATTTAAGGTAAATACAGTAGACTTTTCAATAATGGAATTTACTTTAATTATCATGTAATGAGAAAAGGAATTAGTGGACTAGAACACTATTTCTGGTCATTTGTTGTCATAACGTAAAGTTCATTAATCATTCTGCGACCACCTTCCTGGTCATTTGTGCTGTTTTTCTTGCCACTACTGCATTACACGATGGACGTATAAAATAGAAGGGGTACTTGTTCAGTGCATGAATTGGATTTTGTCAAGTGATGTAGCCAAATCATAAATCAGACATGGTACAATTGATCTGTGTAGTGCTGTCTTGTAATCTTTGATAACCAAATCAGCCCACAAATTATCAAGAAGAGATTATTACACGTAGATGATGCATGACTCATCCATTAAGTGCTCCTATCTTTGTTTCTTTATTGCAACTATTTTTCTTTGATTTCAATTTGAAATGATCCAAAGATACTCTGGAAATTACTTTTATGGCACTTACTTTAAATAAATAAATAAAGAATATGAAAACAGATCATAAACTGAACATAGGAAAAGCTAGACAAATAGCAAACATCTTTTGTATTTATTATCATTAAAGAAAAGTTTTCCCAATGCTAGATAATGAATGCATTAGGATGTGAAAGGATTTTGAAGAAAGTAAATAATCCAGTGAAAAGTTCCTTTGGTCGAAGAAAAGTCTAAATAGTAGCATGCAATCTCCACATGCATCCTCGAAGAATGCATACATTAACGAAGAAATGCATCACCTATATGAACTTTCTATAGAGCTGTGTAGTCTCTCATTGATTTAAATTCATTAATTCACACATTCATAATCTTCATTGGAGAATTACTCATTTAGGTAATAACTCTACTTAGAAGATTCTTGTAATCATGGCTTGCATCATAAAGTTTTAAGGGGGTAAGTTACTATCTCTTAGTGAGATAAGAGTACAATCTCTCAATACTATACCAATCAAGTTTGTCAAACATATGCCATTGATGAACAATCAAATGCAATGCAACATTGTACACAGTTTTTTGGTAATCAACGTGAAGTTTAGAGTTTAATGCTCCCCTGTGACCTTAGGTTGGGGATTCTCACTAATTTTAGTGCTCAAGTATCCTAATTTGCTTATTTCTCATCTTATCTATTTATTAATTATTTTATGGTTTTTAAAGTCTTAAGCTTTAGGTGTTCGATTAGCATATCGACTACCCACCCTCAAGGATATGCATGACTCTTCTACTCAGTTTTGTCAAAGATGTGACAATCTCTTTAATCACACAGTTCATTATTGATAGAACAGTAATCCCAATGAGATTACTTTTGTATGTCTTGTAGTAGTGATGGCCTTTTATTTGGATACAATGTATCGTACAATGCATGTCTGACTTTATTTAAGTCTTATTCTTTAATTCATTGATTCGGGGTGATCAAACGTTGAATATTCACAAACCAAATCACAAAGCATACCACTCAACATGTATTTAGACACCTAATGAAATCCACATCCAAATAAACATCCAATAAGTCAGATTATTCATCAGGGAATTACTATTACAATATATAAAATTCAGTATGATTTTGTGTAAAGAGTTATGTCTATACTATATATATTTTATTAGGGTAGTTACTTGTAAAAATGGGTAAAATTTTAATAATTAATTTAAAATAGGTAGTAAGTTGATATTTTAAATTTTTAAGTAATTAATTATAAAAATGAGTAAATTTCAAATACTAAATGTAACGAGAAAAAAAAATGCATATATTTTGAGATAAGAACAAGGTCAAATCCATATGCGTAACAATTATTCCCTACAACATAGTAAATAGGGATTGCCAATCCCGGAAGCAAACCCCTTGACGTTATTATTAAAGCTGCTATTTTATAAAATCTATTCCAATACACATGTATGCGACTACACCCTAACTGATGATGCGAATAAATTGAAGAGGTAAAAGTTAATTGGAACAAAAATAAGATAAAGAAAAATTAGTGAATAATAAATATACAAACGTAGAACAACGAAGAAGGAAAATTCAGCTTCTACCCGTCCATTTCCTTACATTTGCTAATATGTCTAAAAATATATATATAACGATATAATAATAGTAATAAAACAGTTACGATAAATTAACAAGAATAACAATGAATAGATAATTGAAACACCAAATACATATTAACGCCGTGAACCATGAGTGCAAATAAAGAATTTTGAAAATTTCATTTACATATAACCGAAGCATGTAATGACCGTTTGAGAAATGTTGAACTGCAGATAAATTGCAACAAGGAGTCCAGTGATTAAAATATATATATTTTTAGAATCAGACCCCAAAAGTGTTATTAAGGTGACAACCCGAAACTAATTTAAGGGATACAACCCGTTAATTAACAAATTGTGTTTAATTCATACATTGAATCTAAAAGAGATTGAAATTTCATTTCATCTACATTATATCTCATTTGCTTAAATAAGCGATTCCTTGAATTTGGCAAACTACGTTAAAACTTACAAATTAACACAACTAATTAACTAATAATAATAATAATAATGAACCTTATCAATAATGGAATTAAAACAATTGAACTATGCTAATTCAAAATTTGGATTTGGGTCAGGAAATGGGAATGAACTTGGTCAATTAAAATTTAGTTCATTAGATACCTAATTATTTGTTATTTGCTTAGGTGATACCTACCTTAAGGATTTATGAACCTACCACCTACCTAAAGATTACTATGATGAAGTATAATTGGTAGGTGAGCTGCTCTTTATGATTATTATGCTTGTTTGTACATATAGTGTGCATGTAATATTGTCTGATTGATAAATTATAAATTGAACCATGAATGGGGATCATGGGTTGTGCTTGTGTTTATTTGATTTACCTCGACAAAGTAAAGCAACTTAATCTCAAAGGATGATGTGCTTATGTAAGTAAATTATGTGCTGCATGTAGATATGTACAAGGATGTTAATTGTCTACAACTTTCGGTGGTCATCTAAATAAATAAAATTTAATAATTATATTTAGTAATTTAATTATTGGGACATGCATGGCATAGAGCTTGCATATTCAAAGATTGCTAATACTGCACGAGTAGTATGTGGAGGACATAGGTCTAGTTTACATCTATGATATTACCTTATTTGATATTTGATAACTAAGTGGCATTGAAAAATGCCATCCTTTGATTGGAGCCTAGTGTAGAGATTCATGGTTAGGGGAGTGGTGGACTACAGCTATGTCCCTTTATTTTTTTCATATGCTCACTAGTATCTAAGTTATATATTTGTTTTCTTAAAAAGTTAACATTGGGATAGTCGCACATGGGTTGTAGTAGTACTTATTTACGTCAATGGAAAGAACTTCCCAACTTGAGGTTAAGGAAGGGGATTATACACCTAACCATGTACAATTTTGTGATTGACTATATATATTGTTGCATCTATATAGTTGATTTCATGTATCCATTTAATGATTGATAACTTTGTTGTATATGCTTGTTGCATAAAATGAGAGAGGAACCTCATTAGGCAACAATAGCTTATACTCTTATAGTTTTTGTGGCTTTCAAGATCTCTTTAGTACATATCTCCATAGAATTTCAATAATCGGTATGGTTAGTTAATAGACTTGGTATAGGATAAGATGAAAAACAGTAAGGTTTAGAAATTTTAATTGTCATGAAAGTTAACAAATTTATGTTGTAGACTTTGGTTTGACATTATTTTATATCAATTTGTATAACCATTAAATAGTAATTATCTATTAATATTGTATTTTTTTTTTGTTTGCCCATTGGACAAAACTAATTTCTCCTTTGATGTAACCTATGGTAAGAGATGCATGATATGTCCCTTTTAAATTTGAGAGCAAAGTAGTATTACTTTAAGGACTTGGAGCACATACAATGAATTGTAATAATATGGATATATAACCTTTAAGGTATGATAGTATAATGGTGGAGCTAGTAGTGGCACAATAGTGGTGGTGGTGGTAGATGGTGATATTATTATTGGTGGTGGAAAAATATAGGGCTTTGTAAACCAAGCAAGTTGAGTGGTATCTTTGTTGAAAATTAGACATTCATTTTATCTACCTTATATCTCAAATGAAATAAAATAAAATAATAAAATTTTTGTGTGAGAGAAAATAAGTAATAAAATAAAAAATAAAAAGGATAAATATATAAAATAAAAAATAAAAAAATGAAATTTGTGTGATAGGAAATAAATAAAATAAATAAAATAAAAATAAAATTTGTGTGAGAGAGAAAATAAATAAATAAAATGAAAAAAATATATAAATACATAAATTAAAAAAATAAAATAAAATTCGTGTGAGAGAGAAAATAAAAAAATAAAATAAAATAAAAGATAAATAAATAAAATGAATAAAAAATAAAAGATAAGAAACAAAATAAAATTTGGGTGAGAGAAAATAAATAAATAAAGTGAAAAAAATAAAATAAGTAAAATAAAAGAAAAATGGATAAGTAATAAAATAAAATAAAACAAAACAAGAAAGAAAAATAAATAAAATAATACAATTTTTGTGATAGAAAAATAAATAAATAAAATGAAAAAAGATAAATCAATAAAATAAAAGCAAGAAAATAAAAAAATAAAACAAAAAAATGATATTTGTGTGGGAGAGAAAAAGACTACACTACCATCAACATATATGGCGGAAAAGGCAAATATGAAGGGAATATTGATAAAATAAATAAAATAAAACAAGAAAGAGAAATAAATAAAATAATACAATTTGTGTGAGAGAAAAAATAAATAAATAAAATGAAAAAAGATAAATAAATAAAATAAAAGCAAGAAAATAACAAATTAAAACAAAAAAAAAATGATATTTGTGTGGGAGAGAAAAAGACTACTCTACCATCAACATATATGGCAGAAAAGGCATATATGAATGGAATATTGATGGTATTGCAGAATATCAAATATTTTCTATAATTAATCAAATAGTCATAGCTACTAATGCTTATAAGCAAAATGGCAATATTGATCAAAGTACTACTTAAGCCTTAACTATAGGATTTATAGGAATGCTCAAAGGTTGGCGAGAGAATTACCTCATCGATGAAGAGAAAATTTATATCCTAACTACTAAGAAAGAAGTATATAATAATCAAGGTCAAGTTATCCATATAGAAGATGTTGTGTCAATACTCATGTATTCAATTATGAAATGTTTTATTAAAAATCCTGATCAATATAGGGAAAAGATAGAAGAAGTCCTTAAAAAATTAACTTGTCCAACCCTTTAAGATTTTCATTGGCATAAAGATGTCTTCTTAACAAAAGTTTTTTCAAGAGAAGATTGTAATTCTCAATTTTGGAAGGAACACTTCATTCGTGGCCTTCCCAAACTTTTTGCAAATAAGGTCAAAGAAAGGATAACTGGGGAATTTCATGTCCCGATAGGTTATTTAACTTATGGTGAAATTCTCATAGCCATAAATGTTGAAGGATTAAGTTTATGTAATGACATGAAACCTAAATCCAAAATTTCAAAAGAAAAATATAGTCTTAAAAGATAACTAGGAGATTTTTGTTATTAGTATGGTTATGAGAAAATATAAGCCCCTTCTTCAAAAATCAAAAGAACAAAAAGATTTAAGAAATCTTTACAAAAACCAAGAGATTTTGATAAAAAATTCAGAAGAAAAAATTACAAATCTAAAATGAAAAAAATCAAAAAAGGAAGTTAAGTGCTATAAGTGTGGCACAAAAGGTCACATTACCCTCAATTGTTGAAAATCTAAAAGGATCAATAAATTAGATATCTTTGAAGATGTTAAAAAAAAATTGTTAAAAATTATCACTTAAAGCTCTTTTGAAACAAGTGATACTAAGCAACATATATATGTTCAAAATATGTCTAATGATTCAAGCTTAGATAGTGATCAAAGCAGTGATTGCTGCTCTGAACATATTTGTTCATATAAAAAGATTATGGTCATTACCAAAGAGGAGCAAGCATTGCTAAAAATAATTATTACAATGGCTGATCAAAAGGAAAAAGAAGATTTTCTAAGAAATTTAGGGTTTCACAAAGACAAAATCTTTTGTTGAAAGGCCTTACTCAATGAAAAGTATTTGTGGTCAATTAAAACCTAAAGAACCATTGACTCTAGAATTACTTCAAATGGAGATAAAAAATCTCAAAAAGGAAGTAAAAACTCTAGAAACAAAGAATAGAGAAATTGAAGAAAAGCTTGATCAAGAGACAAGTAGCTCTTTTAGCTCTAACAATAATCAAGAGATTAGTGATCAAGAATTTATCAACATAATCGATAGAATTCAAATTAAAAAATGGTATATTAGAATCAATTTAGTTATTAATAACAAATGGTCAACAAGATTAGTTACTCTTTTAGATAGTGGCACAGACTAGAAATGTGCTCAAGAAGGAATGGTTCCTACAAATTTTATGAGAAAACTTCTGAAAAACTTTTAATGGCTAGTGTTTCAAGATTGAATGTTTAATATAAGCTATAAAAAAGCAAAAATTGTTCAAAATGATGTTAACTTTAAAACTACTTTTATTTTGGTAAAAAATATGAATAATCCCATGATATTAGGGACTCCTTTCTTAATAATGTTATATTCCTTTTATATCACCTCTCAAGGATTAGAGTCTAAGGTGAAGGGAAAGAAGATATTCCTTAAATTTCTATTTCCTACTAAAGAAAGAGAAGTAAATTTGCTCAAAGAAAAGCTAATCAACAAAAATAGACTTTCTCAAAGAAGAATTAGAAGACTAAAGAATTGTCAAAATTTTAGAATCAAAATCCGTTCAAGAGAAAATTAAAAATATGTAGGAGAAATTTGAAAAGGAAATTTGTTTAGAGATTCTAAATGCCTTTTGGTAAGAAAAAAAAACAACATATGGTAAAACTACCATATGTTTAAAGCTTTACGGAAGATAAAATCCCCACTAAAGCCAGACCTATTCAAATGAATCAAGAATGATTAAAATATTGCAAAAAAGAAATTCAAGATTTTGCTCAATAAAAAACTAATAAGAAAGTAAAAAATCTCCTTGGTCATGCTCTGCCTCTTAGGTTCAAAAAGAAGCTAAATTGGAAAGAGGAGCCCCTTGTCTAGTAATTAATTATAAACCCCTAAATGCAGTTCTCAAATGGATCATGTATGCAATACCTAACAAAAAGGATTTTCTCAATAGGCTTCCTAGAGCTAAGATTTTTTCTAAATTCGATATGAAATTTAGCTTTTGATAGATTTAGATTGAAGAAACTTATATGTACAAAACAATTTTTAATGTTCCTTCTAGACATTACGAAGGGTATGTAATGCCCTTCAACCTAAAAAATGCTCCATCTGAATTTTGAAATGTCATGAATGACATATTTGCTCCTTCACACAACTCCACAATTGTATATATAGATGATGTCCTTGTTTTTTCAAAAAATATTGATCAACATTTAAATACTTAGAAAATTTCTTTAAAATTATCAAAAGAAATGGATTAGTCATTTCTCCAAAAAAGACGAAATTATTAAAAAAAAAATAGATTTTTAGGTCATGAAATTGTTTGTGGAGTTATCTGGCCCATAGATCGATCCATAGAATTTGGAAGTAAATTTCTTAATCAAATCAGAGATAAAAAACAACTCTAAAGATTTTTAAGGTGCCTTAATTATGTATCAGATTTTATTCCAAACCTTAGAGTAAAATGTAAACCTTTATTCAAAAGACTTAGAAAAAATCCACCTGACTATTCTCTTAAAATGACTAAAATTGTTTAAGAAATCAAAAGAGAAATAAGGTATCTTCCCTATTTAGGTATCTTAAACCCTGCATCAAAGGTCATAGTAGAAATGGATGCCTCCAATGAAGGATATGGAGGAATCCTCAAACAGATAGTTAACGGTCAAGAACAGTTTGTTAGATATCATTTAGGTATCTAGCAAGGTGTTGAAGAAAGTTATTCTGCTATCAAAAAAGAAATTCTAGCTATTGTATTATGTATTTCCAAATTTCAAGATGATTTATACAACAAAAGTTTTTTTTCTAAGAGTTGATTGTGAATTAGCTAAAGAAATTTTGATCAAAGATGTTAAAAATATTGTTTCAAAACAAATTTTTACCTGGTGGCAAGCGATTTTATCTATTTTTTATTTTGAAATTGAATTTATCAAAGCAGATTCCAACTCACTACCCAACTTCTTATCCAAAGAATTTCTTCAAGGCAATCATGGCTAGCCCTTCCAAGCCAAAATCCAAAGTTGACTACATCATGAAAATTGCTCTAAGAACTCTACCAACAGAACCCAACTTACCTACTCCAACAACTTATGCTAGTGCAGTTAATCTAAAATTTCCATTGCTCAACAGACCTATAATAATAACACCCTTCAAACCACATGTTTAAGTAAAAGAATACTCCTTGAAGTTTCCAGCAAAAATTCTATTCACTATTGAACTAGAATGTTCAAAAAATTTTGTTGAACCAATCCTCTCAATGTTGTTGAAAATTTCTTTCCAAAGGACTTTCATTTTGTTCCATCACTTCCTTAAAAAACTCGAATCTTCTACAAATATATCCTCGTTGAAACCAACAGCATAGAAGTTACACATGTTCAAAATGCTAAAAAAGAAGTCACCTATTCTAAAATAAAAATTCTCAAAATACTTTCTCAAAAAGAGTGGATTCAATACCCTATTACTCTAAAGAAATTTACTCAAATTTTTATTCCTCTTATATTAAATTATTATGATTATATTGATGCTTGGGGAAATGGCTTTTGTTGCAAGAACTATTCCCATTTGTGGTTTATTCAATTCAAGACCATTCAAGATAAATTCCCGAAATGGTTCAATTATTTTAGACCTAATGAAAAAAATTATCCAAAAGAAATTTATCAAGGTTCCATATACTTTAAAGATAACAAAGATGCTCCACTTCCTATAAAAGATTTCTTATTCTACTCAACCTTCAACATTAGATGGATTATGACATGGTCATATGTCTTAGAAGAAGATGAATTCAAAATGCTCAACATCAAGTGAGTTTATTGAGTTAAATGGTGGGATAAATTCAACACCAACATGGCTTGCCTTAAAATAATTCAAGAATATTTTGACCAAGCCCAAAAGAGTCATGTTCAACAGTTTGTTTTTTCTCAATAACAAATCTAAAGTTCAAGTTGACTTGGTAGGAACATCTAAACCTCACCAATACAAACAAAAAATTTTAGAGCTAACTATAAGACTCTCTACTGAAGAGGAAGAAGAAGGAGTTGATAGTAGCAACTCCTTGTATCAAAATGAAGACAATTGCTATGGAATAAACATTCCTAGCAACCTATATATATATATATATAGTTTTGTAGGTATCAAGATGATCAAGACAAACACAATGAAGAGACTATAGTCTTTTCTTATAAGTCAAATCACATATGCTAATCTAAGCCAACAATTACTGTTTAATCATTGACCATTGTTCAACCCACATGCATCATTGTTCAATCACTTTTCAAAAAGAAGATTCATAAACACAACTATTCATTTATGAGAAGGAATCGTACCAGTAAGTTGTCCCTCCTTTTCAAAAAGAAAAAATTATTTCAAGGGTTATGGATTTACTACTCAAGAACTTGAAGACAAAATTGTTCAACTATAAAAGGATTGCTCAAGATCAGATGAAGGTAGAGGTGATTTAAGAAGAAAATTTTCAAACACAAAAACAATCAAATACTAAAACCTTCCCTTTGTATCAAACTTTTATTACCATTTTCCAAGCTTTCATGTATTTATCTAGATATCATCTATATCATTATCTTGGTAAGTTTTTCCCAAGTAATTTAATTATCTTTCTCATTTTGCTTTCTCTTATTTATCTTAATATTAATAATAATAATAATAATAATATAATAATAATATTATTATTATTATTATTATTATTATTATTATTATTATTAGTAAGACCTTAGATAACCTAATAAACTTAGAGAAATTAAGGGAATTAGATTAATCTTAGATTAGTACTAAGAAGTGATCATTGTTGCAATTAACAACAACAACAACAACAACAACAACAACAACACAACAATAATAATAATTAGTAAGACCTTGGATAACCTAATAGACTTAGAGAAATTAAGGGAATTAGATTAATCTTATATTAGTATTAAGAAGTGATCATTGCTGCAATTATAGGTTTTGGATTAGCTTTAAGTCTAGGACCAAATATACTTAAGGCTAGGATTTAAGATACATGTAACTTATGTGCCATGTTGTGCTTGATTAAGCTAGTATATGTGTTGAAATTGATTAAATTAAATGATTTGGCCTAAGTGCTTAAGTTATATGTGCTTAGCTTGGCTTAAGGGCCTGTAGTGGCAGATTCTTAAGGAGTACCTAATGATCTTTATGTGATGTTGTCCCTAGTGGAATCACGCTTGGAAATGATCTGGTTTGAATGTTAGATTAAGTGCTTTAAGTGGACATAGGTGTAGAGTTCGTAGTGGTAGTTCCCATCACTAAGTTTAAGTGTTTAAGTGGACATGGGTTTGAGGTCCGTAGTAGTAGTTCCCATCACTAAGCTTAAGTGGACTAAGTGTTCATGGGTGTGGGGCTCGTAGTAGCAATTCCCATCACCAAGTTTAAAGATTAAGGAATCATGGGTATGGGGTTCATCGTGGTAGTTCCCATCATTAATTCATGTTCCAAATTGTTTAAGTATGTTAAGAGGGTCATGAGTACCTTGTTGTTGCTTAAGAACTTGAATTGTATCTTAAAAAGGTTACTTATGTTTAAGTACTGCTTAATGCATGTGATAGCTGATCATGTTTGTTCATCTGTGTGTGCTTGTATTATACGCACTGGGCATTAGGACACCTTTCAAGGAACATTTTTTCTAAATGTAGGTATTGAGGGAGATGATAACCCAAAAGATTATTTAAGATTAGGTAAACTATGAAGAGAGGAAGAAGATGGTTATTATTATTTCTATAGTGATTAGAAATTAGGGAGAATGTAATAGATAGTATCATTTGGAGAACGTTAATTTAGAGTTTTGTAAACTTCCACTATGTTAGATGTTGAATATGTATTTATAAAATTGATTTTGAAGTTTGTGGGATGTATTAAATGTCTTTATACCTCAATTATAGGATAAAAAGGTATCAAAGTTGGTTTAAAGCCTTAATGTGTTCTTATGAGATAAGGACATGTGGCAAGTAGTAGGGTAACTCGAGTTTTGAGGTGTTACAACTTAAGTGGTATTAGAGCCTAGGTTTATGATTTTAAGGGACTTAAGTTTGGATCAATAGAGAATTGGTTTATGATCTTTAGGACTTAAGTTTAATCTATAGAACATAGGTTGTTGATCTTAAAGAGCTTAGGTAATGATCCTTAGAATTAAGTGATGATTAATATATATAAGTTTTAAGCAATAGAGCATAAGATATGATCGTTAGAGGAATTAAGCACTTAATATGTAAGATGGTGAGACATGACGAGAGTAGGTAAAGTTATGGGATGATTATTTATTTAATTAATTACCTTCTTGTATTATTAATTTATTTTCATTTCTTTCAATTGCTAAATTAATTATGAGTAGATCATCATGTGGAAGGGTATATATATGTATAAATATACCAACACATACTAATTGCTAACCTCAGTTAAGACTAACATTAAGTACATCCAGTCATCTCTTCTTAAATAGCATTAAGAATCACCAGATCAGGAGCTGGACGTGTTAACCCTAATGAGTAGGAAATCCAGAATCCACAGCTACAAGGTAAAAGGGGTTAGATGGTTGAAGAGATAATTTAGCTACTTCACACTGTGTATCACCTAGTGAGACTACTAGCACAATAACACCAAGCCCTCAATGTCCCATAACATAAGAATATCAATGAACCCATTGATACGAACTACGCCCACGTGTGACGAAACCCAATACCAATATGTTCGGAATTGAAACCTAAGATGCCAAAACAATTAAGTGGAACCGCGACCCGTTGCCTATAGGTGAGGCACGAACCTTGGTATATTCAATTGATGCCACAATCGGGATGAAAGATCGATTGATAAGTCAGGATGAACGCCACAGAAGAAATCCGATAAGTCCAAGAGAAGTTCTTTAGAGAAGCAAGAGAGGAATTCTCTCAAAATATGTTATTCAATGTTGTATGTGTGTTCTATGTTCTGTTTTCAACCCTAGTAGCTTATATTAGGGTTTACAACTCGTAATAACAAAAGCCCAAAACGACATAACATCATAAAGTCACGGAAAAATAACAAACAGGAAATGAAAGCCGGCGGTGTAGGAGCCGGCGTAGTAGCCAGCGTAGGATGTACGCCAGGTATAAAGGCCGGTGGCGTAGTAAGTCGGCGTAGTCCTTCTGTCGTGCACGAATGGCAACACCGGTTCAAGGCCGGCAGTGTTTAAGCCAGCGTTGTCAAGGCTGGCAGCTATGACCTCCTATGCTTTAATCTCCTTGAATGACTTATACAAATGCAAGTTCATTCTCATGGTTGCTCCAATCCTTTCTGGCTTCTTGGACATCTTTTATCAACCCGTTAAGTGCTTCCTTGAATCGTTTCGCTCGCGTTCTTGTGATCGTTCAGGTAGCACTTCAAGAGGATCCACATTCCCTCTTCTGGCTTGGCTCCCATCATGGCTCTCATCATTCCCCTCCTCTTGAAATGGATTTGTCCTCAAATCGTCGCCTACATCAAAAGGACTCAGATCAGTAACATTAAAAGTAGCACTTACTTGATACTCACCTAGCAAATCTATCTTGTAGGCATTATCATTGATGCGCTCAAGAATTTGAAATGGTCCATTGCTCTAGGAAGTAATTTAGATCGATGCTACACAGGAAACCGCTCTTTGCGCATGTGAACCCAAACTCAGTCTCCAGGTTCAAAGACAGCTTGTCGACGACCCTTGTTGGCTTGTTTCACATACTGCTTTATTCTTCGCTTAATGTTTAGCCTTGCCTTCTCATGGATCTGTTTAACAAATTCTGCTTTCTTCTTATCATCTAGATTAACATACTCAGAAATAGGCAAAGGTGATAAATCCAAAGGAGTTAGTGGATTAAAACCATACACAATTTCAAAAGGAGTAAACTTAGTAGTAGAATGCATTGTGCGATTATAAGCAAATTCAACATGCGACAAGCAATCCTCCTAACTTTTAATGTTCTTTTTAATGACTGCCCTTAACAAAGTAGATAAAGTTCGATTTACTACCTCAGTTTGACCATCAGTCTGTGGATGACAAGTAGTAGAAAACAATAGCTTAGTTCCTAACTTAGCCCACAGGGTCTTCCAGAAGTAGCTCAAGAACTTAGCATCTCTATCCAATACGATTGTTCTAGGCATACCATGCAATCTCACAACTTCCTTAAAGAACAAATTAGCAATATTGCAAGCATCATCTGTTTTGTGGCAAGGAATGAAATGTGCCATCTTAGAAAATCTATCCACGACTACAAAAATAGAGTCTCGACCATGCCTAGACCTGGGTAATCCTAACACAAAATCCATGGAAATATCTACCCAAGGCTCATGAGGAATGGGAAGTGGGGTATAAAGCCCATGAGGTTGGACTCTAGATTTTGCTTGCTTACAAGTGACACATCGCTCACAAATCCTCTCAACATCTCGTTTCATGTGAGGCCAATAGAAGTGTTCCTACAAAACCCTAAGGTTTTAGCTACTCCAAAATGCCCCTTTAAACCTCCTCCATGAGACTCCCTTACTAATAATTCTCTTAACGAACAATTTGGAATGCAAAGTTTATTCTCCCTAAACAAGAATCCTTCATGCTTATAAAATTTACCATGACCACTCTTCTCATAGTGCACATACTCTTCACAAAAATCTCGATCAGTAGCATACAATTCTTGAATATGCTTAAAACCAAGCAATCTAGAACTAAGAGTAGAGATAAGAGCATACCTTCTAGAAAGTGCATCAGCAACAACATTTTCTTTACCTTACTTGTAGTGGATGACATAGGGAAATGTTTCGATAAACTCCACCTAACGAGCATGTCTTTTGTTTAGCTTATGTTGTCTCTCCAAGTACTTCAAGGATTCATGATCAGTGTGGATCACGAACTCCTTTGGCCAAAGATAGTTTTGCCAAGTCTCCAACACTCGAACCAATGCATATAACTCCTTGTCATAAGTAGGGTAGTTCAAGGTTGCCCCACTTAGCTTCTCGCTAAAGAATGCAATTGGTCTTCTCTCCTGCATGAGCACTGCTCCAATACCTATTCCTGAAGCATCACACTCAATTTCAAAAGTTTTAGAAAAATCAGGTAAGGCAAGTAATGGTGCATGAGTCAACTTATTTTTAAGCGTCTGAAAGGCCTTCTCTTGTTGCTCTCCCCATCTAAAGCCCACGTTCTTCTTGATTACTTTAGTAAGTGGTGTTGCAATGGTGCTGAAATCCTTCACAAACCTCCTGTAAAAGCTCGCTAGTCTATGGAAACTCCGCACATTACTTACATTAGTTGGACTAGGCCATTCTTGGATCACACGAATCTTCTCTTCATCAACCTGTATTCCTTGTGCACTAACAATAAAACCAAGAAACACAAGTTTGTCTATGCAAAAAGTGCACTTTTTGAGGTTAGCATATAATTGCTCCTTTCTAAGCACTTCCAAAACATCCCTCAAGTGAGACATATGGTCTTCTAAACTCTTGCTGTAAATGAGGATATCATCAAAATAGACAACCACAAATTTACCAATAAAAGTCCTCAAAACATGGTTCATAAGTCTCATAAAAGTACTAGGTGCGTTAGTTAAACCAAAAGGCATTACTAACCACTCATACAATCCATATTTTGTCTTAAATGCGGTTTTCCACTCATCACCTTCTTTCATTCTAATTTGGTGATATCCGCTTTCCAAATCAATTTTGGAAAAGACACTAGACCCATGTAACTCATCTAAAATGTCATCTAAGCGAGGAATGGGATGACGATACTTTACCGTGATGTTGTTGATGGCGTGGCAATCAACACACATTCTCCATGACCCATCCTTCTTAGGCACCAAAATCACAAGCACTGCACATGGGCTCATGCTTTCTCTCACGTACCCCTTCTCCATTAATTCATTGACCTACCTTTGGAGTTCCTTTGTCTCCTTTAGATTGCTCCTATAAGCTGGTTTGTTTGGAATAGATGCTCCGGGTATAAGGTCAATCCGGTGCTCAATACCACGAATAGGTGGTAACCCCTTTAGAATCTCCTCAGGGAAGACATCTTCAAAGTCCTGCACAATAGACATAACCACACTAGGCAAAGAGTTAAAAACTTCGTTAGTATTCAAACAAGTTTCCTTAAAAACCAACAATAACATAGGTTGCTTCATCACTAACACTCTCCTCACTACACTCGCTCTTGCCACACAACTCTCCTTTTGTAAGGCTGCACTCTCCTTTTCTCTCACCACCAAAGTTGATCCCCCTTCAACTTGGCCTCTCATGCTCTTTCCAGCCTTCCTCTCTTTTTCCTTTTGATATTGACTTTTGTGTTCTTTTTCTTTATCCATGTCTTTTACTCTCTCACTCTCCCTCTGTTTTTCACTCACCTTATATTTTGCAAAAGATTGTTGTAGCTGCAACTGATCCTCATACACCTATTTAGGTGTTAAGGGTTTAAGATTATAGCTTTTGCCATGGTGAACAAGTGTATACTTGTTAGAAAAGCCATCATGAACAACCTTCCTATCAAACTGCCATGGCCTCCTCAACAACACATGACACGCCTGCATCGACACTACATCGCATAACACCTCATCCTCATACCTACTGATGCGAAAAGCAATCAAGGCTTGCTTACTCACCTTAGTCTTGCCACTATCATTCAGCCACTACAATTTATATGGGCTAGGGTGTTTAGTAGTCTTGAGTCCCAACCTCTCAACAATAAAAGTACTCACCACATTAGTGCAACTCTCCCCATCAATGATCAAACTGCAAATATGATCACCAAGATAACATCTAGTATAAAAGATATTCTCTCATTGCACCTCCTCTTCTTCCTTCACCTGCACATTCAAAGCTCGCTTCACTACTGCCACTAACTTCCCTACTGCAGGCTCCTCGTCATCACTAGCATCCTCCAATGGAGGCATATCATCATCTTCACTATCCCCCTCAGTCTCATACTCACCATCATCACGCAGAATCATAACACGCCTATTTGGACATTGACTAGCAATATGTCCTCTGCTTTGGCATTTAAAACATTTAATGTCATGATTTCTAGGAGTAGAAGAATCAGGTTTACCTTGAGTACCAGGAGTAGCACCCGATTGCTTCTACTCTCCTTTTGGCTTGGTGGGTAAAGACTTTTCTTCCTTCTTCCATTGGTTAGTCTTCCAAGTAGATGAACCAGCACCCTATTGAAACCGTGCAGTACTACTACCTTTCCTCCTGTATTGGTTCTCAACCTTTATAGCCATGTGAACCATATCTTCCAATTCCACATAATGTTGCAATTCTACTACATTTTGTATCTCTCTATTCAACCCCGCAAGAAATCTAGCCATGGTAGCCTCTCTATCCTCCTCAACATTTGCTCTAATCATAGTAACCTCCATCTCCTTGAAATACTCATCCACACTTCGGCTTCCCTACTTAAGAGTTTGCAATTTTTTGTGCAACTCATGATAGTAATAAGTAGGAACAAACCGCTTCTTCATCACCCTCTTCATCTCTTCTAAAGACTCGATAGGTGGTTCGCCATTCCTTCTTCTATTCAACATCAGTTGATCCCACCACACTATGGAATAATTTGAAAACTCAATGGCAGCAAGCTTCACTTTCTTTCTCTCACTATAATTGTGACAATCAAACACCATCTCTACCTTCTTTTCCCATTCTAAGTATGCCTCGGGATCATTCTTCCCTTGGAAAGGAGGAATCTTCATTTTTATACTACTCAATTGATTATCCTCTCTATTCCTATCTCCTCTATTTTCCCAATCCCTAGTTCCTCGATTCTTACCACCATAACCTCTATAACTACCGATAGAAGGTTCATCAAATTCATCATCAGAAATTTCATCTCCACCCCTTTGTCCTCTCATAGAACAACTCTCCCCCTTACGCCCTTAAAAGACGTTTTTAGATTGCTCTAGTTTTTGCTCTACCATCTCATGAATTTGTTCTATGCCCTCCTAAAACATCCTCTTCATCTCACTCCTCAACGCCTCAATCACTAACCTAGCATCAAACCTTCCCCTCTCACCTTCAGGAGAATGTTGCCTCGACATAGTTCCCGCAATGAAGGTTAGTACTAACATAAATATATATAGGATTAAGCCTCACGATTCACTCCCTTACGTGTTTCACTCAAAGGATGATATACCACAATCACTTGTGTATTCTCACAAGCAATGATGATATCAACTCACCAATCCCTCTTCTCAATTCTCTTGGAACTAACCCAAACTACACCAATCCCTTCCGTAGAATTCAAGAACAACTCTAGGGACTTGAATTTTCGTCTTTTCTTTCCTTTTTGTTGCCTTTGTTTCATCCTTTTGTTTACGTTTTTTTTTTGTCGTGAATTTTTTTTTTTGTTCTTTTTGTTTGTAACAAAATTAATAGGATGCACTACACTACTCAAGAAACAATTAACACTATGGACTTGAGTACGAAGCTATGACAACACGAAACTTGATATGAACAATTGATATGAACGATTGGAGTTAGGATTTTGATGTTACCTTCCTCAAACCGAATTGATGTTTAACAAACCTAGGCTATGATATCAAACTGATAAGAACCACGGCCATGTGTGACGAAACCCAATACCAATACGTTTGGAATTGTAACCTAAGATGCCAAAACAATCAAGTGGAACCGCGAACCGTTGCCTATAGGTGAGGCAAGAACCTTGGTATATTTGTTGACGCCACAATTGGGATGAAAGACCGATTGATAAGTCGAGATGAATGCCACGGAAGAAATCTGATAAGTCCAAGAGAAGTTCTTTAGAGAACCAAGAGAGGAATTCTCTCAAAATATGTTATTCAATGTTGTATGTGTGTTCTATGTTCTGTTTTCAACCCTAGCAACTCATATTAGGGTTTACAACTCGTAATAACAAAAGCCCAAAACGACATAACATTATAAAGTCGCGAAAAAATAACAAACAGGAAATGAAAGCTGGCGACGTAGGATGTACACTGGGTATAAAGGCCGGCGGCGTAGTAAGCCGGCATAGTCCTTCTGTCGCGCGCGAATGGCAACGTCGGTTCAAGGCCAGCAGTGTTTAAGCTAGCGTTGTCAAGGCTGGCAGCTGTGACCTCCTATGCTTTGATCTCCTTGAATGACTTGTACAAATGCAAGTTCATTCTCATGGTTGCTCTAATCCTTTCTGGCTTCTTGGACATCCTTTATCAACCCACTAAGTGCTTCCTTGAATCGTTTCGCTCGTGTTATTGTGATCGGTCCAGGTGCACTTCAAGAGGATCCACATTCCCTCTTCTGGCTTGGCTCCCATCATGGCTCTCATCACCCATTGGTTTTGATAGGTTCATTAGAGTGGCTAACGAATTTAACCTTAAAATGGATGACCCAATCAAGGCTGAAGATTGGGCATAGGAAATTGCAAAAACATTTGCTACCTTTCAGATAGCAAAAGACATGAAGGTAAATTATGTTGCATTCATTCTAAAGGAAACTACGGCAAAATGGTAGGCCTCAGTTCCTAAACTTATAGGGGAATACATGAATTTAAATATATTTAAGGAGTTGCTTTATCAAAGTTACTTCTCCAACAGCTCTAGATACAGGATAGGAAATGAATATTACAACTGTGAGTAAGGGATTGAACAGTTGAAGTATATGAGGCAGAGCTAAATCACCTCATCCAATTCCTTCTTAAAAAGGTGCATAATGACAGTAGGTCCCGAGCTAAGAGATTTCTAATAGGCTTGGACTTAGACCTACAACTTGTAGTGGGAATCTTTTAGCTAAATACATATGCTAAAATGGTTAATAAAGCTTAGTACCTCGAGTAGAACAATAAGATTATTAAAGAATAGAGGAGTTATAGAGCAGCACTAGCTTTAGGAAAAAGACCTACTTCAAGTGGGATAGGGAAAGATAAAGGCAAAAGACATCATGTGCAGAAGAGCAAAGCATAGAGTGTTGCAGCCCCTCCCTTACAAATTAGACAAGTGCCTTTAACAACTTCCTGCAGTAGGCCTAAATGTTAAATGTACCAGATGCTATGAGCCTCATGATTTAAGAGAGTGTAGATGGTTAGAGGGGGCATGTTTCTCCTATAGAAAGACAGGACATATTAGTAGACATTACACGAAGAGGTTGGTCCCCCTAATTTTCGGTTATGTGTGCAATTAGAGGGGACATAAGGTGGTCAACTGACTTCAAGGAGGTAGACCACAAGCAGGGTGTCTCAGACAAAGAGTTCCTACCAAGGTGTTTTCTATCCACCAGCAACGACATTAGGACATCCCTAATGTATACAACATTACAGGTATGCTTCTAGTATACTCTTACAATGCATACGTACTGTTTGATTCTGATACATCTGTATCCTATGTGTCTAACCATTTTGTATATGTTTGTGCTTTGGATATTGAAAAAATGAATGACTGTCTGGCTATTAGTACTCCTTTAGGAGTAGGAGGAAGGATAAGTAAAATATGTAGAGAAGTGTGAATAGAGGTACAAGGTAAGGTGATGCTAGCAAACCTCCTAATATTGGAGATGATAGAATTTGACATTATTCTAGGTGTTAATTAGCTGTTAAGATATCATGCTACCATTGATTGTCACAACATAGTGGTGTAGTTTAATATACTAGGGGAGGAGCACTTTGAGTATAAATTAGAAGTGTAGAGACCTACTAGATTGCCCACTTATGAGATGTGGAGAAAAAGTGTGCTGGTAACTATATCTATTGAAACTAGTGAAGAGATCAAGATGGAAAGGGTACTTATAGTGGTGGAATTTCCTGAAATGTTTCCAAAAGACCTTCTTGGTTGTAAACACCCCATTTTTGCCCTAGGAATGAACAATAATCAATAATAATCAATTTTCAATTTTTTTCCAATTTTTTCCAATTTTCTTTACTAATTTAGCAAAAATAATAAAAATATTCAAAAAATAAAAATAAATAGGAAGACACATCAATTCTTAAAAATGATTTCAGAAATGGTAATAATAAGGGATAAATAATTTTTACAAGCTTTTGAAATTACAAAAAATACAAAAAAATGGAAAAAATGCATCGCATATGTACAATTTGCGATATAAAGAAAATCAGGAAATTGGGCCAGTTCAGCTAGCTCATGTGTGCACATGGGGAACGTGTGGAGGCTAGAGATCGCGAGTTCGAATCCTCCCCCGAGCATTCTGTGCAATTGTTTTGCCTTTCGCCTGGAGCTGCCACGTGGCAGCGTGTGATTGGCTGAGGGAAGTCACGCGTGTCGCACGTGATCGTCTTCTTCACAAGGCCAGCTGGAAAAAAATCCGGCAGAAGTCCGATAAGGCTAAAATTGCTGGATTTCTTCGAATCTTTTTGGATTTCAATAAATCTAAAACCGAATTATCCAGATAAATCACAAGATTACAACAAATCGGCATCAAATAGGTTGGATAAAATCAAATCTAAAAAACAAAAAAATATGGGTTTATCCAAATCGCCGGATTTGAGCTTATCCGGAGAAGTTTGAAGAGCCTATAAATAGGAATCAAAGGTAGGAAGCTGGAAGACAGATCAAAATCGAGAGAAAGTGAGAGAAGAGAGTAAATCGGAGAGAACCAAAGCCGCGACCGCCGATCGGAGCTGAGCCACCACCAGGAGACGTTCTGAGAGCACACCACCGCCACCATTGGATTCACCACCCTCGAGAACCTAGGATTCGACACCTCACCCGTTGCAAAAGGCCGTCGGAACGCCGTGAACGAGCACTCTCCGCCGTCGTGACGACCGATTTGACCCGACTCGATTCGACCCGACCGACTCGACCCGCGTACCGACCCGGATCCAGGTAAGTCGGATTTTCCCAATTTTTTCCAATTTATTTATTTACTTTATTTATTTATTTTTATTCCGATTTGATTTATTATTTATTTATTTATTTATTTATGTTTTATTTATATTTCCATAAATAGGAAAATGTTATAAATTAGATTTCTTTAGGATTTAATAATGTAGAAAAATAATAAAAAATAATAAAAGTGTAAAAAAAACAATATAAATATTAGAAAAATAATAATAAAACTTTAGGTTTTAAAATAGGATAGATAATAGTTTAGGATAAAATTTTTAACAAAAATTCACAAAAATTATAAAAATCATAAAAGAACTATAAAAATCATGAAAACTTAGAAAAATTATAAAAAAATTTGTAGAAGAATAATAAAAATCATAAAAATTCAAAAATTACGTAAAAATAGAAAAAAAATAAGTTTTAGTACTTAGGAAAAATCATTTTCTTCAAATAAATCCAAAATTGATGTTTTCCCTCAAAAGTTATCATTTTCCAAAAGTTAAATTAAAGCTTAGGCTTAGATTTTTTAGAAAAAAATCCCAAAAATGATAAAAACATAAATCGAAAGATATTTCAAAATTAAAATTCACAAACACACTTAAGGTTTTCAGGAAAAGCGAACTACGGTTTTTTTGATCCAGACTAGCAGGTACGTAGGCATCCATTTAGGGTCAACCTATAAAATGAAATAAAAAATCATTTTCTTAGAATAATAAAAAACATAATAAAAAGTAACAGAAACAAAATAAAAGACATTTCTAGATGGGAACAATTTTAAGAGACTAGGTGGTAACCGTAAGGTTTTAATAGGTTAGCCTTCGGACTTAGAAACTCTGGTTTTCCCTTTTCCTCTTTTCACAAAAACAAGAAGAGGAAATCACGACAACTAGTGGTCCAAATTATGACTAATCCGCTCCTTTAGTCTTAATTCAATATTTCCCAACAACAGTTGGGTGGCGACTCCAAAAATCAAACGAAATTCCTAATTCAAGTCGAGGATCTACATTAGATGAGCATAGGGTCTAGTCTAGATCGGATTAGGAATGGGAATTCAAAAAAATAGACTCGACAGGATGGCGACTCCACTAGGGACCGATTCCAGTAGGCTAGCCACCTGAATCTCCTCAAGTTGTTCCTTTTTAAGTTTCAATTATTATTCTGTTACTAACTTTTCAGACATTAGTTAGATTTTAGTTTTCTTTACTGTGGGTTTGCATGCATAAGTTTGTGTGAATAGAGGCGGTCGAACCCGGACCGTCCTAGAAACCTAAGTCGGGGAGCCATTGTGTAGGTTTCGAGTGAAGTGAGTTGATCACCGTTCGAGACCGATTAGGCTACCCCACCCAATGCTTCGATATGGCCTGAGATCCATTTCTCCGAGAATGCGAGAGGCCATAGAGCTTAGGGACCAATTAGAACCAACCTACTTGCATACATAACATCATAGGGTTGACAATTGATGACGATGTAATGGTTTGTTGTTTTGTTTTGGAGTTCAAATCTATTTCCCTGTAATGTTTCATAGTTCTGTTTGTAATTAGGCAATTTCTTATTGTAACAGATGGCTAGCACCGCAGTCGACCGCCTCCTCCGTAAAGAAATTCAGGTATACAAACCTTTAGACCCAAAGTTGGTATTAGACCATTGGTTTACCTTATACAACCCGGAGGAGCAGGCCTTCATCCAGCAAAAGATAGGCCCCATCCTCTCACTAACAAAAATAGAGGTGAATTTGCCTTTGGTACGGGCCATGCTCCAGTTATGGGAAGTCGAGCCCGCAGCTTTCTTTATCAGCCGCATGAAATCACCCCTACTTTGGAAGAGTACACCCAGCTACTACAGGCTCCAGCACTGACTGACCAAATCTATGCACCAGACCTTGAGGCCGGGCCAGCCGGTACCTTTAGTCGACTACTAGGCATCCGTAAAACAGCAGTCAACAAAGCCCTAGCAAGACTGTAATGGGTATTGCATACGGATGGATGATTTAGAAGCCTGGTTCATCGCCCGAGAAGACAATGGGGATAGAAAGGACATACTGTGTGGGGACCCCAAGACTTACAAACAGAGAAGGGTGAATGTTTTCATCTTGACAGCTTTCGCCACTATACTGTTCCCCACCGGGACCTTCTATATTCACTACCGGGTTGCAGAGCTGGTAACCCAATTCCTGGAGGGAAGATCTTACATCCCGGCTCTATTGGCTGAACAGATTCGGAACTTGAATTTCCTCAAGAAGAAAGGCCATGGGATCCTCCGCTCAAGCATCAACCTTCTGCTGATATGGTTCGTAAGCTACCTCAAGTGCTTCGGGCTAAACATGGTCCGAAAAGCCTTAGCCCAGTAGGTAGATCTTGTGGATTCATGTATAGAAAAGGTAAAGCTACCCGACGACTTACCAGCCACAGTTGGGTAGAAGTGCTTAGAAGCTTCAGTGCCGAAGATATTATGTGGATAGCCAGGTGGAGTTGCTGTGACAAATTATTTTGACTTGCAGTAATTTCCAAGTCGTACCTCTAATCGGAATCAGCGGAATTATTGGATATCACCCCAACTCAAGTGGTCCGCCAATTTAGTACTATCCAAGACATAGCTTATCGGCCCTCGCTGGAAGTAGTCACCTTTGAGTATCAAGATCCGAACCTGTTGGTAGTCGAGAAGTTTGCTAAGCTGGCAAAGGTCAAAGCACTTTGGGAAGCTAGAATTGAAAGCCCGAATGTGACCTCGGGGAGCTAGATGGCGAAGTGGGAAAACACGGAGCCACCAGAGAGTTTGTAATCCGCCAGCTCTACTAGACAGGGGAGAGAGCATACCGGGTTCCAAACGTCACCCAACCAAGGCCAGACAAGATCAATCCAGAGCTGGAAGTCTACCTAGAGCAGGTCAAGGCCCGAATGGAGGTATACTTTAAAGCTGCAGATTATAAGAAAGACATCTGGAAGGGACGATTCAAGGAATCCGACCAAAGGAACAAAGCCTTAGAAGCCCAGCTAGAAAAGACCAAAGCCAAAGTCGAAGAACTGGAAGCCGTCATCAACGGGAAGTCTGAGCCTCCACAATAGAAGACCAAGAGAGCTAGGCAATAGATCATCATTTGTAATCTTTTATTTTTCTTTAAATATCGAACTCCAAAATTTTCAATATTAATAAAAGTGAAAGTTTCAATATTACATCATCAATCAATTGCCAACCCTTTTTTTTTATTATTTTTAGCATCTGTGTGACACATGCATAGCATTTGCATACATCATACTAAAAAAAAAAAGAAAAATGCGCGCTAGGTATCAAAATAGCTCCCAAGCAACCGAATACTCCCAGAAGCCCAATTTGCACACAATGGCAAACAGCGGCAACAACACTAGCATTAAGTACGTTCCTACAGCCGAAGAAGAAGCACAAGCAAGAAAAATGAAGGAGAAGCCAATCGACACCCAGATGTGCATCCCACCTCTCCAACAATCTTTTCGAAAGGCAAATATCGTTCAAGAGCTTCGGATAAACGAAGTGACGCCATCAAAGGGAAACCAACCCCTCGCACGTCCAACCAGCATCTGGCTCTGAACAATTGGTTTTGTTATCCTATCAATAGCTCTAGGTAAGCTAAAAAGTAAAGAATAGTTATTGAACAAATTTTTGAGACTCTTTATCAATTCAATTACAGTATGTTTTTCTTCTTATATATATGCTTTCATTTTTACTTTACCCAGATCTCCTACCATCGAACATCAGGGATATTTCGCGCAGGTAGAAAATAAAAACGCTGATATCGTTTCCAACGCTGCTGGGTCAGTTATTGAAGGCGATATCTTTAATCACGAAATAATACAAGAAAATTGGCAAAAAGATGAACAAAGCGGAATTTCGATCGATGAGCCGGTGGAGACAGTAAATCTAGGAAGCATGGAAAACCCTAAAAACCTCAAAATCGGGACCAATTTGAGTGCCGAGCAAAAATGTGAGATAACCGAGCTATTAACAGAATACGCAGATGTGTTTGCCTGGTCATATGGTGACATGTCAGGGCTAAACCAATCAATAGTGGTTCATAGGCTTCCTACAAGGGAAGATGTCAAACCTAAAAAATAAAAACTGAGAAGATTTAGGCCTGACGTCTTGCTAAAGATTAAGGAAGAAGTCAAGAAACTGCTAGAAGTAGGGTTTATTGAAGTATCCAGCTACCCAGAATGGGTAGCAAATATAGTCCCCGTTATGAAAAAGAACGGAAAAGTACGCGTATGCGTAGACTTCTGAGACTTAAACCAAGCTACGCCAAAGGATAACTTCCCCCTACCCCACATTGATGTTCTAGTAGACAACACCGCGGGAAACCATCTTTTCTCATTCATGGATGGTTTCTCAGGATATAATAAAAAAAAAATGGCTGAAGAAGATAAAACAAAACGACTTTCATCACAACATGGGGAACTTTCTGTTACAAAGTCATGCCCTTCGGTTTGAAGAACGCCGAGGCAACGTATCAGAGAGCCATGGTCGCAATATTTCACGACATGATGCATCGAGAGGTTGAAGTATATGTCGACGACATGATAGCCAAATCTAAAGAAGGAGAAAGCCATATAGATATCCTGAGAAAATTGTTTAAACGATTGAGAAAATTCCAGCTCAAGTTAAACCTAGAGAAATGCACTTTCGGGGTCACAACGGGGAAATTGTTAGGGTTTGTCATAAGCCAGGAAGGCATTAAAATCGACCCTGACAAGGTAAAGTCTATATTAGAGTTACCTTCCCCACGCTCCGTTAAAGAAGTAAGAAGCTTGCTGGGGAGATTAAATTATATAGCTCGTTTTATCTCACAACTCACTGACAAATGCCGGCCACATTTCCGTCTGTTGAAGAAGAACGCCATAATAGAATAGGACGACGAATGCGAAGAAGCATTCAGGATGATCAAAGACTATCTTATAAAACCTCCGGTCTTGATAGTCCCGAAGCAAGGGAAGCCCTTATTCTTATACCTTACTATACTCCCTGAATCCATGGGATGCATATTGGGGCAGAAAGACGATGAGGGAAGGGAGCATTCCATATATTACCTGAGCAAGAAGTTCACGGATGGGGAACAAAGGTACTCAGAGGTGAAGAAGACTTGTTGTGCTCTAATTTAGGTCATGCATCGACTAAGGCAATATGCCCTTTACTATCATATTGAGCTACTGACAAAGCATGATCCCTTGAAATACTTGGCAGAGAAACCAGCTTTGATAGGGAGAATCTCTAAATGGCAAATGCTCCTATCCGAGTTTGACATCACATACATAAATCAGAACTCGATGAAAGGGCAAGCTTTAGCCGACCAATTGGCAGAACACCCTGTCGAGACAGATTCCCAAGAGCTACAAGCCCAATTCCCGGACGAAAATATATTAACAGTGGAAGATATACCGGTAGAAGACTTTGGGATAAAGCAGAACTCGAAATGGAAATTGTTTTTCGATGGAGCCGCCAACGTATTCGGTTGCGGGATCGGGGTAGTGTTGATATCCCCAGATGACACTCAATTCCCTGTAGCGACTAAGACTTACATTTCCCTATACCAATAATATCGCGGAATATAAGGCATGCATTCTCGGCCTCAAAATGGCATGCCAAATGGAAATCCGCGAATTAGAAGTATACAGAGATTCGTCGCTCATCATACTATAGACAAGAGGGGAATACAAGACTAAAGACCCCAAACTGGTACCATATCATCAACACTTGACAGAGCTAATTAAAGGATTCAAGGAAATCTCTTTCACATACATCCTGAGAACTCAGAATCAGTTTGCAGATGCACTAGCCACACTAGCATCTATGATCCAGATAACAGGGGGAGCCGAAGTTCAACTGATGAAAATAGACATCGAAAGTCGGCCCGCCTACTATTTAACCATTGAAAAAATATAAGATGACAAGCCCTGGTATCACGACATTAAGACTTTCCTCCAAGAAAGTAAATACCCTGAAATGGCTAGCAAGAATGACCAAAGAACAATCAGAAGGTTAGCAAGCCATTTCTTACTGAGTGGGTCAGTACTCTACAAAAGATCATCTGATACCACCTTGTTGAGATGTGTGGACAAAAATGAAGCATGCGAACTGATGAAGGAAGTACATGAGGGAATATGTGGATCTCATATGAATGGCTACATGTTGGCCCGAAAAATCATGAGGTTAGATATTATTGGTTAACTATGGAATCAGATTGCATAAAGTACGTCAAGCACTGTCATTTGTGTCAAGTCTACGCAAACCGGATAAATGCTCTGCCCAACGAGCTACACTTGCTATCAGCACCATGGCCTTTCTCCATGTGGGGAATCGACATAATAGGCCCAATCACTCCGACAGCATCTAATGGCCACAGGTTCATACTGGTAGCGATTGATTACTTCACCAAATGGGTAGAAGCTTCGTTATATACCAATGTCACGAAAGGGGTAATAGTCCGCTTCTTGAAAAGGGACATAATAGCCAGATATGGAGTTCCTGAGTCCATCATCATCGACAACGGTACCAATCTTAACAACAAATCGATGATAGGTTTATGCCAACAATTCCACATAAACCACAGAAATTCAACTCCCTACCGACCTCAAATGAATGGGGTAGTAGAAGCAGCCAACAAGAATATTAAAAAGATCATCGAGAAAATGACAACAACTTACAAAGATTGGCACGAAATGTTACTGTTTGCTCTCATGGCTTATAGGACTTCAATAAGAACATCTACGGGAGCCACCCCTTATTCATTGGTATATGGTATAGAAGCAGTGCTACCAGTTGAAGTTGAAATACCATCATTCAGAATCCTGTCAGAAACTCAGTTAACTGAATCAGACTGGGTAAAGAAGAGGCTTGATCAGCTGAATCTGATTGATGAAAGAAGAATTACTGCACTATGTCATGGCCAGTGTTACCAACAAAGAATGGCCCGAGCATTTAACAAGAAGATGAGACCTCGATACTTCAAAGAGGGGGATCTGGTACTAAAGAAGGTTCTCTCGAATGCCTAAGACTCCAGAGGGAAATTTACCCTAAACTATGAAGGCCCTTATGTGGTGAAAAAGGTTCTGTCAGGAGGTGCTTTGATACTAACTCAAATGGATGGTCCAGAATTGAGAGAACCCATTAACACGGATGCTGTAAAGATGTACTATCCTTAGGCAAGGGAATCGAAATTTTGCCAATGTTTATGAAAGCCAATATTCGATACAAATTTTGTTGAGTCGAGTTTTTACTTTTTACAAGCAAAGTTAATATCCCTGAATGGTCGATAATCCAAATCAATTCCCATCACCACAAATATTCCTAAACACATTACCCACCACTTCGCCAATAAAAGATAAACACTAAAATGATAATGAATCTCAATATATTTGGTAATATAGTTCCATCTACTTTTGAGCATTAAAACAGTGCATTAGTAGGGTAACATTACCGTCAAAAGAGCCATGTGCATAAAGAAAGGAAGCACATCAAGATTTTCAACCCTGTGTCAAGAAAAGAAGAGGAGAAGCAGAAACAAACTAGCACGAAGGTTCGGTTGTTTGGTGGCTGTCCACGATAAACTGACAAGCATATTAAAATAAATAACTATCATCATATCATGAAAGGCATCACATCATTTAGCTCAGTCAATAGAAAGCATATTCAGAAGCATAAGATGAGTCAGCCCATAGTTGGGCATTTGTCTAAACATTCCTTTTAATAGAGTAGTTAGCCCAAAAAGGGGCACTTCCCTAGATCTTTTCTAAGGTCAGCCTATAAAGGCACCTTTTTTAGATATCATTTTTATCTTAGGTTAGTCAGCCTAAGATGGGCACTTTCTTAAACATCCTCTCTTAAGGTTAGCCCATATGGGGCACCTTTTTGAAATGTCATTTTTATCTTAGGTTAGTCAGCCCAAGATGGGCACTTTCCTAAACATTCTCTCTTAAGGTCAGCCTATAAAGGCACCTTTTTGAGATATCATTTTTATCTTAGGTTAGTTAGCCCAAGATGGGCACTTTCCTAAACATCCTCTCTTAAGGTTAGCCCATAGGGGGCACCTTTTTGAGATATCATTTTTATCTTAGGTTAGTCAGCCCTAGATGAGCACTTTCCTAAAAATCTGTTCTCAAGGTAAACTCATAAGGGCACTTTTTGAGATAGTTCTACCATAGGTTAGTCAGCCCAAGATGGGCACTTTCCTAAAAATCTGTTCTCAAGGTCAACTCATAAGGACACTTTTTGAGACAACTCTATCATAGGTTAGTCAGCCTAAGATGGGCACTTTCCTAAAAATCTATTCTCAAGGTCAGCTCATAAGGGCACTTTTTGAGACAACTCTATCATAGGTTAGTTAGCCCAAGATGGGCACTTTCCTAAAAATCTGTTCTCAAGGTCAGCTCATAAGGGCACTTTTTGAGACATTTTATCATAGGTTAGTCAGCCCATAGGAGGCACTTTCCTAAAAGTCTTATCTCAAGGTTAGCCCATAGAGGGCACTTTTTGAGGCATTTTATCAAAGGTTAGTCAGCCCATGAGGGGCACTTTCCTAGACTCTCCCGATTAGTCAGCTCATAGGAGCACTTTTCGGAAATATTCTTTCAAACAGTTGCTAGTCTAACCAAACGCTTCTATTGACAGGTAGCCAACTCATAAGGGCGCTTCCTAAGTAAATCTTCTTTTCAAGGTTGCTAGTCTGATAAGACGCTTCCTATCATCATTTCTCCTAAACGATGCTTGAGATGTTTCCTATCGCCAACTAGTCAGCCCTTAAAGCACTTTTTGGGGAGGGAACATTACTCTAAATCGTTAGGACCATTTTAAATCGTGGGATTGTTAGCTCTTGGAGCATTTTCCTACCAAAAGTTTTCCCAAGTAACCAGCCAAACCAAGGCGTTACCTATTCAAGAGGCCAAAAATGGCGTTGTCTTTCTTGTCTTTGTAGTTAAGTTTTCAAACTTTACCACAAAGAGGGACAGTTGTAAACACCCCATTTTTGCCCTAGGAATGAACAATAATCAATAATAATCAATTTTCAATTTTTTCCAATTTTCTTTTCTAATTTAGCAAAAAAAATAAAAATATTCAAAAAATAAAAATAAATAGGAAGACACATCAATTCTTAAAAATGATTTCAGAAATGGTAATAATTAGGGATAAATAATTTTTACAAATTTTTGAAATTACAAAAAATACAAACAAATGGAAAAAATGCATCGCATATGTATAATTTGCGATATAAAGAAAATCAGGAAATTGGGCTAGCTCAGCTGGCTCGTGTGTGCGTATGGGGAATGTGTGGAGGCCAGAGGTCGCGAGTTCAAATCCTCCCTCGAGCATTCTGTGCAATTTTTTTGCCTTTCGCTTGGAGCTGCCACGTGGCATGTGTGATTGGCTGAGGGAAGTCACGCATGTCGCACGTGATCGTCTACTTCGCAAGGCCAGCCGGAGAAAAATCCGGCAGAAGTCCGATAAGGCTGAAATTGCTGGATTTCTTCGAATCTTTTTGGATTTCAATAAATCTAAAACCGAATTATCCAGATAAATCACAACATTACAACAAATCGGCATCAAATAGGTTAGATAAAATCAAATCTAAAAAACGAAAAAATATGGGTTTATCCAAATCGCCGGATTTGAGCTTATCTAGAGAAGTTTGAAGCGCCTATAAATAGGAATCGAAGGCAGGAAGTTGGAAGACAGATCAAAATCGAGAGAAAGTGAGAGAAGAGAGTAAATCGGAGAGAACCAAAGCCGCGACCGCCGATCGAAGCTGAGCCACCGCCAGGAGACGTTCTAAGAGCAAACCATCGCCACCATTGGATTCACCACCCTCGAGAACCTAGGATTCGACACCTCACCCGTTGCAAAAGGCCGCCGGAATGCCGTGAACGAGCCCTCTCCGCCGCCGTGACGATCGATCTGACCCGACCCGCGTACCGACCCGGATCCAGGTAAGTCGGATTTTCCCGATTTTTTCCAATTTATTTATTTACTTTATTTATTTATTTTTATTCCGATTTGATTTATTATTTTGTTATTTATTTATTAATTTTTTGTTATTTATTTATTTATTTATATTTCCATAAATAGAAAAATGTTAGAAATTAGATTTCTTTAGGATTTAATAATGTAGAAAAATAATAAAAATAAATAATAATAAAAATGTAAAAAAACAATATAAATATTAGAAAAATAATAATAAAACTTTAGATTTTAAAATAGGATAGATAATAGTTTAGGATAAAATTTTTAACAAAAATTCACAAAAATTATAAAAATCAATAAAATTCATAAAAATCATAAAAAAACTATAAAAATCTCGAAAACTTAGAAAAATTATAAAAAAAAATTGTAGAAGAATAATAAAAATCATAAAAATTATAAAAAAAAACGAAAAAAAAAAGAAAAAAAGAAAAATCATAAAAATCATAAAAATTAATAAAAATTCAAAAATTACGTAAAAATAAAAAAAAATAAGTTTTAGCACTTAGGAAAAATCATTTTCTTCAAATAAATCAAAAATTGATGTTTTCCCTCAAAAGTTATCATTTTCCAAAAGTTAAATTAAAGCTTAGGCTTAGATTTTTTAGAAAAAAATCCCAAAAATGATAAAAACGTAAATCGAAAGAGATTTCAAAATTAAAATTCACAAACACACTTAAAGTTTTTAGGAAAAACGAACTACGGTTTGTTTGATCTGACTAGCAGGTACGTAGGCACCCATTTGGGTTAACCTATAAAATGAAATAAAAAATCATTTTCTTAGAATAATAAAAAACATAATAAAAAGTAACAGAAACAAAATAAAAGACATTTCTGGATGGGAACAATTTTAAGAGACTAGGTGGTAACCGTAAGGTTTTAATAGGTTAGCCTCCGGACTTAGAAACTCTGGTTTTCCCTTTTCCTCTTTTCACGAAAACGAGAAGAGGAAATCACGACGACTAGTGGTCCAAATTATGACTAATCCGCTCCTTAGTCTTAATTCAATATTTCCCAACAACAGTTGGGTGGCGACTCCAAAAATCAAACGAAATTCCTAATTCAAGTCGAGATCTACATTAGATGAGCATAGGGTCTAGTCTAGATCGGATTAGAAATGGGAATTTTAAAAAATAGACTCGACATTGGTTTACCTCTAGACAAGGAGATAAAATTTAACATTGACTTGGTACAAGGTACAGCACCAATATCAAAACCAATTTATAGGATGACACTAGTAGAATTGGAAGAATTGAGGAAAAGATTATAGGATCTATAAGATAAGACTTTCATCAGACCTAGTGTCTCTCCTTGGGGTACACTAATTCTATTAGTGAAGAAGAAAGATGGAAGCATAAGATTCTGTATAGACTATAGAGAATTAAACAAGTCACTATTCAAGAATAAATATCCTCTTTCCAAGATAGATGACCTGTTTAACTAATTGCAAAAAGCTTAGGTGTACTCTAAAGTAAACTCGAGGTCAGGTTACTATCAATTATGAAGTAAAGAAGAAGACATTTGGAAGACAACATTCAAGACTAGATATGGACACTATAAGTTTTTGGTGATTCCTTTTAGCTTAACAATACAGTAGTTACATTCATAGACTTAATGAATAGAGTATTTAAGGATTTTCTGGATAAATTTGTAATCCTCTTTATAGACAATATCCTGATATACTCTAAAAGCACTAAGGAGCATGAAGAACATTTAAGGCTAGTGCTAGGCAGGTTATAAGAAGAAAAGTTATATGCCAAGTTTAGTAAGTGTGAGTTATGGCAAGAACAAGTAGTGTTCCTAGGTCATGTGGTCAATGGAGATGGAATATCTATAGACCTATAAAAGGTGAGAGTAGTAGTGGATTGGCACATACCGAAGACAGTTATAGAGGTTAGAAGCTTTTTAGGTCTGGCAAGCTATTATAGAAGATTTGTAGAGATGTTTTCCAAAATAGCAACTCCTCTCACCAGAATGACACAGAAGAATGTAAGATTTGAGTGGGATGAGAGATGTGAAGCCAACTTTCAAATGCTCAAAGAAAAACTTGTGTCAGCACCAGTTTTGACCTTGCTTAAAAGTGGAGAAGAATTTATAGTGTGTAATGATGCCTCGATTCAAGGGATGAGATGTGTGTTGATGTAGGGTGGCTAGGTAGTAGCTTATGCATCCTACCAATTGAAGCTTTATGAGAAAAACTACCTAACTCATGACTTGAAGTTGGTAGCCGTGGTACTAGCTTTGAAGCTATGGGGGCGTTACTTGTATGGAGAGAAGTACATAATCTATATGAATCACTAAAGCTTGAAGTGGTTGGAGTTGATAAAAGATTTTGACCTAGAGATACAATACCATCCAAGAAAGGTTAATGTGGTGATAGATGCCTTTAGTAGAAAGAAGTAGGGTAAAGTAGCCACTCTCATCACTTCGCAGAACGAGCTATTAGAAGACATGTGCAAATTAGAGCTAAAGATCCTAACACAAGAAGTGGGGGCAAAAATAACTACTTTAAAAATACAGCCAACTATAACAGATGGAATTAAAGCCAATCAAATAGAAGATGAAGACATTCAAGAGGTCAAGAGGAGAATGGAACAAGGTAAGGCTTCAAAATTTAACTTAGATGCAGAGGGGATCTTAAAATATCAAATGAGACTATGTATGCCAAAGGATGCAAAATTGAAGAGAGTGATAATGAAATAGGCACATTACTTAGCCTACACGATACACCTTGGAAGTAACAAAATGTATAAGGACCTGAAGAGTCACTACTAGTGGAAAAACATGAAAAGAGAGATAGTTGAATATATAGTCAGATGCCTCACATGCCAATAAATCATAATAGAACATTAGAGACTAACTAGAGAATTATAGTCTTTTTTAGTACCAGAGTGGAAATGGGAGCATGTGAAAATAGACTTAGTTACAACTATCCTAAATACTAAGGAGAAACAAGATGCAGTTTAGGTAATAGTGGACAGGTTGACAAAGTTTACTCATTTTATACCTATCAAAGTGAGATATAAGTTAGAGAAATTAGCTTAGATATACATACAAGAGATAGTCAAACTACATGACATATCGATAACTATCACTTCTAATAGAGATACAAGTTTTGTAAGTAGATTATGAAGCAACTTACATAAGGCTTTGGGCACCAAACCACAATTCAGCACAGTGTTCCACCCTTAGACAGATGGTTAGTCTAAGAGGACTAGACAAATATTGAAAGATTTGCTTAGACCATGTGCACTGGATTTTGGAGGCAACTGGAATGAACATATACCTTTGGTGGAGTTTGGCCATAATAATAGTTACCAGGCAACCAGGCAACCATCCAAATGGCTCTGTATGAAGAACTTTATGGAAGAAGATGTAGATCCCCACTACACTAGGATGTAGTGGGAGAAAGACAGATGTTGGGGTTAGAATTAATACAAGATGCAGTGAATAAGGTAAAATTGAATAGGTAGAGAATATAGATAGCCCAGTCTCGATAGAAGAGCTATATAAATAAGAGAAGATATCTTTTGGAATTTCATATGGGAGATAAGGTCTTGTTGAGGATTTCCCCAACAAAAAGAGTAATCAGATTTGAGTTGAGAGGGAAGCTAAACCTAAGTTATATAGGTTTGTTTGAAATCTTGGAAAGAATAGGTATAATGGCTTACAAGTTAACTCTTATAGTAAGTTTGGTTAGAGTGCATGATGTATTCCATGTATCCATGCTAAGGAAGTATGTACTCGACTTAAATTAAATAGTGGTTTTGGAACCACTAAATGTGCAGCCAAACCTATCATTTGTGGGTATGTTGAGAGAAATATAATTTCATTGTATATCTATTTAACTCTTAATTAAGCAAATTTCCACACAACCTAGATAATTAGTAAGACATTGGATAACCTAATAGACTTAGAGAAATTAAGTGAATTAAATTAATCTTAGATTAGTACAAAGAAGTAATCATTGTTGCAATTACAAATTTCAAATTAGCTTTAAGTCTAGGACTAGACGTACTTAAGGCTAAGATTCAAGGTACGTGTCACTTGTACGTTGTTCTTTGGTTGATTAAGCTAGTGTAAGTGTTGAAATTGACTAAATTGAATGATTTAGCTTAAGTGTTTAAATTGTATGTTGTATGTGCTTGGCTCGATCTACCTATAGTGGTAGATCCTTAGGGAGCACCCTAATGATCCTTCTGTAACATTGTCCTTAGCAGAGTCATGCTTAGAAATGATCTAGGCTTAATGTTAGATTAAGTAGTTTGAGTGGACATGGGTGTAGGGCCTATAGTGGTAGTTCCCATCACTAGGTTTAATTGTTTACGTTAACATGGATGTAGGGCCCGAAGTGATAGTTCCCATCACTAAGCTTAAGTGGATTAAGTGTTTATGGGTGTAGGTCCCATAGTGACACTTCTCATCATTAAGTTTAAGGGTTAAGGAATCATGGGTATGAGGCTTGTAGTGGCAATTCCTATCACCAATTCATGTTCTAAATTGATTAAGTGCGTTAAGGGGGTTATGAGTACCTTATTGTTGCTTGAGAACTTAAATTGTATCTTGAAATAGTTGTTTGTGTTTAAGTATTGCATAATGCATGTGATAGCTATTCATGTTTGTTCATGTGTGTGTGTTTGTGTTATATGTATTGGGCATTAACTCACTCTTTGGGGAACATTTTTATTAGATGTAGGTATTGAGAAAGATGATAACCTAAAAGATAATATGAGATTGGGTAGACCACAAAGAGAGGGAGAAGATGGTTACCATTATTACTATGGTGATTAGAAATTAGGGAGAATTCTATTATTTGAATGTAACAGATAGTATCATTTAGAGAATGTTAGTTTAAAGTTTTATAGACTTTCACTGTGTTAGATGTTGAATATGTATTTATGAAATTGATTTTGAAGTTTATGGGATATATTAAATGTCTTTATACCTGAATTATAGGATAAAAAGGTATCGAAGTTGGTTTAGAGCCTTAATGTGTTCTTGTGAGATAATGACACGTGTCAAGTAGTAGCGCGACCCGAATTTCAGGGCATTACAAATAATAATAATAATAATAATAATAAATTTAGTCTATTAGATACCTAAGTACTTGTTGTTTGCTTGGGTGGTACCTTTGAATATCTTACCAGAAGATTACTATTTAATGCTTATTTGATATTAGTTTGTATAACCATTAAATAATAATTATCTATTAATATTATATGATATTTTTGTTTACCCCACATAACTAAATTCTCCTTTGATATAACTTATGATAAGAGACGCTTGATATATGTCTTTTAAATTTGGGAGCAAATTAGTACTACTCTTATGTCACACCTTGTAAGGAACCTAAACATGACAACTCGGCATGATTACCCAACCCCCACTAGGCAACAATGAAGCATCTATACCATTACCTTAAATAACTTGTCATTGTCAAACAAATAAAATAAAAGGCTTTATGTAGGCTTTTAATTCACTATGTTTCTCTGTGCAACATAGTCTTACATTGGTTGCTTATCTTACATAATAACAAAAATAGACCTTAGCTAAGTCTCAAGATGTAGTGGGCTCAAAATATAATAAGTTATCCAAACAAAACTATAATAAACATATTACAATATTTCAAAGTAATTTAAGGATTTTCTAAATTATCTCTTAATCCTTGCTAAAATTCCTTTTCCTCCTATATGTGAATGCACTTTAGTGATGATCCTACCCAAGAGGTTTCTATAATCATGACCTACATTATAAAGTCTAGAGAGGAGTGAGCAAGCATCACTTAGTGAGATAAGATTGTAATTTCTCAATACTACATACGCACAAGTAGTTCAAACAAGTTCTCGAACATATTTAATACAATATCGTATGTGGTCTTCTGGTAACTAGTATGAAGTTTAGGATCTAACACCCCCCTCGACATTGAGTTAAGGATTCTCATTTACCATAAGTGCTTTGGTATTCTATCTTAATTTTTGTCTTTTCACTTAATTACTTATCTTGAGCTTTTTAAAGTTTTAAGCTTTATGTGCCTTAAATGCACACTAAGCACACACACTCTCAAGGATAGGTAAGTTTCTTAAACTTGGTTTTACCAAAGGTACAACAACCCCCTAAGTCACTTAGTTCGCCAATGATGGAATAGTAATCCTTAAATGATTACTTCTTGCACATCCTGTAGTAGCGATAACCTTCTACTCAATGCAATGTATTATGTAATGCATGTCAAGTTTTAATTAAGTCTTATCCTTTAATTAGTTAATTTGGGATGATCAAATAATGAATAATTACAAGTCAAGCCATAGGGCATGCAATTAGTCATTTAGGCATTCATGGATTACAACATTCAAGGTAAAACCAAAGAAGACTAAGTTAATCATTCAAGTGAGCCATTTGCAATACAACAAAGAGATAAGGTGTGTATATACATACATACATACATATAAATCAATCGAATTTCAATATATATGCATATAGTATTTTATATACGTCGGTGTACATGTGCATCCCCATCATCATCATCATCTTCATTATTATTATTTCATATATATACGTATACATTGATTATTTATTATTACTAATTTTTTTTATTATATATATCATTATACACACACACACACACATACACAACATATACAACAACATCTTACACACACATGCAAGACCACACACACTCATACTCTTATTGAGTTCACACCTTCACTAGGCTACCACTCTAAGTGCAAACCCTTTCCCACTTTAAGTGTACACACACATAAAAAGGGCATATGCCTTGGGCGCACACAACACACACAACAGCAAACTCTAAGTGCACCTACTTGGCACTCGATTGCTTACTCCCATGCGTAGTAAACACTTTGAGTGCACATGCAACATACAAATAATGCACACTCCACACACAAAGTGAAACACGCACATGTACCTTATACACACATGCTAACAGCATACACATAGAACACACTCAACTCACTCACCTATCACACATGCTAAACACATACATATGACACACTCTCCTACACATGCACCTATAGTCATAAACTATCACATACGTACCCATAGTCACTGACTATTATACCTACACCCACCAAAACACAACACACACATCCACAATATAACACAACACTCATACACACATTGGATGACATCCACACACACACACACACACCCAATCATAGCAACACACAAACTAGTATAGCACATACTTGCACACTAACATAGTACACACACACACACTAGCAATTACACACATGCACACATAGGGGACTACATGTACATACACAAAACTCTACACACACACACTCAGCACTCCACTTGTACACCACTCACCACACATACATGGCACAACACCTATCTTAAGCACAAATTGCACACATACCATACAATACACACCTAGCACGCATACATAATACACACAGATCACACACAAATGCACGTACACTACACTACATAGTACACACACACACACACAATACAATGCACATGCATGCACCTAATACAATACACATGCACAAACACAATATAAGCACATGGCACACACTGATGCTAACTATAGGATATAGCACACACACATAAACTCGGCAACGGATCACACACTCACATGCACTAATCACCTACACTCTGCCACCTACATATAAAGTACACACACAAACACATACACTCCCAATGCATGTCACACAACACGCATAGCCACACACATACGTCATCACACATAGTAGCACACCGACACTACAAACACACACATAGAACACTCCTACAAACACTAGAACACACACACACAACTAGCACACTACAAACAACACACATATAGATTACCACACCACAATGAGGTAGATACACCTCACACAACCACAGCATCAATTGCCTCTTGTAATTACACAACCCAAATATGCTTTTTTCCTTCCATTTTAGCCCAAAAATAGTTGAGATTTGAACTACATACACACAACAATTTTTCAAGCAAGGAAAACACAACCAATGTATTAAATCATGGGTAAATGTTGTATTTAGTATCCAAACTTTCATTATTTTTATAGTTAAGTACCTAGACTTTAAAGTGTCAATTTAGTACCTAATCAAACTTTTCAAAGTCATATAAGCTACCTTGGTAGATTTTGTTAAGCTTTGTTAGACATTAAACTGCCAAAAGCATGGCACGTGTCTAAGCCATAAAAAAGGTTTAGCTATCCAACACACATAAAAAAAAAAAAACCCTACATACACCTTGTAACTTATACCACTAGCCAAAGACTTTGTCAACCATATTCTACCACATCTTAACTTATATTTTGAGTATAAACATAAGAAATAAATAATGTGGGCTATTTACACTTCCTTTTGCACTGAGAACATGTTTAGTGAATGCAATTTAGTTTCTTTTCTTATTTCCTCTGTTAATGAGAGTAATTCAGTCATTTCTACCTTAATTAGGCAAATTTTTTTTCTTCAAAATCCTCTGCTAGGAAAAAGCCACCACTTTCCAAAGAAGTTCCACGCATTTTGACATTTGGATTAGTTCTAGCTACATATTGAATTCATTAGAGAGATGGAAAATTTTTAGCTTCTTTCATTTGTTTACTTCTCATTTGTATCTATCAAAATTAACTAATGTATTATGGGCTTCCAGCATCACTTTAATATGTCAATTTAACATGAAGAAGATGCATATATATAGAAGCTATTCTCAATAAACTATTAGATAATGATGAGTGAATAACAAAAGTTCAAACATGCAACTCATAGCGCGGTACAGTCGCTTTAAAATAATAGGAATAGGTGTTATGATAAATAATCTAATTACCATGTGTGTGCTTCGTTCTTCGTAGCTAAAGACAAGGGATTCTCGAAGATTGCGATTATGGAAAAGGAAGAGAGAAAAGGAGGACAAAGAGGTTTAAGATTGTTGGTAGATGATGGTTGTGGTGATGTGGAAACATCCTCTAGGGAAATATAGGTTAAGCTAAAGTCTAATCATCCATTTGAAGAGGACCGTGTGTCATGTCAAATGGTGATACTGCCAACTTTTTTTTTTCTTTTTTTTTTTGTGGAAGTTGACAATGGAGATTGAGAAGAAAATTTGGGAACAGAATTTTCACTTTTGATGGGGATGACTCTGATGCTTTAAATGAATCATCTTCAGAGTTTGAGCTGTTTGCCATTATTACACACAGCAGCAATTGCATGCTAGTCATTGCTTAACTCATTTACGACAAAGTAATTAGTGGTACGAGTGTAATGACACTTGGATCACTCAAGTCAATGAGAATATTGTGAGAGTTGCTCATGGTTATATGATTTTCATTTTTTTTTCCCCCAAAAGATTCTTTATTTTAAAGCAAGTGATAAGGTCAATGCTTCATTACAAACAAAAGCCTATTGTTAGTGATGCATCTGCTGTACATTATTAGCCCTACACTACCAAGTTATTAATAATTATTCTAGTATATAACGTACAATTGGAGGGCCTTTTTTCGAGAGTATTATTGGTATGAAGAGCAGTGCAAGCTTAATGCTTGTTGAACTGCAGGCATTGGGGTTTTCGGTTTTCTTATAAATAAATGTTATAATAGACAGATGTCAACCTTTCATAGCTTAACAATACTGCAATACCTAACGGAACTTAATAAAGTTAACCAAGGTAATATAAATGTTTTTAAAAGTTTGGTTAAGTATTAAATTGATACTTTTCAAAGTTTAAGTATTTAATTATAAAAATGACGAAAATTTGGATACTAAATAGACATTTATATTATAGAGTTTTACTAAATGATTTAAATCATGTGTCTATTGTTAGTAATGCATCTGCAATACATTATTAGTCCTGCATTACCAAGTTATTAATAATTATTCTAGTATATAACGTACAATTGGAGGGCCTTTTTGGGGAGTATTATTGGTATGAGGAGCAGTGTAAGCTTAATGCTTGTTGAACTGTAGGCATTGGGGTTTTCGGTTTTCTTATAAATAAATGTTATAATAGACGGATGTCAACCTTTCATAGTTTAATAGTGCTGCAATACCTAACAGAACTTAACAAAATTAACAAAGGTAGTATAGATGAGCTTGAAAATTTTGATTAGGTGCTAAATTGATACTTTTCAAAGTTTAGGTACTTAATTTTAAAAATGACAAAAATTTAGATATTAAATACAACATTTATCCTTAAATTATGAAATCTTACTAAATGATTTAAATCATGTGTCTATTATTAGTAATGCATCTGCAATACATTATTAGTCCCGCATTACCAAGTTATTAATAATTATTCTAGTATATAACGTACAATTGGAGGGCCTTTTTCGGGAGTATTACTGGTATGAGGAGCGGTGCAAGCTTAATGCTTGTTGAACTGCGGGCAATGGGGTTTTTACGGTTTTCTTATAAATAAATTTTATAATAGACACAAGTCAAATTTTCATTGCTTAATAGTGCTGCGATATCTAACGAAACTTAACGAGTTAACCGAGGTAGGACAGATGACCTTGAAATTTTTGATTAGCTACTAAAATAATACTTTTTAAAGTTTAGGTATTTAATTGTAAAAATGACAAAAAATTGGGTACTAAATGAGACATTTACCATTAAATCATTGAGTCTTTCTTACCTTTGCCTCATTCTTCTTTAAGGTGCAAACTAATTCTAGGGTTGTGGAGAAAAATTAATTTCTTCATCGAAAATTAAAAAAAAAAAATACTATGAATTACTTTACAATAAAATTGCTTAAACTTACTTATTTCTATTTTTTTTTCAACCTTTTTCTATACCTAAAAACTCCTACATTGCACTGTTAAAATTTTTATCTGAATATTGACTTTGAATTTTTTTTTTCTTACAAGTATGGTCTAGTTTTATAGGACTCGTCCCAAGGATCATGTAGGTGCTTTCAGATTTTTATTTGGATATTGTAAATGAGGGTTATGGAATTTTGAAGTTTGAAATGGAAAAACTTATGTATGAGGAAAGTGAGAAATTTGAGGAAGAAAAGGAAAAAGAAAGAAGAAAGTAGAAGGAAGGAAAAATAGAAGAGAAAGAAAAGGCGATGGAGGTGGGGTGAGTGAAATTTTGAATTTTTTTAGGTCCGTTTAACACATATACAACGGTTTTAGTTAAAAATTCTAACTAAAATATTTTTATAAAAATTTGTAATTAAGCTAAATAAATTATTTTGAATCTAAATATCTACTCGAAATTTTTATTTAACTAACCTAAGTTTATAGGTTAATTTTTTCTTGTCATTTTACTTATATTTTACTTGATTATCTATTAAACATCTAATTACCTTTAATGTAAATTTATTCGAGTTTAGTATTAGGATTTTAATTTAATTGTTTTACTAATTTAATATCAATTGTTATATAATTTTTATGGATATCATATCTTAGGTTTTAGAGCACATATGATGGACTGTAATATAAAGGTACCCTTAAGGGTGTAACAGTATGATGGTGAAGCTAGTAAGTGTAGTACAATAGTGCTTATGGTGGATGGTGGTAAAATAAAAAAAACTTTATAAACCAAACAAGTCGAATGGTATCTTCGTCGAGATTATATTTTCTTATATTGTGCTTTGTAAAGAACGGTTTATAGAACAAATTTTATAGTCTAACTTTATAAAACAAATGAGATACAACCCGCGTCCCGCCATCTGTTTTGTGTTAATATAATGCTGTATTGTTGAACTGTTGTAATTTTCTTGCCACTACTGCATTAGTGGACGAATGGGGCATCATGTAACAAAAGAGGGTTACTTGCTTAGTGCATGAGTTGGTTTTTTTGTCAAGTAATTTAACCAAATTAGAAACAGAAACATATCGTTTAAACTGCTCAGTGCTGTCCCTTAAATCTTTGTGAAACAAATCAGACCACAAGCTATCAAGAATAGATAATTGCATGTAAATGATGCATGATTAATGTGTTAAATGTTCTATTCTTGTTTCTTTATTGCAACTATTTTCCTTTGGTTGCAATTTGAAATGACGCAAAGGTTCGTTGACGCTTGCGGTATAGCTGTAGTTTTTCACTTACATATAATTCAAGTACTTGTTTAGTATTTTCTTTTTTTTTTTTAATTTCTTTTAGCATTTAACCATTAACTTGAGTGGTTTTCTTACTTTAATCGCATTCACTTATCAGTTTATATACGTCAGTAAAGACTGAGTGCAGATCATATACCGAAAATAGGAAGAACAAGACAGCAATCTTCTTGCACATTTGTTATCAACAAAAAGGTTTACCCAAGGCTAGACAGTTAATACATTAATTTGGTTCTATGGATGTGAAAGAATTTTGAAGAAAGTAAATAATCAAGTGAAAGGTCCCTTTGGCCAATGAGAAGTCTAAAATTCAAAAGTGCATGTGGATAATCAGTTGAAAGGCATGCTGCTAGTGCTCTAGAAGGTAAATTTGCTGGAGGAAACGTGTGGATAGGAACCTTTGGATGTGTCATACGAGTAAATACGAGCCTAAACTTCCTCGATGTTGGTTCAAGCATTGAACTTTCTAAATGAGCTCAATGGAGTCTATACTTAACTTATTGAGTGATACTTTGATCAAGTTAGAACTCAAGGTCAAAATTTTATACTTGAGCAAGCTTGGAAATCAAAATTAGACTCTGCTCAAACATAGTAGTACGTTGTCAAGACCTCACTCGCTTATAGCCTGGGTGGTTTTTTGGATTCCCAAATCATTCAAATTCCTTATACATTTTAGGAATGACTAGGGTGGACAGATTCATCATACATTTGGAATACTAATTGCAAGCTTATCACATGTTCCTTTCATCCTCAATTTCTTGCCAATGGCCACAGGTTTTGTTGATTAATGCCTCGAATTTGATTGAAGGCTGGCAACTTTTGTGCTCAATGTTGCCGGCTCTAGAATGAAGGCCGCCAGACTTAAGCTTAGAAGGTCGCTGGCATTTAAGCAGATGGCGTAGGACTTAAGCTAGCAGCGTATGTATTTAAGCTGTCAGCTTTTGTGCCGTCCTTGAGCAAGCCTATCTTATTTTTTCAAGTTTTGCACTTATATACATATGGGGTGTTTTTAAGGTTGTGTGACATGCGAATGAGAGAGCATTAAGAGGCTTTATACGAATTCCTTTGAGAGTTTTGTTCTTTGAGTTGTATTCTCTAAATTGTATACTTCAGTTTCAAATTAGTGGATTTATCCTCTCCTCTACCCGTGGTTTTTTCCTAATTTGGGTTTTCCACGTAAATCTTGTGTGTCTTTTTTTTTTTTTGTGATTGTTAATCTTCTTTTGCCATTTTTTTTGTCCTCAACATATTCGTAACAAGTGGTATTAGAGCAAAGGTTCTTTGATTGTGTTCTAAATGATGGCATCAGTCAATTACGATATTCCGCTGCTAGATCGCAACACAAGGTTTTCGCTATGATAGGTTAAGATGCAAGTGATTCTCGCATAGATGGATTTGGATGATACTTTGTTAGGGTTTTATAAGATGCCTACATCATAGACTTTTGAAGAAAAACAATGTAAGGATCGTAAAGCCCTTTCTCAAATTCATCTTCATCTTTCAAATCAAATTTTGCAGGATGTGTTAAAGGAAAAGACTGCTATTGCACTATGGTTGAAATTGGAGCAATTGTGCATGACGAAAAGTCTGACTAGTAAATTGCATCTAAAGCAAAGACTATACTCACACCATTTGATGGAAGGAGGGTCTGTAGATAATCACTTGACCATCTTTAAGGAGATTGTATTAGATCTAGAATCCATGGAGGTAAAGTATGATGAAGAAGATCTGGCTTTGATTTTGTTATGTTCGTTACCTTCTTCGTATTTAAATTTTAGAGATATAATCTTGTATAGTCATGGTACAATTACTATGGAAGATGTTTATGATGCTTTAGCCTCTTATGAAAAGATGAAAAATCTAGTTATTGGAACTAAGTCTAAGGCTAGGAGTCTTGTTACTCAAGGAAGGAGAGAGGATAGAAATTCTAGTTGGAATTCAAGGGGTAGATTGAAGTTTGCAAATAGGAATAAAACTTGTAATAACTACAAGAAGAAGGGACATATACAATTAGAATGTTATAAATTGAAAAATAAGAACAAAAGAGATAATGATAACCAAAAGGAGAAATAGCTAGGAAAATCCAGTGAAGCTGATGGTGTTGAAGAAATTAGCTATGGTGAGCTCTTTATTGTTTCCAATGATTCATAGACTAGTCAAGGTTGGATCTTGGATTTTAGTTGTACTTTTCATATGTGTTCTAATTTGGACTAGTTTCAACATATGAAAAGATTTCTAAGGGTGTCATTTTGTTGGGCAATAATGCTTCTTATAGGATTGCAAGTATTGGAATAATTAAAATTAAAATGTAGGATGGTATTGTTAGGACACTTGGTGATGTGAGACATGTTCCTAACTTGAAGAGAAATTTGATTTCTCTTAGTACTCTTGATTCTAAAGGGTACAGGTACATCGGTGAAGGTGGAGTTTTGAAGATCGGTAGGGGATCATTCGTGGTGATGAAAGGGCAAAAACGAGCTACTAACTTGTATGTTTTGCAGGGTTCAGCTATTATAGGTGATGCTGCAGTTACTTCTTCATCTTTGTCAGATGAAGATTCTACAAAAATCTGGCATATGCATCTAGGGCATATGAGTGAAGCTAGCATGAATGAATTAAGTAGAAGAGGTCCACTTGAGGGGTAAAACATCAATAAGTTAAAATTTTGTGAACATTGTGTGTTTGGAAAACAAAAAAGAGTTAAATTCACCATAGGTACACATAATACAAAGGGTATTATGGATTATGTCCACTCTGATCTTTGGGGGCCATCGAGAGTGCCATCTAGTGGAGGTGCTGCTTACATGATGACTATTATAGATGATTTTTCCAGACATGTTTGGGTATTCTTCTTAAAGTAGAAGAACGATGTTCTACCCACATTCAAAGAATGGAAAACAATGATTGAGAAGCAAACCAATAAAGTGGTAAAGCGTTTACGCACTAATAATGAATTAGAGTTTTGTTCTAATGATTTTAATAATCTATGTAAAGTAGAGGGAATTGTAAGACACTTAATAGTTCCTAGCACACCTCAGCAGAATGGGGTAGTAGAGCACATGAGCATAACTATTATGGAGAAAGTTCGGTGTATGCTTTCAAATGCAAGATTACTAAAGTCATTATGGGCAAAAGTTGCTTCTATAGCATGTTACTTGATAAACAAATTTTCATCAACAGCTATAGAAAAGAAGACTCCAGTTGAAGTATGGTCTGGCACTTCTAGTAATTATTCTAAATTGAAAATTTTTTGTTGTCCTACATATTTACATGTTGATAATGGAAAGCGTGAACCACGGTCATTGAAGTGTATATTCCTTGGTTTTAAACCTGGTGTCAAGGGATATAAATTGTGGTGCCCTGAATTGAAGAAAGTCATAGTGAGCAGAAATGACATTTTTTATGAGGTGTCTATATTATTTGATTTGTTGTCTAACCTTTCATCTGATGAAGTCAAGTAGAAATCATTCATGTAGGTGGAGGTTGAAATTAGTTTAGATTCTAAATCAAAGACTTCTACTCAACCTTTATCACAGACTGAGGATAGTCTTGTCTCTATGCCTTCTCAGCCACAATACTCTATTGCTAGAGATAGGCCTAGGAGAGAACTTAGACCACCTCAAAGATTTGCAAAGAAAAACCTTGTAGCTTATGCTCTAAATGTTGCAGAGGATGTTGAATCCAATCAAGAGCTACGTACTTACATAGAGGCTGTTAATTATGAAGACTTTAGCAAGTGGATGATTGCAATGTAAGAAGAGATGGAATCCCTTTAGAAAAATAGTATTTGGGATTTGGTGAAGCTTCCTAAAGGGAAGAAAATGGTGAAGTGCAAATGGATTTATAAGAAAAAGGAAGGTGGACCAGGTATTGAAGAACCCAAATATAAGGCCAGACTAGTCGCAAAAGGCTATAGTCAAATACCAAGTATTGACTTTACTGATGTGTATTTCTCCTATTGTAAAACACAGTTCAATTAGAGTACTTTTGGGTATTGTAGCTTTGCAAGATCTTGAATTAGAATAGCTAGATGTGAAGACTTCTTTTTTATATGGAGAACTTAAGGAAGATATTTACATGTAACAGCCAGAAGGCTTTGTGGCCTTAGGAAAGGAGGATCATGTCTGCATGTTGAAGAAATCCCTTTATGGGTTAAAGCAGTCACTCGAGCAGTGGTATAAAAGATTCGATTCTTTTATGACTTCTCATTAGCTCAGGAGAAGTAGTTATGATAGCTATGTTTATTTCAAGAAATGTGACGATCAATTTTCTGTTTATTTATTATTATATGTTGATGATATGCTGATTGCAGCTAAAGATAGAAGAGAGATTGAAAGGGTTAAAACCCAGTTGAGTAGAGAGTTTGATATGAAGGATTTTAGAGCAGCAAAGAAGATACTTGGAATGGAAATTATAAGAAACAGAAAATCAGGAATGTTACATCTCAGTCATAACGGGTACTTTGAAAAGGTACTTCGCAGGTTCAATATGATGAATGCTAAGCCTATCAATACTCCCTTAGCATCTCATTTGAAGCTTTCATCTGCTCAATCTCCTAAATCAGATGAAGAAATAAATTACATGTCGAAGGTTCCATACTCTAGCATTATGGGATCTCTTATGTATGGTATGATATGTACTCGCCTAGATTTGTCACATGCTGTGAGTGTTGTTAGTAGGTATATGGCAAATCCTGACAAAGAATACTAAAGAGCAGTTTAGTGGATCATCAAATACTTAAGAGGTACTACTAATATCTATTTACAGTTTGGTAAAGCTAGAAATGGTCTTATCAGTTTTATAGACTTTGATTTTATTGGAGATTTAGATAAGAGAAGATCTCTCACAGGGTATATCTTTACACTTGGAGGTTGTGCCATTAGTTGGAAAGCCACATTGTAAGTTATAGTAGCTCTATCTACTACTTAAGTTGAATATATAGCCATTACAAAAGCTTTTAAAGAAGCTATTTGGTTGTAGGGATTATTTGGAGAGCCCAGTGATGACGTGAAGACTATTACTATTAATTGTGACAGTTAAAGTACAATTTACCTCACAAAGGATTAGATGTTTCATGAGTGGTCAAAACACATCGATTTTAGATATCACTTTGTTCATGATATTATTACTCGTGGTGAAATTGTAGTGAGCAAAGTCAGCACTCATAATAATCCTACTAATATGTTGACAAAATCACTTCCTATGACCAAGTTTGAACATTGCTTGAACTTGGTTGGTGTTGGTTGTTGATAATTATCTTTTGAGGTTTATGGAAGAGGAGGAGAATGTTTCTTGTTGTATGTTGAAGTTGTAGAGATAAATGAGAATGATCAAATTCATGTCAAGGTGCAGATTGTTGATTAATGCTTCAAATTTGATTGAAGGCCAGCAGCTTTTGTGCTCAATGCTGCCGGCTCTAGAATGAAGGCCATCAACCTTATGAAGCTTGGAAGGCCACTAGCATTTAAGCCAGTGGTGTAGGATTTAGGCTTAAGATTTAGGCTGGCAACATATGTATTTAAGTTGCTAGCTTTTGTGTCATCCTTGAGCCAACCTATCTTATTTTCCTAAGTTTCACACTTACATACATATGCAGTGTTTTTAGGGTTGCGTGACATACGAATGAGAGAGTATTAGGAAGCTTTATATGAATTCCTTTGAGAGTTTTTTTCTTTAAGTTGTATTCCCTCAATTATGTACTCTAATTTCAAATTAGTGGATTTATTCTCTCTTCTGCTCGTGGTTTTTTCTCGATTTAAGTTTTCCACATAAATCTTGTGTCTTTATTTTCTTGAGATTGTTAGTCTTCTTTTACCATTGTTTTTGTCCTTGACATATTTGTAACAAGTTTCCTGCTAGGCAAACTATTCCTTGACAAAAGGTAATTCAGATGCTCACGAAAGATTCAGTAGATTTTCATGAATCAAACTATAATCACAAGCGAAAAGATTGTGCTCCAAGATTCACTGGCCATGGGTGAATCATTCCTAAACTGAACGTGAACATTAACGAAACAAGGAAAACACTCATCAACAGTAACAAGTATGTGACAACCTACACAGATATTCAACACCTTAAAATACTAGAGTATCAAACTGATACTATTCATTGAGAGCATCATCCTACTTCTCCTATGTTAAAAGATACTTGAGTAAATATATATATGTAGCTAAATCTCCACATGATGATGCAGAGATTTATTTATATCCAACTAAGAGAGGCAGTATGAATGATTGATCCATTCCGAAATGAAGGTGGCTTTTCAAGCTCAAGAAGCTCGAATTTGTCAAATGTTGGGTAATAGGAAAACAAAACAGCTTCTTCGGATCCTCTCCTCTTACACTTCAACAAGACTTCACCCACCTGGACTGATCCCAATCCCTTAAAATTTAAATGCAACCTCTTAACTTGATTCTTATCTAAATGAGAAGTTAAACTCCTTGGTATGAGAGGCTTAGTGACGAACTCTTTTACCCAAGACTCTCGAACACCATATTCCTTCATGACCCAAATCGTCAATCTCGGTGTTGCACAAGCTTGACTACGAAAGATACAAAGAATCCCTCCCGACACAAACAGATCAAAATTTTTCCAGTTGAGTAGACAATCTGGTATAGGTACCAACCTAAACTCCTCATCTGCTAAGTCAAATGATATTATATCAACTGAACCGTATTTCTTTTGAGTCCAATGGAGTCTTCCACTAACGAAGCATGCAGGACTCTCAACTCGAAAACTTAAGAGTTTTCTTCCCTATATTCCTCCAACTCAAGCTCCTCCCACTACCCAAATCACATACTTCAACCACTATACCCTGAACAAACTACGACGTGAAAACATCACCATTACTTTGAATAATTTGGTAACCGAATCAAACCCGAAGCCCCACGACAAGATACGGCCCCGATAATGCCAAAGAACCTTTGGGGGCAGGGCTAGACGTTCGTATTGATGAGTAAACGGATTCATAACTAGAATCGACAGATAATATTTACTGCCTAAACAAAGCAAACCGTTACAAGAACCAATGATATCATACCGCAAAGAGTGGGGAACAGATGGCACGTCGATTGGTATTTCCCGAGGACTCGTCCTATCCCTTAAGTCAACTAAGCACATATCCGACTTTCGTCTTAGGATGCTTACATTGTTGTCAATAGGATTACAAGGAATGTAATCCTCCGTTCCAGATTCAATTGCCAGGGCCGTCATATGTATTTCCTCATATATATATATTAGGTGAAGCCTCGTGTGCTAGTTAAATATATATATATAATATTATATCAACAAAGTTACGATGTTTCTAAACATAAGGATACTAAAGGTCGTATGAGTTTACATCATACTTGGTAGTAAAAATGTTAAATAATTCCGTATGATAATATTCATAACGATAATAAGGCTGGCATTTATTTATTTATTATTTATTTTTGTTTTCGCCCAAACACTAAGGCTAACATTGAACTCTCGTGTTTTGCTTCTTCAATTCTAAAACAATAAATAATGGAGCAGGTGTTAGCGGAGAGAGAAGGCAATGCAGTAGCCGAGTTTTTGACCATCCAATTTCACGCAGTTAATGATGTTGATGATCGATTTTTTTATTTTTTTATGCTCCCTTTTCGTGTAATTAAATTATTTAATCAAGATTGGTAAAAATAAAATAAAAGAAAGATTATTTAAACAAGATCTTATTATTTATGAAAATGTACGGTAATCACAAATTCCTTTGTTTGCGTCTTCCAATAGTTTGAATAGTTTCAGTCCCTTTTTTGCTTTGAATTCATTACTTTCGGGTCTGTATTTTTCTCTGATCAATTTTGACCATAATAAGTTATTCTTCCTCCAACTCCAGGTCAGTTTTAAGGTACTTGCTTTGTTTCTGTCCTTGATATCTAACAAACCCAAACTCCCTCTTTTCTCTTCTTTAATTCACTTTATCCCATGCAATCTAGTGAGTTTTCCTCTTCTCATTTAATCCCCACAAAAATTCCGTATTGGTCTTCTGAAGCCTGTAAAACACAACGAGGGATAGAGGGAAAATCTGGGAGTAGTAATTTACAGCGCTTTCAAGGACTGAAGAAATAGCCACTCTCCTATCCGCCATGCACAACAACTTGGTTTCACAGCTCGTAAATTTGCTCCACACTCTCCACAATGAAAGCCAATTTTTCATTACGATGTTTTTGTTGGAAAAAAAAGAAAAAAGAAGCCAAATCTCCATCAGTCAACCTTCATGATTCCTTGACCAGTATACTTAGTACTTTTTCAATGCGACACTTTAGATCATTGAGCTTCTTTGTTCTTTCACATATTATAAACGTTTCGCTCTCAAGTTCTCTTTACTCTTCAATTTTTTTTTTTTTCCTGTAAAACAAATACTAAAATGGAATATGTGTTTTTATTTGTGTGTGTTATTTTCAACAGATATTGTAAACTTTCTCGCCAATTTTACAAGTAAGTTTTTTCTTTCATTTATATTTAACAGTTTTTACATATTTGTAGCATGTTTGTTGTTAATTACTTATTAAGAGAACAAAAATGTCAACAATTCTCTTTTAAAGATGTTGTAATTAATTTTTTATAGAATATGTGTAGTTTGTTGTTATGTGTGAATGTAGCACTAATGTAGAATATAGTATATGTTTAGAATAAATTTGGACTTTCTGCTTTTATGTATTTGTTTGTGATAAACTATGTAAAAATTTAGAAAATGTCGACATATTTGCAGAAAATACTTGAATTAACATGAAAACATTTGAAACAGTAGCTTTTTTAATGTTATTTGTTTTGCTTGAAATATATGTATGAAATCTTTTTTCTTTAATAGTGGACATATATTTTAAAAAGTATTTAAATAATATGGAAAATCTTTTTTATTCAGAAATTTAGATTTTCCTTATATTAGTAAAGATCTTGATAAAGGTGGACATTGTTTGTGGAAAAATCAATGGAGAAATTGTAGTATTTTTTTTTAGTTTATATTTAAAAACTTCAAAAGAGTAGGCAAAATTTTATGTAAAATAGTTGAATAAATATGAAAAAAAAACATAATATGATGATTGAATGTTTTAATGTTTAAAATGTGATATTCAAATTGTTGTATATTTACTTGCGTTTGCTATGTATTTCCAAAATAGTAATGGAGAAATTAATATTATTATATTGATAAAGAACAAAAATGCAATTAAATAAATTTCAACTATTGTATGAAATGAACAAAGCAAGATTGTTATTGTGGAAGAAATTATTTGAACAACTTTCTTATGTATATCACACTTCGTTGGATCTCTTATAAAATGGGAAAAATTCAAGGAAAAAAATGAAAAATTATTTGAATAAAATGTTTTGCTACATTATGTACTAATATTGCATTTGCTCAATTTACTTGAAATATATGTAACTTTTTCATATCCTTTTTTAGTGCAATTATTTACTGTATATGTTTATAATTAAATAGTAGAAAAATATGAGGATAGTAAAGTATTTAATAGGATGTTGAGAAGAATGTGGCACCATACCAATAACTAATTGTCTAGGGAGTATAGTGAAGGTGTTAGGGGTTCTCTTCAAGTTGCAACTCAATTCACTTGAGAGTCTAATGGTTATGTTTGGTGTCCTTGTCGGGATTGCTTGAATGTTGACTAGCACCCACTTTAGCTTGTTGAATGACATCAATTTTGTAGGGGGTTTGGCATGGGGTTATAATACATGGATTTATCAAAGTGAATACTTAACATTTCCATCAGAGTTAGTTGAAAATGAAGTTCCAACCGTTGATGAGGACATAGGCAAAGATGTTCTAAGTTTTCTACATGAAGCAAAGAACAATTTGTTAGAAGACATGGCTCATGACGGTATGAACAATGACAATGTAGATGGTGAAGGGTTGGAGGAAAGTGATTTAGGTTATTAGAGTAATTTATTTAAATATGCGCAGCGTGATGTATACCTAAGATGTTCAAAGTTTTCTCTTCTCTCAATTGTTATTCAAAACATGAACCTAAAATTGATGGTCGACAATTGGTGAAGAGTTTTATCGATTGGCTATCATTTGTGAAAAGCCTATTACATAAGGGTGAGAAGCTACTTGCGTTGTACTACAATGTAAGATGCATGTTGAGAAAACTTGAAACGGACGCAAACATGATTGATGTATGTCAAAATGATTGTATTCTATATAGAAATGAGTTTAAGGTTCTAAATTATTGTTTGAGGTGAATGAACCCAGATGGAAGAAAGGATTGGTAAACATAAGAAGAAGGTTGTAATGAAAGTCTTGAGGCAATTTTCTACTAATACCTCATCTGCAATGCCCATTCATATGTCAAAAGATAGATCTAGATATGAGGTGGCATAAAGAAGGACATGTCTTTGAGGAAAGCATTCTAAGACCACCATTTGATTTCAAAGAATGAAAGTGCCTAGATTGTAAGTTCCCTAAGTTTAGACACGAGGTTTGGAATGTGCGATTGGTCTTGTAACTGATGGATTCAATCCATTTGAAAATTTGCGCACAACATATAGTGTATGGCTAGTAATTTAATTTCCTTTTAATGTCCCATACTAGAATGCATGAAAGAGCCAAATTTGTTCATGTCTTTACTAATTCTAGGACCGAGATCACCCAGCAAAGATATTGATGTCTTCCTCCAACCACTAATTGATGAGTTGTTACAATTATGGATAGATTAGGTTCATACATTCAATGTTGTAGCAAGTTGACTCATTTTGTATGTAGGCCACCTTCCTATGGAAAATTCATGACTTTCTTACCTATGGTATGTTTTAGGATGGATAACTAAATGGGTAAAAAGCATGTCTTATTTGTAATATCGATGTGATGAGTGGATATAGCTAGAATAAATTTCACTTCATGAGGCATAGACGATTTCTACCAATGAGACACTCCATGCATGATAATGCTAAGGGTTTAATGGGGAAGTAGAGAGGAAAGTGACACCTTGAGTATTGTCAATAGATGACATATTGATGCAATTAACTAATTATGAAGACTAGAAAGTCATTCAATGGTATAAGGAGGCGAAACGATGATGGTGCTAATTGGAGCAAAAAAAAGCATTCTTTGGCAGTTAGCATACTGGAAGGGCTTGGAAGTGAGACACAACCTCGATGTGATGCATATAGAAAAAAATGTTTGTGATAGTTTAGTGGTGGCACCATTGATTATTAAGGGTAAGTCAAAAGATACAAAAATGGCTAGTGGGCAAGTGGGCCCACCACAATTCTCTTAGATGTTTTCCTCCACCTAAATTTTGGAGGATCACCTAGCCAATAGTTCTTTAGCCCTATGTACAACACATAAAATATGAGTTCATTTGCATATGGAAATACTAATTGCCCCCCCAGGAGATAGAGTGTGTAGGCTTCATTAAGAGAGTCATGATGGCCCTTTGATAGTTAAGAGATTAGTTATATTGTTTTGTAGTATGTAATGTTTGGCCTTTTTATTTGGATGTCGTGCTTAGATGTAATTTAGATTGTATGTTTGAATTTCAGATAGTTTCTTTAGTTGTAATCTTTAGACTTCTATTTAGATTTTCAACTAGAACTCCATTCGAAATGTATGCTATTATAGTACTATATGCTTTTGATATATTAATACGTGCCAATTGACAGGTCATTAGATTTTTTACTTTCTCTTGATCAATTCATAAGTCACTAGATTCTTCAACTTTTTTAGGGTCTTTTCTATATAGTTTTTACATCTCTATAAATCACATAATAATCTTACGTTATATCTTTTATAATTCCTTAATTCTTTAATTCAGTCTTCTATTATTCTTAGTTAGAATAATATCTCAAACAGAAATTGTGTTAATTTAATTACTATTTCTTCTCTATACACATTATGTAACATTTAGGTAATTAAGTTGATATTTATTTTTTAAAAAATTTACATTTTATTCCTATATACTTGGATAAATAACTCCATTTATTTTTAAAATCCTAAAACCTACATATAAGGAAAAAAAATAATACAATAAAGTAAATAACATAATATTTACTAAATGGAACCTAACTTTTTTCTTTCCAAAATTTTTCCCAACATTCTTTTTTCCCTCCCTGCCCAACGTTTCCTTTTTTTTTTTTTTTCTTGCCAAACTTTTCTAACTACTTTTTATCCATCTCACTTTTTACTTTTTCCCATATCTGCTTTCTATCTTATCTCTCTTCCTATCCTCTCGCTCTCACGCTTTTAGGCCCCCCTTTTTATCCTTTCCCTCTAAAAAATCTTTCTGGACATAATAAAATGTAATTACTTTTATTTGTATTAGTTTATGTTGTTTAGAATAATATATTTAGTATACATGAATTCAATTTTTATAAAAGAAAAGACGGTTAAATAAAGATAAAATTATTGAATATATTTACAGAGTCTTGTATTTGAATAATTTAAGAAATAATAGGCATAAGCAACATATCAATTTTATCGAATTACAAATTTACATTATAATGTTGTCTATATGCTTGAAACATAATCTCAAAAGAAATATTGAAATATTTCTATTGCCTGTCATTTCATAAAATTCTATATTAGGTTTATTTAATTTTGTTTAAATAGCATTTTATGTTATAATATGATTATTACATTCTATTTTACGATATAATGAAAGATTGTGATATAGAGTGTGTCTAATAAAACTAGTGAGTATAAATCTTTCCTTTTTTTACTTCTCATAATACTTAAACAACCATTTTGTATATTTTTTATAATATGTAATTGGACATAGTTTGTCCTTAATGGAAATAAGCAGTAGTATTGATTATTATTAGTAATTACTAATTATTCTCACCCATTATATGATTACTTTAACATCATTTATTTATTTCTACATTGAAATGACCACATTAATTTTCCAATAGCAAATAATATAACAATAATTTGATTATCATAATACACTTATGTCACATTTGCTATACAAAAATGATTTGAAATGGAATGGAATTGATTGGATTGGAATGAAATTGAATCATCAATGGAATGTCAAGTTCATTCCTATATAAAGGCTACTACTTAAATGGAATCAAGATTTCACTCCCTTAATGTAGAATCATGATTCCCGTTGAGGATGGAATCGTTGATTTTAAGGAATCATAATTCAGCCTTCTAAAAGTCATTCCAAACATGGAAAAGGGAATGGTATTTGGAATGATTTCATTTTCGTTTACTCTTGTATACCAAAGATGCCTTTAAGGAATGGACAAAATGTTTAATGCAATATATCCACTTTTAATAAAAGACAACACAACTGCTACAATTTCTTTTTTAAATTTTCTATAAAAAAAATTCCATTCAAAATAAGATGTAATTATTTTAATTTGTATTATTTCATGATCTTTAGGATAATATATTTATTATTCATAGTTTTTCTATTTTTTATAAGAGAAAAAGATTGTTTAGTGGAGATAAAATTATTGAATATGTTTATGGAATTTTATGTCTCCATAATTCAAGAAATAGCATGTAGAAACAGGATTTAAATTTCAAAGAATTACTACATGTCATTGTGATGTTGTCTATATGTTTGAAACTTAAATCTCAAAGAAATGTGAGATTATTTCATTGGTCCAACCCCATTCAATTCATTGTATTCTATATTAGCTTTACTCAATTTGATCTTACATTATATATTCTTTCTAATTCTAATAATTAAAATGTATATAAATACACAATATATTAAAATTGTACTCATATAGATTCAATGTTATATTGATAAAAAAATTTCAATTACATTAGGAATTAAAAAAAAATTAATTTCATCTGAAACTCCTATGGAGGATGGAGTACTTATAAAAAGTAAATAAGAAAGTGGTTATAAGGGAGGAGGAGAGGGGAGAGAGATAGAGAATATGAGGTTATTTATAATAATAGATAATGAAAATTAATGTGGTTGTAATGATAAATATGATATAAATATTAATGTAATCAATGAAAAATAAATATAAAAAATTAGAATACAAAAATGGTAAGAGTTTTTGAAACTATATATTATAATATGATATGATGCATACCCACAATGTATGTGCTGAAATTAAACACAAAAATATTATAAGATTTCAAGCATAAAATAATTGTTGAATCACACTATACATGTGATTGATAATTTAAAGGAGAAAAGAAATATTATCTAAAAATGGTCACAAAAATGCTAAAGAAAATTAGGAAAAAAATCTACTATACATTGCAAATGTAGCTGTTAAAGTAGACAAATAAATGTGCCAATGACATTCAATTTGCCTCGGAATACCTTATTTTGCCTGATAAATAATAAATAAGATATTAATTAAGAAATTTTGTACATAGCAATATAAATTTTTTTAGTATATACTAATATTATTGAGACGCAAAAAGGCATTGCAAGCTCTATAATATTAAATAAATTAATTAAATACAAAAAATGCTTTGACAATGCTAAAACAAAAATAATGCACTAAGATTATCATAACTCATTTTCTTAAGATTACAACTAATCATGCAATTTCAATCTTTTAGCTAAAATAAAGAAGAACAAAAAGACGATAAAAGCAGTAGTTGCATTAAATATACAAAAAAGAGAACAATATTTAAAAAAATGGAAACGCAATAAATTCTAAATAATAAAATAAAGGATTATGATTTCTAGAATGATCGTTCCTCCATGCTCTGAAAATAATAATAATAATAATAGTAGTAGAAAAACTTTTCAATTTGATTCCATATATTTAGAATAGTATTATAGGACATATTAGTAATTTTCAGGATAATGATGGTGTTAAGATCAAAACTTCTCCTAATTTTTAATAATATGGATATAGTATAATAAATATAGATATAGATAGATATAAATTTAAATATAGATATAGATATAGATATAAAAGATATAACCGGGGAAAAAAATCATTCATCTAAAGTTTTTTTTTTTTTTTTAATTACCCTTTTATAAGTTTAAAAACTAAATAGGTTACATATTTTCCTCACAAAGTCAAAACAAGTGATGGAGGACTAGGGCTTGGACTGGGGCACCAGTAGTTGAGGAAGAAGTGGGATGTTCGATTCCAACACGTAGACAAATTAACCAACAGCACTATGGACTCTCTCCCATCTGAAGTGGTCATGGAAATTTTATCTTGGGTTCCGACCCTAGATTTGGCAAAACTAAGGTACGTATGCAAAAGATGGAGAAGCATTCTCAAAGACCCACTATTCTGTTCACTCCATTGCTCCCAATCCTTGTCCAGGCCAGATGACAACCAGGTACTCATACTGAAACGAAAGTCAGAATTGCGCTTTGTGGACCTAACCAGTAAAACGAATCCACGGGAAATAAAAACTGAAATTCCACATGAATCCGATTTTTCAAAATATGATATGATTGGTTCATGTAATGGCTTGCTTTGTTTAGGCAATTTTTACCGGTGGAAGATTCTCGTTATGAATCCGTTGACTGGTCAACACCTGTTTTTGCCTATGCCCCAACCTAGGGAAAACGGTTGGAACCAGCCCCTCTTGTGTGGTTTTGGATTTGATTACGTCAACAAATTATTTAAAGTGATCATGATCAGTTGGGGTGGGGTTTCGGGTCATGCATCTAAAGTTGGTATATGTGATTTGGATAGTGGCGGAAGCACAAACTGGAGGACTCTAGAGAAGACAGCTTATGAGATTCACATTGCTAGTCGTGCATGTTTCTTTAAAGGAAGGCTTTATTGGACTGATTGTTCTGGTAGGATAATCTCATTTGACTTAACTGACGAGGAGTTCAGAGTTATACCAAAACCTGTTTGTCTGCAAAATACAGTAGATTTTGATCTGATTGTGTGGGGAGGGTGTCTTTGCATCTTTATTACTCAACGATATATTTCTGATATAGTGACAATGCAAATTTGGGTCATGAGGAACTATGGTGTTGAAGGGTATTGGATAAAAGAAGTCGACGTTGCACCTACTATAAGCTGGAGTCATTTCAAGGGAAATTTGTGGAAATCTCCATATTGGGGGTATTTAAAAGGGTTGGGATCAATAAACGACCGGAAGGTCTTATTGAAGCATGTGCTGACATTTGAAAACTCTACTTATTTCTCTTTGGACCCAACATGTAAAAAATTAGAAATTCTTGGTATACAAGAGCCGCCAGATTGGAAAGGAGACTCAATCAGTCATACCGCTTCTCTCAATTGGATATAAAGCAGAGATCGATATATCCAAGTGCGTAGATATTAACTCTTTTCATCTGCTTCATGTATTTACTTTGGTTATCATTATTAACGACTTCAGAAGTAGGAATCACTTTTTAAGTTTTCATTATGTTAAAAGCAAGTGTAGATTGTCAAAGACTTATTACGGTGATATGTTTTTTCCCTTATTCATTAATATCCATGTTTTGTTCTTTGTCCTCTGTTTACTAATATTTTTCTCGCAATAGTTCTGAAATCTACCCCAAAAAAATTGGATGAACAGCTCTATACAATAGTTAATGCTGCTTCTTTCCGACGTTTACATCCAGTCAAATGCATATTTTGTTCCATTTAGCCCAGTAAAGTGTCTCTAGTTATTAACTCACAATAATTACATGTCAATTTTTTTATCAACTAAAGATGTTTGTTTCGTGGAGAACATTTTCGGAACCTTGTTTCAATATTTATTATAAACAAAACATTAAAATTTATTAAATAATATTGTATCAATATCAGGAGATTGTGTTTACTGTTGCCCTAGTGGCAAATGATGGTGGGAAAACCATTATGGGAAATGTTGACGAAATTTTTTTTTGGTCAGCATGTTCTATGGTTGTTAAGTCCTAATACTATTAACCATTCATTATGTTGTCTTTCATCAACATTTATCGCTAAAAGCTATCAATTAATTTTGCTTTATCTTGAGATTATGATAATAACTATTTGAAGATTTTAATATTTTGATCATAACAAATATCAAAAATAAAAAAATGTAGAAAACATTTTCTTTATCAAAACAAAGACAATTAAAGATTATTCCTAGGATGTTTTTGTTTGGGATTCATTGACCATGAAGTTCCTGTCGAGAAATTTTTTGAGGTAAGAATAGAGAAACCTCTTAAAGTGAGGGTGAATGAAAAATGTGGTTACGTTGTTTAGTTTTCCCAACTTAATTGCTATGCTATATAACAGAAATGCTTAACATGCTTAGAAGAAGAATTTAATAGAACTTTAGTTCATGATGGAGGATGAATTTTATAATTAGACCATGGTCCGCCTGATCTAGCAATGGGGAAATAATTAACTGATGCCGGGTGGGTTCGTTCTTTGATCATCCGTTGTAATTAACTCTTATACTTGCAGATCAATCTCCCAAGTGATTGGAGATTGCCAACGTAATAATGTATAAGCACGGGAGCTTTGCCCACAAATTAAAATTCAACTTTACTTTTTGGCATGTAACAATTTATTTTCTTATAAATGGAGGGGAATTAAGCTTTCTCATCCAATTGCTTGTTGCTTGATTATATTTATCAGAAATATTTGGTGGTGGAGGTTGTGCAGCAACGATAGTGGTTGGTGGTATTACAGTGATGACGGTTTTGATGTGACTGGTGTGTTGATTATGGTAATATGATGGTGGAGATGGTGTTGGTACAATGTGGATGATGGTGGTGGTACTGTGGTGTGAGGGTGCTTGTGATGGTATGGTGGAAATGATAAAACGGTGGAGGTAGAGGGAGTAGAATAAAAAATCTGAAAACCAAACAAGATAAATGGTATCTTTGTGAAGTTCATGTTATCTTATACTGCGATTTGCGACATTAAACGTTTATAAAACCAAATTTTACAGTTTAATACGGTGCAAAACAAACGTCCTACAACTTCCTATCTATTTACTAATCTTCTCATGCGCTGTTGCATTGCAGGAATGGAAAGCACCTGTATCACAGATAAAGGGACACATTTTGGATGCATGAATTGGATTTTTGTCCAGCAATTTAACCATATAAGAGAACAAACACGGCACAATTGGAACTGTCTAGTGCTATCCCTAAATCTTGTGAAACGAACCAATCCACGAGATACCAAGAGTGGATCATTCACATGTAGGGTGATGCACGATTTTCCTGTTAGATTTTCTATTATCGTTGCTTCATTGCAATTAATTTTGCTTGAATGCAATTCGTAATGATCCTGAGGGACACTGAAGTATTGCTAGGTCTGAAACATTGCCATTGCGATGTTGTGGAAAAGGCATATTGTTAGAGCCTTTAGTTCAACAACTCATGGAGCCAATTCATCCAAGCACGTGTACTACTATAGGCAATAAGAAATAGCAGCAGTGTGTTTTATGTTTTTATGCTAACTTTTGTGTTTACCTAATGTAGCGCGGAAAGCGTAATGACACAAATCCGATTCTAGGATTGGTCTTACAAACAACAAAGAATAACGAAGAATTATTCCTTGAAGAAATTAGGGTTGCGCACAACCGATAATTGGAGAAAAAAATCGTTTCTCAAGAGTCTGTTTCAATAAGTAATAAAAACCTAACAATAAAATAACCTAACAAAGGTATATATACTACCCTGTAAAAATACATAAAAAAGGAAATATAAACGTATACGTGGAAATAAATATTACTATACACGTCTATTCTCTATCGTGTACACGGCCGTGTCTCACAGTCGTGTATGCTTTTGTGAGAAATCCTGATCAAATACACGGCCGTGTTTTTGGCCGTGTATGGAGACCGTGTATGCTTCTGTGAGAATTCCTGACCGAATACACGGCCGTGCTTCTGGCCGTGTATGGAGACTGTGTATGCTTCTGTAAGAATTCCTGATCGAATACATGGCTGTGCTTCTAGCCGTGTATGAGGCTGTGTGTCTTTCTGGAAGTTCCCCTTACTCGCTACACGACCGTGTAACAAACCGTGTATCAGCCCGTATCTCCATCATTCTCTCCCACCAATGGAGAACTCGACCCCGAGTTCTCATCAGGATATAACGGTGTGTCATCGGGGTGGAAAAGAGATAAATCCGCCACATTAAAAGTACAAGAAATGTTCATATCTTTAGGAAGTTGTACAATGTACGTGTTGTCGTTTATCTTGCACACTACTTCATAAGGCCCATATTTTTTTTGTTGGAGTTTCCCGTATCTGCCCGCAAGGAAACGTTCTTTCCGAAGGTAAACCATTACTTGATCGCCCACGGCAAAACGTTTCTTCTGTCTATGCTTATCTGCGGCCCCTTTGTATCGGGTATTGGCCTCCTCTATCTTCCATCTAACCTCCGCCGCGGTGGTTTGGCATTGTTCTGCCATATGCTTAGCAGCAACATCACCCACCATGTCCTTAGGTAATTTGATCAGGTCCAACGCGTGTTGCGGTGTTTTGGTATATACCACTGAGAACGGTGACCTTCTAATAGTTTGGTGGACGGAACTATTGTAAGCGAATTCAGCTTGAGC